>VXBN01012995.1:239020-509069 GCA_013397395.1 Sinosuthora webbiana
TTTTTGTTTTGTTTTGTTTTTCTTTTAAAGTCATCATTTAAGCTCCTTAATGGGCAGGGACACCTTCCACTGTCCCAGGTTGCTCCAAGCCTCATCCAGCCTGGCCCTGAACACTTCCAGGGATGGGGCAGCCACGGTTTCTCCATGCATCGCTTGTACCTCAAAGTGAGAAACACATTTTGCTTGTGCTACTCTGTGCTGTTTTTCTTCCTTTCCAAGGACTGAATACTGCCGGAAGAGTTTTGCTTCCAGGGGGACAGAGCTTGGCTGTTGGAGGAGTTATTTCTTTTTGAATACTCATTATACGTCTCCACCTGGCTGTGCAGGCTGTAGGCTCAGCTGCTGAAGGAATCAGCAAGCAGAGCAGCTTAAAAGACACTAAATGAAGTTGTTCATTGTTCCTAGTTCCCCAGTTCCAGGTATTGGAATGGCAATTTGCAGCAGGGGGGATGTTTTTGGAACAAAAACGACTCAGTTTGAAAGCTAATAGTGAGAGTGATTTTATGTAAGAGCATGCAAGGGGCATATGTTTGCATGTACATTAGGACAAACAAAATAAACAGAATGAAAACCCAAAAATACCTAGGAGCTTTTCATAGGTTATATGTCAAAACAATTATTAGTTTTTAGGACTGATTGCAGTTACAAACACCTTTAATCATCTGCAGCATCTAAAATGTTTATTCTACATTTGGGTGGAAATGACACAAAATTATTTCTTTTTTTCTCCTAAAAAAGGGACTTCAGTTTCAGAGAAAGTCACAGCTTGGGGAATCACTGCATCCACTTTGAATGATTGTAACTGCATGAAGATGTTCCCTACTTTTTAGGTAGTTTGGGCCTTAAATGATACAAGAAATGAACTTTAGCTACTCTCTGTGTCTTTTTTCTGGAATTTAAAGCAGGGAACTACATTCAAATACATCAGATTTATGTGTATTTAATAACATGCACAATGTTAGTAGAATTCTATGTAAATTCAGTCACTTGAATTTATTTCAGCCATGCCAATGCCTTGACACGGAGCACACATTTAGGTTATTAGCCCTTATGTGAACTAATCACAGGAGAAACTCTGCATTGGGTAATTGGAGACGATAAGTGTGGGGAAAATAAGGTCTTTGCAAGCTGGTAATACTGCAAGCAAATGTCTTCTCCCTGCCATAAAACCCTACTAATAATATTTTAAGCTTGGGAGCAGGAGTAAAATACCTACACACATTCATGTTCATCCTTTGCATATGAACTACCTTCAGTCACAGCAAAGACAGACTGAAAAAGATATCTGGGAGGCAACCAGTCTTTGCAATAATGCCATATTAATGTATTCCAGCTTGCATACGAAGTGAAGGTGATTAATAAAGCAATAGATCATGCACATGTGTGAATACAGCAAAAAAAAAAAAAATAACAGATGTGACTTTATATACACATTATTAACTGTAGACTGGTATAATTTCACAAAACTTATTTGCCACCAAAAAATACTAAGATTGTAAATCTTTCCCCCTCAACCAAAAGACTTAAGTTTTAAATCAGCAAAAGCTTAATTTTATTTTGCATTTTATAATGTCTTTGAGTCGATGTATTGTGGCAGTTTCCCAGACAATCCAAATCTGATAATAAGCACTGCTTAAAAAGTACCCCTAAATTTACATTTAAATTAATTCTCTTAAAAAAAAAAAGAAAAGAAAAAAGGAAAAAGAAAAAAAGATGTTTGCAGAAGCATTCAACTAGAAACAATTTGTTAAGGTTTGGGTAAGCCTCAAGTAAATATTTCTCCTTAATCTGTGTGTCTGTCTGTGCATGATTTATGTACTGTACTATTTTCAAACACCCAATTGTGTTTGCAGATACTTATTTGTGGATTCATGCAGTTTGCTTAATACCAAGGGGGAGAGAATCACAATTACTGCTGGTTTTCCATTCAAAGGTTTCAATTTATTTCATAGTCTCCCAACCTGAAATATATTCAGTTTACTTCAGTACAAATCCTATTTAAGACACACACTATCCCTCTCCTTGTCTGACAGACCTTTCTCTAAAACTAAATACTTTTTGTATCTCGTAGATAATTCTAAACCAGACCTTTATAACAGCTAATTTCCCTTTTTTTTTTTTTTNTCTTCTTCAGCAAATTCACTGAAGGTACAAAAGGGATGATGGCTTTCACATTTAATATTCTATGACAAGCACTATGACAATCTAACAAGGCTATGACAGTCCTTGCCTTTAGAATGCTACAGTCAAAGCAAAGCAGGAGTAGAAAAAAATGAGATGATTAAAAAACATCATTCAGATCTCAGTAAAATAATTGGTTCTAACTTGAGGAAGGTTGCTTGTGAGCCATCATTTTTGAAAAGACATGGGGAAGACAAACTGTCATTTGTAAATGAGTGACCAAAAGAAGAAACTCAAGATGAAGTTCAAATGTCTTGAGTTACTGGAAAGAGATAATGGTGAAAGGAAACAAAAGCATGGCAAGAAAAGGAACGTAAATGAAGAGCAAAATGTCTATTGGTTGATAATCTACTTACTCCTTTGTTAAAGAAGTGAAAAGTTAGAGGAAGGTTTAGAAAGTGAGAAGCATGGAAACCTTCAGAAAACTATCACAGTGAGAAGAGACTGATGGGTCGGTGGAATGAAAAAACAGGGAGAAAATCAGATGCAAAAGACAGAACCTAAGTTCTGAGAAGTAGCCAAGAGTAACATTCAGAAATCCTTTAAAATTTCAACACCAGGATGGGGCAGAAACCAAACTCAGGGTGATCTTTGAGCAAGCTGAAGGAATATAGCAATGTGAAACTCAAAGCTATCCTCAAAGTCCTGCTTGCTGGGGTTAGAAATAGAAAACAAAGGTAAAGGAGCAGTTTAAAAGACTTTTTGGTCTACAAAGATTAGGGACACCAGAAGGTTCTTTAACCAACTATGCCAATTCATTACCAGCATAACAAAACATATGACAAGTTGTAGTAGAAAATTTTAACACAATTATCTCACGGCTACTGACAAAGTCATCCGTCTTGTACCGTTCCACTCCACGGCTCATTCATGAAAATACCAATAAATCATTCCTAAAACACTTCTTTCTTCAGCTAGCCACGTAGAAGGGGAGAAAAATGCCCAAAGATCACCTGAACACACCAGATGACAGTGCCTCAGCAGCACGAATGATCTGGGGCTAAATTTAACGACTCCGTAAAAAAACTTTATAACTTCCCTTGCGTAGAACTTTTCCTGCAAACCCAGATGGAATAATTTGTGGAGATTACTTACAGTACTGGCACCTGTCTCCTGTGTACTCGGGCAGGCAGGCACAGAAGGGCTGGTTGCCAGCAGTGACACTGCAGGTGCCCCCGTTCTGGCAGAAGCGCTCGCACACCGTCTGGTTGCAGCGCGGCCCCGTAAAACCCAGAGCGCAGCTGCAGGTCGGCCGGCCTGTCCAGAACAGAGAAAGCTATTTTATGATAAAAATAAATACAAATTAAAACAGTCATCAGCACTTTCTCAACACAGAGACTGTAAGAGTAGGAAGTTTCAGTGTTTGAGTCCATGTGCCTTTGCAAACACGGCTTGAATGCAGAGCTCTTGAAAAACAAAACTGGCTTTGGGAGATACGGGCACTCACAAACTGCATCTGTGCATTTTTACACTTGTGCATGTACAGTCGTTGACTCTTTTAGGAGAAAAAAGCCGTTATTTAAAATATATGATCGTTTCAAAGGTGGTTCTAAGCAGTAGAAAAGTTGTAAGATTGTGTAAGAATCTTCTTGATTCGAAGATTCAACTCTTCGAATCATCCTGCCATGGTGGGTTCCTCCTTTTGTGGAGGATAACTGTGTGATCTCCACTGCTGTCTCTCTTCAGAGTGCACTACATTATCTTCAAATCTACAAACCTTGATATATAATCACATGAAATACAGATATTTACGAATGCTCTAATAGCTACACTTTACAGAACAATTTTTAATAAACCACAAGTATCTGGGCCTGTTTTGTTATGCCACCCCTCTCAGATAATGAAGACTGTTACATAAAAATTGCTGTCTGGCATCAGACCAACGATGCCTGTAACATCAATATTCAATGTGTGAGAAGCAGTTAACACTTTGGGATGAACATTTGCACACAATGAACTCCTAGTCTACAGCTTCTTTTCAAAGGATTTTAAAAATAGTCTTTAAAACCCAATGCATTTTCCTACTGTGATTCTTCCCTATTGTAATTTTCCCATTTTTTTTCCCTTATCTAAATCTCATGTCTAAAGGATTTATAGCTTTGTTACAATTCCACTGTTTTATTAAACCCTTCCACTTTCCTGTCTTATTTTCTTAAGGCTTATCTTCTTTAAAACAAACTTCTCGAACCCATTAATGTTTTTCCATCTCCTGACTTTGCTTTTTTATCTCATTTATAATCTTCAAGTAAATGACCTGATGTGTCCAACCAGCCATCTCCCTTCTCACTTCCTAATAAACTATTCTCATTCTTGATCATCTCTTGGAAGACATTATTTCCCCCCCACCCTCTTCTTCACTTTCAATAAGCCTTAAGGATTTTCTTAAATTTAAGGAGAACCAAGTTTAACACTTTTATTTTTCCCGGCTTCCCAGGAATGAAAGAGACGAAGATTAAGGAGGACCTGAGGAACCTTCTGAAATAAAAGAGCAGACAGGATGGGTTGGAACAAGATGACCATTAAGGTTCCTTCCAATCCAAAACATTCCATGATTTTGTGTTTATCCAGTTAACTATGTAATGCACTGCATGTGTGATGCAGAATCCCTTTGGAATTACAGGCATAAACAGGAAAAATAACCTCTCAGATTTTATCAGTGACAACCCAATGTATCCACTCCGGCTTTCCCACTTGCCTCCTGATGTTCACCACAGCTACATCCGAAACTCTGAGATGTGCAACCCTGCTCACCTTGCTGGTCTTTCTTCTCCACTTAGCTGGCTGTGTTATTGAGTAATTAAGACTAAACTGAGTATTCTACAAACCCCACAATCCAATTTTTCTTCTGGACTGCCTTTCTCTTAATCCTGTGCAATCATTTAATATCAGATTCACTGGAGAATTTTCCAATGCAAGTGAAGCACCCTCATTTTGTCTCCTCTCTCTGACTCATGCAGGATGATTTATTTAATCTTTTTCCTTCACTTACTTCTTACCCTTCTAACACGACACACTTCACGTAATTCTTTTCTGTATCTTCTATTTTAAGCTATGCTAATTTAAAGTGTTTTGCAAATCATCCTGAGGGCCATGAGATCAGTTAGTCTCTTTCTCTAATGAGTACAGCAGGAACAAAACCATTGACCTAAAAATAGCTCCAACTACTTTAATATGCATCAGCCTGGTTATTCATATCTGTCCCCTGTGATCTAAACATTAAATCAAAGATGTTGAACTCAGATGTTAGCACAGATTCCACTTGTTTTTCCCCATGTATACAGTTGTATTTAAATTTCTGCCCCCAAGACAGGGGGTTTCACATAATCCTTCATCTGAACAAGTGTTTCAGTAAAAAGAAAAGATAAAATAGTGATAGAACATAGATCTGGAGGTCTGAAATCAGTTTTCATTATTAATATTCCTCTATTTGTAAAAATGATGAGACAATGATATTTTTCTGGTTTGTATAAAAAATTATCCTATTCTTTACTAAAGTAGACTTATAAATATGCCAAACTGCTGACAGCCAAATGAAAATTTAATACAGTATAGCCTAAACCCCATTTTTGTCACTCAATTTAACATGACTCTCAGTAATGTTAACAGTCCATTGCCTATTTATACACAGACTGTTGACACCAGAAATAATACTAATAATGACATTTTCATTTGCCTTATTCTCGTAAATTATTTCTGATATCAAAAAAAAAAAATGGTTCAAGGAACTGTTTAACAAAACTGCAGCATTAAACAATGCCAAAAAATGCCATAAGGTTTTGTATCATGGAATCAGAACATAGATTTACGTTTGCAAAGGAAACAGTCATATAACCAAGATGTCACATAACCCAACTAACAGAAACTGCAGGATGAGCTCATGCCCAGAGAGCTCCAGAACCTTCCCTGGTCATGAAACCTCAGGATTAGAGCCCTACAGACACAGAATTAAAACTCCCTCTTAATTCCTGACCCTTTACCACCACAGAAGGATTCACAACACATTAGTATGTAGAAAAATATTCTCATGGAAAGTGGTTTGCAGAATGCGAAACTGCTTCAAATGCAGAACAGAATTTAGCAGAATAAAGGAGGATATATTATGGTGACTCTAAGACATAAGTTATTTTTGGCAGTAGGGAATGAAAAAATAGATGAAATTTTTGACATAGAAATGAAATGTAGTTTCGCCCTTTTTTACAACAAACAAATCATTAAAAAAACCCCAAAGAAACAAAAAAAACCCCAAAAACCAGGGATCAAAATCTTTCAATGTTCAATTAGATTGGGATACAGAGGCTGTCGTTACTCCTGGTTTGTCAATTTAATTTGCTACATTATACCTATTGCATATATAATAACTTTTCAAATAAACTTCAAAAATTGCTCATAAATATCTTGGTTTACTTTCTCTCTAATATGTGGGTGACTTCTTCTGGGAATTCATTCATAGACCTTAAGCTTATATTTACATATATTTTGCAAGGAGATCAATTTTCATTCCTGATATCGCCTAAGCAACAGACAAGTACTGTGCATTTTCAATAACCAAATAAAGTTTTTAAAAAAAGTTTAAGAAGTTAAAAAATAATGGAAACTTAGGTGAATAGCATTATTTTTGCAAGCTTTCTGCAAGTTTGGAAAGATGAGACCATCTAGATGAATGTCTTCACCAAAACCTACATTATTTATTTCTTCCAGTCACTGGTAAATTCACAATCAGAAACGTGTTTTTAAGTTGTTATGTGTGAATATGCACAATTAATTTCAATATTTAACTTGCTGTCACTATTAAAGAAAAGGAGGTGGCTCTATATGAGCTTTCTGTAAGCAATATCTTGTCCTTCGGAGTTGTTATCAGCAGTCTGTGGGAATCACAATAATTCATTCCTGTGTGGCTGATGAACCATAATTAGCTTTACTGAAACAATAGGAGTGGAGAGAAGCTGCATCATTGAAGATAATTAGAAGGTGAGCTGATTGGGATCTATCCCAACAGATACAGAGTCTCTCTGTGTTATTGAAAAGAAAAGGAGAAAAGAACAATTTCTAAATATCTCTGGGTACTCTCAGGGACTGCTCTTTCCAGTGCTGGTGGTGGTGGCTCTGCTGGGACCTGAGATCAGCTCCACTGAAACACCACCCTCATCATCCTCCCCACAGTCCCTGTCCTGCTGACACCACCATGGAAAACTCCTGGGACTGATGTGGCATCAGCAAAACAACTTCTTCACTGGCAGTGCTTTCAGTAGGCACCAAATCACCTGGTTTTGCTCATAAAGTAGAATACAAAACAATATCTGCTTCATATACAATGATTCTTTCAGAATATTTCATACATTTTCATTTAGGGGAAAGACTTTTTTTCACTCATTTTGATATAAACATCACAATTCTGTATTAGACATACCTTTTGTATAGTGCAAAGGGATTTATCTGATTTTGTGAGCTAGTTAACTTAGTTAATGTGTTTGAGACAATCAGCAAACTATTGCTGCAATATTTTTACTTTAAACTACCTGGAGAAACAAAGTGTGTTTTTATGGTAACATTGACTTTTTCTGACCAAATTCCCATTAATTTGGCTTACTGGAAAGTGTTCATTATTACACCCAAACTTTTAATTACATGTCTCAGATGTGTACTTTTAATTAACTGATGACATTTTCTTTGTTCAATTATTGTAGTTCAATACAACTGTCGTAAACTTATAAATTTTAATTAAAGCTTCTCCAATCTCTGGCTATATAACATTCACATAGGAATTTGCCAAAAGGCTTAGCAGTAAGTAAGCCAACAGTGAATAATCCCTGAATTGCCAGTGGGATTTGTTTAACAAATTAACATTTGTGTGCAGATAATGAGGCTCTACAACTTAACACATCCAGCAAAGATTTAGCACAATCACGTTTTAAAAAATTAGTAATACTCTGCAATTTACTTAATTAGTTATCACATTGCTATTTTATATTAGATGGGGAAAAAAAGGAGGATTTACACATTCACTAGAACACACACCAGAAGAGTATTTTGTATGCTGCATCATTTTATTTGGATCAGAATATGAAGCAAGGTTCATTCCCAGGAAATCTCCTCATTTCTTGAGCCAGAAATGATCAGCAAGGAAATGCACTGACTCCTGGGAAAGCTTCCAACTGTGGGGACCCTTTGGAAGGATCATCTCATGAGGCCAAAACTGCTGGCTGTCCCTAAGCTCTCCAGAGGCCACATGTGCAAAATAACCCTTGTGAGATGGACTGCATCAGAGCTGTTAGAATAACATGTGAGAATTGACCAGGGCAACTCAAGCCTCCAAGAAAGAGAGGGTCAAGCAAGCTGTAATGATCACAGGTCATTTGTATTTTGCAGATGGGTTTGCATTGGCACATGTATGGCTTCTGCAACTTCCAGAGGAAAAATTGTCATTATTTTGAACAAAAATACACCCTAAAGGAAGGCAAAATTGGGAAAACATGTAGAACTTGATTGCATCAGTTTAGCAGGTCAGTTTGATGAGTCAGGTGTGTAATGGATCAGAATTATGACTGCTGCTTGTTGAGGTCTCTGTGAGCGCTGTAGTACAGGGGGAAGCACGCACTGACAGCAATAGCACAGCAGATCAAAGCCAAATGATACTGAGCTGACTTCGTTTTAAAATAGTAATCTTATACTTTACAGAAATTGAGGGAGTTCTTTACCAAAATCAGTTTGCAATATCCCTATTGGAATACAGGGATTTAAAGGATGTATCATGCGTAGACCTGGTTTAGGGGTGGACCTGGCAGAGCTGGGTTAAGGGCTGGAGTCAATCTCAGAGATCTTTTCCAGTCTTAATGATTCTACTGCTGTCAGACAAGTCAACCTGGTAGGAAAAACTACAAATCTAGACAAAATATAACGCTGAAGTTAGAAAACCGTTAATGAGAAACTCAGCAACTCCTGGTAATAAATAACGTTTTCATTCCTATGTGTAGAAATGTGCAAGAATACAGTAATAGCAGACTAACAACTCCCCCATGAGCCCGGCACTGCAGATCAGCTCTGCCTGGAAGGTTGAGACAAGGAGAAGGCTGGTCTGGATTTCACACCCTCAGTCCAACTGCAAAGGGCTTGTGCATCCCCTGCAGGTACAAGTGCCCTGACCAACTCAAGGACTGCGTATTCAACCAGGGAGGCAAAATGTTTGCTGCAAAAACACTTGAGGAATTAAGTTTTCTTGGTTTAATTACATTTTTCAATGCTTTTGGGGAGTCCAGTGTAACTTCTCTCTGTAAAACACGTAACAGCCTTGGCACATCATGGGTTAGATTAAACTGTGATAAGGGGCTCTCACTGGCATGCTAGTTTGTTTCAGTAACACACTGATTTCTGGACTGATAGAGATAAGAAATACAGCCTGATAAGAAACAGAGATTTCCTCCTAATAGAATATTTACAGGGTCCAGGGGCTAGGCACGCAAGGAAGATGAGATGCACATCAACTTGAACATTTCATCTGGAATATTGGATGGATTCACTGTGATTTAGAAAGATACAAAGTCTTTTTTTCCACATTTCCAGCACATGAAAGTTATAGTGTGGGCTTCAAGGCACAGCTACCCTCATGAATTGGAAATGGCAGGTAGGACATCTGGTTAACTTGAAATATGACTCTTAAAAAATTGATGAAACTAAAGGGACCCAGCACAGGAGAAGAACATTCCTATCAGTGGGTATGCACAGGTACAGCCATAAGAACCAGGTCTGTGCTGGTCTCAGCTCCTAAAGGCACACTTTGTGTGCTACAAAGAACTTTAGCTGCTGTTAAAGGTTCAGATTCCCCCAAATCAGGCAGCTGAACAATGAAATGTGGACTGTGGTGACACCCGTGGTGGCTCTCCTGATGCACTTTAGTGCAGATCCTCCATTTGGGACCAAGCATCAGGCTGATTCCTTCATCCCCAGGCTGATTCCTTCATCCCCAGCTTGATTCCTGCCTCCCCAGGCTGATTCCTGCCTCCCCAGTCCCATGTTAAGAATTCAACAAAGTGTTTTGTAGACCTTGCTCGTATCTTGCCTCTACCCGGTGGTGGCAAAACCCACTGCACTAATTGTTTTAGCAAGGCTGAGAGATTTCAGAGGCTGGATTTAGCAGGAAAATGAAAATTAAAAACATCCATGCAATGGCAGAGCTGTGTGAGCACAGCACGTGTGAGCTGCCTGGGAGAGGGAAAACAAACTGCTGGAGGTGAGAGAGCCCTGTGGCTACTGCCAAAAGAAAGGGATTAAATAAAACCCTGGGGTCCCTGCAGGACTCACAACAGAGCTGAGTTCCAGGAGCCAAGTTATTAATTTTATTAAGCCTTTTAACCCCACAAAAGAATCAATTAGATGCCAGACATGTAAAAATGTGGGAATAAACATCCTCTCTTCAGATGATGAGGAAGTTCTGCAGGCCATTTAAACCATCACTTCCATTCACTTGCACGTCCTCACTTAGCATTTATTGATCTCACCACATTGATAAAAATCACTGCTTATCATTTGTGTCAGTAGTTCCATCAGCTGTTAGGAGCAGTTTAAAGTCTAATTCATCAACTTCCAGTACAAGTAATTCTCATTTTCTGATATTAAGTCGTTATTATGAACAACATTATTAACCCTCAACTACTCAGAGCTGAAAGAATAAATTACCTGCACTCACTTGGAATTTCGCCACCATGGCTCAGTCAATGGGAGGAGGCTCCAGAGAAGCCAGCAAGTGGGGCTAAATTACCAAACTACACAGCCTAATGTTAATTAGTAAGGACTGCTGAGCAAATCTTTACAATCTAAGCCCCTTCTACCACAGAAACTCAGATACATAATTCTGCATTACAGGAAGGGATCTCTGTGATGAACAGTCACAAACTTCTCTGGGTCAGATGCCTGGATTTTTTTTTTTTCAGAGGGTGGTGGCCACATCATCACACAGGAGAAAATGATTAACATCATTTTAAGCAGATGAAAGGTTCTGAGAAGGGGACAGCAAACTCTTCACTAGCTCTTGTATTTTGAATCAAATATTTAAATACTCCTTGAAGCAGAAAATAGAGTTCTACTTCTCCTCTCTCAAAGAATTGCTACATTTTAGAGTATCTCTTTTTACACTTTTCCTCTCTAGTTCCTCTGAACATTATACAAAGTACAAAAGCTTACTTGTTAGGGACAAAGACCAATTGTCAAATGCATGCTTTTTATCAGGATAAATCCCCTGAACCAAGGAGATGTAATTTCAAATTCCTTGAGGAAAATGAAGGATCTGAGTTCTCACCAACAAAATCTTCCTGAGAATTAGAGGAGTAGAATTCCTGTTTGGTGAACTCCAATAAGACAAAGGTAAAGGACTGAGGTCAGGTATTTAAGTAGATATCTCTGAGTATGCACATATAAATTTAGGGGGTGAATTGATATAAATTTAGAGAAGAAGATGTATGCACTTGTATGGACATTTTGCTTTACAATTCCACTGCTACATGGAATTTTACAATTCCTCAACATGAGAATCTTTACACTGAATATTTAGTTATATCCTCCCTTTTCTGGTATACAGTTTAATTGTGCTGAAACACCCAGAAAAGTGAATGAAAAGCCATATTGATTACAAAGAATATGTATGGAACATGCTGCTATTTTTGCATATCGTTTAAGTACAGACAAAGCAAATGAAGAAAAAAAAATACCATAAAAAGGAAACAAATTTAAACATTTAATGCAGGTAAATGAGTTGCTCAGAAATACTTACCGAGGAGAGAGGCCCCACAGGTCCCTCCATTCTGGCAGTAGTTGTAGCAGTGGTTGGTTTCACACCTTTCACCAGAGTAGCTTGGCCAGCAGTGGCATCGGGGGTCCCCCTTCTCATTTATAATGCACTTCCCTCCGTTCTCACAGGTTAATTTACAGCTGTCGTCTGCAGCAAGAGCACACACAAACACACAGAGCTTCAACAACCCCAGCTTCACGTGATGGCAAAGCAGAACCTTGCCTCAAACACAGCCACGGGTCTCTACCAGTGAGGGGCAAAATAACACTTTGCAGAATGGAGAAAATAAACTATCCTTTCCGTTCCCACAGTGACAGAAGAAACCCACACACCTCGGAGACCGTAAGCCCTGGAAAGGCTGCCAGGAGCTGTAGAGTTGGTGGGAGCTCTTGCATGGCACAGGGAAGCTGGCCTCCCTAGGATCTAAGTTAGGAATGATAGTATGAATTCTTGTTTGAAATGATAATTCCTAGTTTGAGGATTGGAAAATGGAACGTTAGTTTCATCTGGGAGACCTTGGAAAATTTCCCAGTCATTTTCTGGTGACCTCAGCCCTTTTTCATTAGCCATTTTTGGATCTGTCTTCCACATTCTCTGCTAACTAACAGCCTTCTTAGCTAAGCCCTGTCCAAAATATTTAAAAGAAAATTATTTCGCCTTTAAATCCTCTTCAAAAATTGGTATTTGCATATACAAACTTGTTGCTCTTAAGTCATATCTTCTGTTAATTTCTTTTTTCCTGCTCAGACTGTAAATTTCCTGACAAGGGAAGCTGCCTGTTGCTCTGCAATCACAATTCCTATGGCAGCAGTCCCACCCTCTCAGTGATGAGGTATAAGGGGACACAAACTCTGATGAGGCCAGATTCAGTCTTTGTGTGAAGCTCTTTTGTACTTAGAGTTGTGCCTCTCTTAGAAATACTTTGAACAGTAAACCTCTATTAAATTCAATGAACAAGGTATAAAATCACTCAATGATAACAACAAATAAATTATAGATGAGCACACATGCAATGCTCAAACATACAAACAGCTGTAATCCTAAAGAAGCAGAAAAGCTTTGCAACCCAAATCATGCTTTCAGCAATGACACTTCATTTGTCACACAGCAAAACAATCCTGTGAAGCCAGGCTGCTTCCCAACTAATCCAGGAATCGAGCCGACATGGCTTTAAACAGAGGGATGCCACAAGTACCAAGAACTTTTCAATAATACATCCACCACCTGCAGCAGCATTGCTGAATTCATCTGCTTTAGTCAAACAATTCATGAAAAAGAGTCAAAGTTCCTATTTGTCCCTCACTGGTTGAGGTCTAACATTGACTGGCACGGCACAGGCACAGCAACTCCTTTGAGGTTTTAAGAAACACATTGTGTTGCAAGTGCAGAGTTTAGGAATGTTGGATGTTCTCTACCCAAAACAGTTCTCTCCAGAAAGAACTCTGCAAAATCCAGGAATACAACTGTGCTTGTGCAGAGCCCTTCCTATGGATGCACCCAAGTCTCTCTTTCCTGCCTGTGTGCACCTCTCCTCAGCAGGATCTGCTGCCTCCCTTCACAGCCAGTGCTGAGGTGGCACAGGCACAAAATCTGGGGCTGAACCTATTCAAACAAAACTTCTGGAAGCTGTCATCTTTCAGGTAATTGCACCTTTCTACAATTAAGCTGCAACTAGGCAGAAAATCTTGAAGTTCCCCTGATGGACTGACTGGTACCTCATTATTTCATGTGTTTTACAATAAAAAACACGAAATCCTGTTTGCTTTTTGGTATCCACCCTGGATATATACAATTGCTGTAAGAAAGTTACTTTGTATTTGGGAGTTTGAGGATGCTTCAGTGTTTTATTAATTTGGGTGGTTCATTAAATCCTTTGATGTTCCATGAACCGTTCTTCGGTTACTCATTATGGAAGTTGTTTGAATGGATAATGTAGCATATCTTATTGGAGAGAAGGTCTATTTTTGTTTTGCTTATCTTATCTGTTTTACTTATCATTAGTCATGAGTTAATGGAGCAGAACCTGGCAAAAACAGAATAAATAACAGTGAAGTACAGACAACTGCTCATTTTTATGAACCTTTCTGATAGTGCATTAAAAACATCTTCTATTTCTCTTTTAGAGCAATTCCACAGAATTGAGATATAAAATTTAGGAAAAAAAAAAATGGAAATTACTACTGATTTCATTCTCTAGGAAACAAATTCAAGAGTTTCAGTACAACTCTAACACGGAACAGAGAAATGGTAATACAGCAATTTTGGACTTTCAATAAGCTAAGGAAGAGGATTGAAAGATGCAATGGAAAAGGCAGTTTTAAAACAGTATATTAGACTTGAACAATATACAGGGTTTAATGGTGCTGCTTTGTTGTCTGGAGGTAAATACAAGAAACAAATTACACTGATTCACACCCTGAGTACAAAAGGGGATGACATGTCTGCCTTTGTGTGGGAGACATGAGCAGAAGAGTTCCACAGGAGAAGACAGGAGCAAAAGGAACACAGGAGAAAAATACAGAAGAATTAGTATAAAAAAGCTGAATACAGTTAATTGGAATTACTGAATAAATATCTCAGAAAGAAGAAGGGGGAACAGCTCTAGCAAGTACCCATCCTTGGAACAAACTTGTTAAAAAGAAAAGATCAGAAAAGTTTTTAACTCTAGTCTTCAATGCTGCTCTGAGCTTGCTAAACTCAGACTTAAAGACCTCTCAGCTGCTCTTTTTACTTCTGAAATGACAGAGGTACATCATTTCACTTTTTATCCTACCCCTAGTCTAACTATGAATCTCTCTAACATGAAAGAAAGGATTGCAGACCAGGTAATTTTATATATTCTCCCCTAATATGGATACTTAGTCTTCTGCTGCCTTTTTTTGCCTCTTTCAATCTTAAACATCTTTAATACATAATCAAAGGACTCTGTTTTGTCATTTCTCTTATGTTTTTCTTCCCGGTAAAATTGTTTGACACAAACATTAATATACTTTGGCTTATCAGCTTCATCTTTGACTTTTCCCTTGTACTGGAAGCAAAAGGAAAATCTTACAAAGAAGAAACACTGATAAAACAGCAGATCAAAGCTTTGTGGACTCCATGGGTATTTTTTTCTTTCCTTGTGCAATTTTTTGATATTCCATTCCTCTCCCCCACTTACACAAGATATATCTTTTATTGGCATTTCTATAACAACCCTATTCTTTCTTGAGAAAAATGCACCTTTTTTGCTATTTTCTCCCTATTGAAGTGTCCCCAGTTCCTGGACTAGACAAGTTAAATGGGGAGATGATGTTACAGAGCACAAGGGTCGGGACCTACATTCTTTGGGACAGGAACAGTTTCCCTCCCCACAGTGGGAAATACTCATCCCAAGGGGCAGAAAGTTACTTGCTCTTGGCTCTCCCTTGGACAAAGGTGTAGCTCATCCTTTACTGAGCTGAATGCAGCTAATAAAGACAGAGAGCAGAGCTGTAATGTTGAGGTAATGTTCTATAAATCTTCCTTCAGATGAGAGTCGTACTACACCTGCCACTTCTCCATATGCTGAAAAGCATCAGAACAAGTTGTTCTCCCCAAATTTTGTCTGAAGGCTGTAAGACAGACGCTCCTCTTTGTTTTCCCTTCACTTTTTTTTTTTTTTTTTTTTTCCTCTTAGAAAATCTGTTTTCTTTATAATTTTAAAAGGAAGAGAATGGCTAAGAAAAGGATGCACAGTGAGAAGATCTAACTGGCACACATCTTCCGCACTGGGAAACATCCCTCCCAACAATTACCCCTTTGTAAATACAGAAAAAATGCTGCAAACAGAAGACTTTTTTTCAAACCAGAAGCAGATTTCTTTGTGACCCTTGGGTTTTTTTTGATATCTAAGATGTCTGAAAAAGCAGCACAACCCCCAAAAAGGAAGCATGGACCAAACTGCAGTAGCTCCTTCTCCCTGAGGCAGACTTTGGGGTTGAAAAAGGAGGTACACAGGGATAAACCTCTCCAACCCCAGCCAAAGCACTTTCTCTGCCTGCAATCTCTGTCTGCAGTGGGCAAGTCCCCACAGAAATGTGCTGAGGGAAGCAAGGTGATAAATTAAATGTTTCATCTCTGTTCAGAAGCAACATCACTTCTGAGTCTTTGGAATTTTTTTCCTCAGGCTTTCCACTCAACCAAAAGAGCAGAAACATTCCCCTCTTAAGAGGAAAGTGATAAACGTGAGGCTCCAGAACAGGGAACTCTTGGAAGTGTTCATTGCTCCTGCTCGTTCAGCTGTGGGACTCAATATCTTCCTCCAGTGCAAGTCTCTCCATTTTCCTCCTCTGGGTACATTTTTAGCTTCATTGTGCTACAGACAATTAGATACAAGAAACCTAATGGATGCAAATCCAGGGGTCTCTTTTAGGGAAATGAGGTGGTACTCTGCTCTTTCCTTTAGGAAAACTAAAGAGTGGCTTCTAAACTGAAAAAAGTTCAGCCTGTTTTAGTGAATAAATAAACCCCAAAAGAACTCTGGTCTGTCAGTCACAATCATCCAGGGAGAAATGAGATGGATGCTTATCTCGGAAAACATGGGAACTTGTCCTCACTTTGTTATAAAAAAACATTCTCAATGATGCAACACACCCATATGTTGTAATGACTCCAGCTTGGAAACTCCAAATCAAACCCAGAAGCTGTTTCTCCTCAGTTGCTTGAGGTGCTGGGGAAACAGCTGTGTGAGGCAATCTGGATTCAGCCCTACAGAAAGCCGCTGAGGAATCAATATTTAAAATTCCTCACTTAGGACTCATAAAGAAAAAATAACACAATGGACCAAGCCAAGAGTAAGAGTATGCAGAATTTAAGGACTTAGCTAATTTTCTTCTGATTAAAAAAAAAAAAAAAAGGAAGAAACTGAATAATCCAATGATCAGGAATCTGAGTCAGTTTTTGGGATATGGAACAAGGAACAGAGCAAGACTGAGATTACCTTGCAGTCACCAACCTTTTTGGTAGACAGACTAAGGAGAAGAAATTGAACTGGAGATGGCTTGTCCCATTTTGTCTCTGCCAAGTCATGAAAATCTATCTCTAGTTTCCTTACTGCATTTAAAAAGACTCAAAAAACACTCAAAGACATTAAAAAAACTATGAATATTCAATATTCTAATATTTTCTATTGTAACTTGAATTATATATTATTCAAAAAGCACAGTCCAACCCTACTAGTTCTTGATATCCACAATTGATACTAATTTCTAAAAGTAAAACACACAACCTAAAATAGTGTGTGGAACTATGTAAAATCCAGAACATCTCAAAACCCAGAAGACCACCAAAATCGCCAAGAGTATTTTGACTAACTTTGAATCAGGATTTTATGGCAGATCAACAGAAAAAAAAAAAAAATGTCTGTATAACGTCCCTTTGGATTGTCAGGTCACCCTTCAAAAATCTACAGTCAAAAATAAGGCAGGATTTTCTGTTTTGGGTTACTGACATCCTTAACTGTGCCAAAAAATGTTCTGAAGACCTTTAAACAAAATGAACATGTGGGGTCTGGAATATTTCATATACATTTGCTAGATCTTCATCACAAAAGGAAAACTGCAGCTCCTAGTTTTTATCCCATACTTTATAACCGCCTAAAGGAAAAGAACCTGATTTATAAATTGATTTTTTATTTTGTTTGTGGGCTATTAGTGACCTGTAAATGGCAAGTGACTGTCAGTCAGCCTTTAATTATAAACCTGTATCAGTTCAGCTGATCTTGGGGTCAGCTCTGATCTTTCCAGAAATCTCTGCTGGTCCTTGGAAGCTGAAGTGGAGTCTCAGCAAGGGACAAATATTTAACATCCACTTACACTTTAAAAAAAAATCAAAACAGTGCAAAAACATTATTAGAGAGTACTGTGAGGCAGAAGTCTCAATTCATAATTTGTAATCTGTGATACTACAATACTGGCAGGCTACTACTACAAAAATAACATAGATCAAAAAGTAAGAAAAAGCCTATATTCTACATTACTTGAAATATAATTGTAAACAAAAAACTAAGGAAACACTTATTCAGCAGCCCTTTAAAAAGTCGTAACAGATATTGCAGCCATGGGAAGGTACTGAAAATTATCAATAAATTAAAAATGCTTCTCTAGGCATTTTCTGTCTATCCATAAAAATTTATAACAAGTCATTTAAAAACCTCTTCAGATCTTTCTTTAATAAAAACAGACATTCCTGAAAACATTACCACAGCATAATCCTTTTCCCACTAGTAAAACTGGAACATTACTGAAATTATGAATTCAGGCTGGTATAAGTCACCAAGAAAAAACCAAATTTCTTTTATTTTTTCCATTCTCCAACACCTAAGTAGAAACTGTGGGTAATTTGAAATAATTTTTAGGTGGTGTTATAGCAGCAGAAATTCTTGACAAGTGTCCACCTGAGATGGACGAAGAGCTGACACTTGGAGGGGCAGGGAGGGTGTTCAGACTGATTTGTGTCCAGAGTTGGACAGTTTTAATAATACCACGTCATGAACCACTAAAACACAGTCCTGTTAATTCAATATTTAAAGTGTAGGCAGTATAGATCAGTGAGATTTTCTCCAGAGAATTATGACATTTCACGTAAATTAATTTAATTGCTAAATTGAGCACTTTAGGCAGAGAGGGCCTCACCAAAATACCCATCACGTGCACTTCTGAGCCTGGAATTAAACATCAGAAAAACATCCTACTACACATAATACACACCAGAAATGCTATTCTGTGATTTCTAGAACATTTACTAATTCAGACTGCCTAAGAAATCATTCCAGCAGTGTGACCAAGCTAGGTTTGGCCTAACTTAGAGTGAAGACAGTTTTAAAGTACTTAATCTTCTATGGAAAAGATTCCCTCCCCATCCCTAAAATACAGCATGAACTTAGAGGCTCTTCTCTCATGAAATCTGGTTTCCTGTGTCTCAGTATTAGTCATTATAAAGGTCCCCAGAAGATACAGTTTTAGATAAAAATTCTGCGGGTTTTTGTTCTTTCTTTGACTGTTACTTCAAAGTCATTATTATCTGCTCTGCTGCTCTCGCTGCCTTTTCACCATTGCTGCAATGGTTTTTTTTTTGTTCCTAAATGACTCACATTTAATTTGGGATCCAAAACACCTCAGTGCTTTTGGTCAGTATTTATACCCACTCACTTTTAGGTATTACCTTGTATCAGTTAAGCTGAAAGCTCATTTTTCATTTTGATGAACATTAGCAGAGGAGTTTTTTTTTTGGTTTTTTTTTTTTTTTTGTTTTTGTTTTTTTTTTTTTAAATCAGATTTTGTTTCTTCACCTTTCCTTTCAGTTTCAGGTAAGTGATGTGTGTATTGAACAGCATCACAAAGCTGCACTCACAGCCAGCCTGGGCTTTTGCAATGACCAAAACTGACCAGGTGTTTATTTTCTGGTTTTCCTGCAGTTTTCAATACCTACCTAGGAGGCTCTGGTCGATGCATGTCCCATTCATCAACGACTTTCCTTCTGGACAAGCACATGTTGCACCAGAAGGGTTGAGTAAACAAATGAATTCACACGTCAGGTCCAAGCAGGGATTGGGCACTGCGTAAAAAGACAAAATATTAGGAATATTGATTTTTAAATTTTTTTTATTTAAAAAAAAATTAGAACTGTGTTCTAAATTTAAGAAAAGATAAATAATCAGATAAAAAAATTCTGACACATTTCCACTTCCCAGGAACAGCCTCAAGTCTGTGAACGCACTCCCTCAAACAACAGTATAAGACCCACAAAAGGACAGATTTTATTCCATTACCAAAAAATGTATTGGTAACATGGAGTAAAAAATTTCATCTGCTTCTGGCTAGAGGGATTGTTATTCATCCCTCTTCTAATTTTTTTTTTTTATATCTCAGTTACAGTGCAGGTGCAAAAGGCATTTGCGTACAAATTCGTCCAGTGTCCTTTCAAATGAGTGAAAATGCATCAAAATTATATATAAAAAATCTGACAATCTATTTTCAGTTCGTACAATCAGGCTCTGGGTTCATATTTATACAACTTGGTTACTTTTTTAGTCCCCTGAGGTAATATTGAATTTAAAGTAATTATGCTTACTCACAGTCCATTTGTTTGTAGCGGTGAAAAATCAAGGCACTTTTTGCTTTGTCAACATCCACACTTAGATATTCTACAAGGCTCTTGCCAAATTTGTGCACTCTAAATGCACCGTTCTTCGGGCCTGCTCCATATATGTAATCCTCAAAAATGTCAATTCTGTGTGGATGCAGTAAACCTTGAATAAAAATGGACAGTAAATACAAATGCAAATTAAAATAATAAACAACTTTTTAAAATAAAAACTTCATTACCACGATTAATACCTAAGGACATTATTTTTCAGACAGCTTGTTTGGCCCCCATGAAAACTACCTTTAAAAAAAACCAATCTTCTTCAAAGGAACTCTTCCATTTTGCAGACAACCTAAATTTCAAGCTTTTTATCAGTTTTCCACACAGTTGAGCCTCAGAAACTGGCTGATCATAAAAAAAGTGGGAACTCTGTAGTAACAACTCATTAATCAGAACAGACCTGTTCTACTTGATGTACCTTAGGTACAACATAAGGTACAACACTTTAACCAGATGTATGTGACAAGGAAGAAAGAGGTCATTTTGCTTCATATCAAAGAAATTATTCTACCAAAATATTTCTTCAGCCTCTTCCTAACATATTTGAAATGCTAGTTTTTGTACTACTTGTTTAAACAATTAATAATTATAGCAAATTAATGCAAAAGTAACTGTTAACTCTACCAACTCTTCATTTTTTAAGAGCTCTGAGAGCCTATTAGGCCACCAGTTGGATTTCCTGTGTACAACTACTGTAGAAATTTACATTTACCCTCAATAAGGCAATGGCTTCTAACTGAAACTTCTTTGCCTGAGATGCAGCTCTTCCTGAAGCCACAAAGAAACAGAATCTACCATTCCTTATTCATCGTGCCTGCCATTTTCTCCATTTACTCTAAAAATGGGTTTGTATTTCCCTTGTATTTACTTAATTTCACCAGTCAGCCTTTACTTCTTCCTATTGTTGTTCATGCTATCAATGCTTGTTACTCAGTATTTAATTTTCATAAAAATATGTATGAATTCTAATAAATTCTTTAATGCTTGTTTAATTCAATGGGTCTCGTTACAAAGCAATTTCTAAACTCCCCAATGTTCCTTTGGTCCAGTGCTAGAGGAGGTTGTGGTCAGATTCCTGCAGTCAAAATGATCTCTCTTCTGATGGTTATCTCCATATATATTGATACAAATTGTGCAATAAAATGCTTTTAAACCAAAATAAGATTATTTCAATCTTGCCCTGCCCAATTAGGATTATAGGAGATTCCTCCTAGTATATCCCAGAACATCCTGGTGAATTCTGGGTTAAAACGCTCAAAAGCACCAGGTATAATAACACTCTGATGATTCTCCAGAACCAACTGCCCACAAAGCAATCCTCCCCAAAAAAGCTGCTTTCAAATATTTTTTTTTAATGTTCCCTCTCTTTTCTACTCAAATTTCATAAATTTCTTACTTGACAAACTGTTAAAAAGCCATTGTGCAATTGAAAACAGTTTGCTTCACCAGAATCTCTTTTTTTTATCAAAAGGAACTTTCTTCATTCCCATTCTGTTAGCAGAATTCTGTGATTACTCACTGACCTGAACACCAAGCCTATTATTGCTCCCAGAACTGATTCAGGTCAACTGTTCTACAACCCCTAAAACTCCAGTTCAATGCAGGCAGCTCAAATATAAATCCAAGTGAGACTAAGCCTAAATATTCACCAGTGTTATTCAGTAATACCTAAACTTGGAGATCTGCACACGTCACTGAATTTTTGTTCCCCTAAGGTAATTTCATTAGATTACCTTAAAGCTAAAATTATCTTATCTAAAAGACCTGTTTAGATAATGTTTGAAGCATTGTCTAACAAAAGCATAAAATATTACTCAATAATACACTGATTTTTGCTTACATAGCTCCTCTGAATAGTGAAACTTCAGCCAAATAAAATAAAATAAAATAAAATAAAATAAAATAAAATAAAATAGGAAACATGTTATACCAAGGCTCTCCATACCTTGTTTTGTGCTCACAGACACAACTGAGTCAGACCCATCGAAAAGAACACTTCCAATAACAGATAACTCAAAATCAGCCCAGAACAGGCGCTGGCTGAACTGATCAACTACGAGACCTAAAAAGGAGATAAAGTTAAAATAAGAACATAAAACCTGAAAAAAAAATTAGTATTTTTATATAACTCTACATTTTTTATGTCATTCATACTCTTACGCACACAAAATTTTGCGGCAATGAAAAGACTTGACTGGAAACCAAAGAGAATAAAATATAAGAGCTCCCTTAAACCTTCCCCTTGGCAAACCATGTTTTTTTTACTTTCTTTACCTGACTCTGCCCAAGGTCAACACCTTTTCTAACCCATTCTCCACAGCAGGTAGGGATAGAAACACCAAGTGTGAATTAAATATAGAATCAAATACTCTAACCTGTTGTCCCAACCAAAATCTAAGGTGCCAATTACGACAGTGTGATCCTGTGTTAAAAACAAGGCATTCAGAATTCATGGAGTCTTTGCACCCTGTCTGCACACACATTTCATTATGTTCTCATATTTACCACCAATACTTCCCATGCAGCCTTGCAGAATTAAAAATCAGATTATTTTAATTACATCAGTGCTGCAAGACCTAAACAGCAATATTGGCAGAAAAAAATACATATATATATATATATATATATATATATCTATATATATATATATATCTGTATATGAAAAGAAAACAAAAAAAGAATAAAAAATCAATGGCATTATGAGTATCCAGCCTCTAGGCAATAATTACATAGCTAAATCAAGTAGTCCATGTTTCACAGAGGAAGATTAAATGGTTAATATGCCATTTTAGGTCATGTCAAAAACTTCAGCCTGAAGAAAATATTGGACCATAAAATAATTTCATTCTGAGCTTTTGAAGTTGCAGTGCATCTTTAATAAGAGTGGGAAAACTTATTTTTCTTCCTATTTATGTAAGTAGGTAAGTCAGAAAAAATACATCAAAAGAAATTATACATAACGGCGAAAATACTCCTCTTAAGGTCATAAATTAACCAGCTGCAGATAGATGAGAGGAAGTGGAGAAAATCTGACTCATAGACCAGTGAAATATGTTTGCATTTAAAACTCCATTAAAAAAGACTCCTCTTTAAAAGAAACACTGGCATTCAGGGATGTGGCTAAACAGAATAATTTTTGGTGAAAAGCAATCACAATGTGTCAGTTCTGTGTGATACATGTGACCCGTAAGGGGCATGTTTTAGAAGCAGTCTCCATTCTCCAGCTTTAAATTATTCTTTGCATCTTAATGAGAAGATTTAAAGACAAATTAATAAATACCTAACATTCTCAATGTATCTTTCATGGTATCAGAGATAAAAGAAGTATTTCTATTTGTTTTATACATAGAACACTCCTGTGATAGCCATTTCTGTGTAAATCCTGTGAAGTCAGGCCCAAATGTTCAAACTCCCTCTTATTTGAAATAGGAAAGCCATATGTGGTAAGAAACTTAAGAACAGTGTAAACAAAGTCCTATTTGGGAGGAAATATTAAAGGTTGGAACTCTTTCTTTGCACTCCCTCTACATGGGCCTGTGTTAAATACCTGACAAATAACTCCATGAATATCTATTTTCGAACATGAAGTAAAGAAAGAAAACACAGTAGGATGTTACTGAAGTATTTTCAGGCAGTAAATACAGGAAAATGTCCATTTCTTGTGTGTTTTGTCTGGGTTTTTTTTGGTTTTCTTTAATTGAGAAACTGAAATCTTCCTGAATTAGTGAGCACCAGGTATTTGGGAAAAACAAAGTGTTTACCTGTAGGTCTCTGAAGGTTCTTTTGAACCAGTATCCTTCTCAGAGTACCATCCATGGATGATTCCTCTATGTGAGACCGATCCCCAATAACTGTCCAGTACATCATCCTGAAACCATTAAACACAACAATTAAAGAACCTCAAAACACTTCACTGACACTCAATTGTTGTGAGCCTTTCAACATTCCTGGCAGAGCAGAGGTTGTGTTTTACATGTAGGTAAATTGAGCAGGAAATTAAGTAAACAACTTGGAAACGTTTAGACAATTGCAGACGTAATTTTCTTTCCCTTGCTCTGTTTTGTGGTTTTATCTGAATTACCAAACCAGAGTGATGTGAAAGGATACTTACCCCCTTTTAGGATTCACAGCAATTGCATACGGCTCTCCCGCAATGCTGGTGAGGAGCCTGGTGCAGTTTGGTCCCCTCAGCTGTCCCACATTGATGGAGTACCTCAGGCTGGTCCAGTGAGTGGTGTAGTAGCTGAACCAATGCATTCGGGAATGATCAGTCCAGTAAACATTCCCAGCCACCCAGTCCACAGCAATGCCCCTGGGCCTTTTGAACTCTGGGCACTGAAATGAACAGATGTTGCAGTCAGATTTGTGGAAATGGTCTTTCACAGCAGCTGCACAGTTGTGTCATTTTTTTATAAACAGTGCATTGGAAAAGAAAAACTGCATTTGTAGGAGTTCAGCTCTAAGGGATCTCCTGACACCTCCATTCCATGCAGAAGATCAAGTCAATGCTTCAAATCTGTTTTCTCAAGTTTAAGGCTACCCACATTAGGGGAAAGTCACTTTGGCATCAACTACTTGAACTGTTGATACTGAAGCAAACAAGTGTTATGGACTGTAATTTGAAACCAAAAGGAAAGGAAGTTTTAAGATCATGCAGCTTATTTTATTCCATGCAGAACCAGGGTATGGTTTCCATCCCAAAGCCCTCAGTGGAAGAGAATGAGCCCATCCTGAGGAGTGGCTGCCAAGGGTAGAGAAAACTCACTGCATTTAGAAAACTGCATAAAATTCTCTTTGTAAGCATGAATATTCATCTTTGCACGTAAAAGAGGCTTGGCTGACTATAACATTAAATTTATCAATTGCAGGCTCTCCACCATGATTTTTTTTTTTACATAATCATTAAGGCTTAGCTCTGAAAGATGATCCTAAGGGTAGGAGTTCATAGTGCAAATAGGAGCTCTATATGAACAAGTTTCTCTAAAGTTTACTGGAATTCCTGCAGAAATGAGCATCACCTGTAAAATAGGATTACCCAACTCTTTGTAACGTGAATGCAGTGTATCATAAAAACCTCAAGACCAGCACGAGCTAAATACACATACAATTGTTTGCATATTTACTTATAATGACATCAAGTTAAATTACGAACAAAACCCAGATATTCCTTAAAAAAGTGAAGCAATGAAATGCTACTAAGCTACATAACTGAAAACCAGGAAAGCAAATCCTAAAATAACTTGTTTTTCCTCAAGTGTCAGAAATCCCTAATACCACAAGACATTTGTAGACTATTTTCTTCGTAAAATAAAGGTCATTTCATTCTCTAGGTGAAGTAACAGGACCACAAGGGTGAATTTACAGAGTTCATTGCTCATAAACTTTTGATTCTACAAAAATGTCATAGAAGGTGTGTTTTATAGATATGCAAAACCTTGATTTTCTATTTAGAGGAATAGTAAAGCAGCAAAATCAATCAATGCATTTACAAAACAGTATTTATATATAAATAGGGTCACAGTTGATTTTTAAAGAAAGTATTGTATCATAATTCTTTGCTATGCAATGTTGATAGTGGCAGCACGCTTCCACAAATAACAGAAAGTTGGGATTTTTTTAGTCTAGCATTTGCTTATAACAATCTTTTTTCTTACTGTCCAAGCAACATTCACATAAAAGACCAGCTACCTAAAAAAACAAAGGGATAAAATTTTATTTTTAATCCAAACTCCTGTTCATTCTGCGAAATATTCAGGCACCTGTGTAATACCTTTCATACCTGGAGATCTCTTTGGATACTGCAAGGATTAATGACTTACAGTGCTGGAACGAAATGTTCTTTTAAAAGAAAGCAGCTGTCATGGCCAAAAAAGTTTACATTAAAACTGTTTTATCAGAGCCTGGAAAGACCAAGATGGGAGTTACCAAGCAGACTGAGAGATGGTTCCCAAAAAAGGTGGTTCTAGAAGCAGATGAGACATCCTAAAATGGACATCCTACAAAAACTCCAGAACAAGGATGGGGTTGTTGAGGATTACTGGTCCTTTCTCCTCAGCCAGACAGGGAAAGTGAAATTCCAGTAATGCTGGGGGGAATATTAAAGATCAAATGAAGGAGAAGACAAGCAGAAGAAATGTCAAGGAGCCATCTGATGTAAGAGTTTTTTAAAAAAAGAGGAAAAAACCCACCAGCTGATGCTGTGCAATTTCCAGTTTTGTTTGTTAAGTTACAGCTCCATCATATTTCTGAGGTCTTATTCATCTTCTCACACTGTCTAGTAAAATTACTTACTGTCTAGTAAAATTAGCTCTTACCTAATAGCTTATTTGGATTATGCTAATTTTGAAGAATAATTCTGCATACAAAATAAGGATGAAAATACAGGAAGGAAATCACATTAATGTTTTCTGCAGTGATTTTAGCCCACTTTGATGCTAATTAAAATGCACTACAACTTATTAGAAAAATTTGGGTTTGAAACCTAATTGCCTTTCACAGTTTGGAAGTCTCTGCACAGTTACAGACCAACGTCAGCTGGATGGCTTTTGATCAGAACTGCTGCCTTTTGTAAATTCTGTTTTCAAGGTAAGGAATTAACAACAAAATAAAACCCAAAACAAATGAACAAACAAAACCGAAAACAAAAAATTAAACATAAAAAAGAAGCTGCAGTAACAACTTGGGTCTGGAAACCTTTTCCATATAATGGCAGATTACAGATTTTCAGCCACTAAAGTTGAGTTTGACTGGAGAAAATATGTTGCACATGCAGTAGGAACACGTCCCTTTGTAATGCTTAACAGGAAGACTAAATGACAAGCCTAATTTGTATCAGAAGCACATGTTAAGAAGTACTTTAGCTTATTTATTTTGCAGGTATTTTGGGTATGGAATTGCTGTGGAACAAAGTAAAGAAATGTTTCATTTTGCCTAAATTACCTTCATTAAAAATAATACATTATCTAATGTTATGTTACTAGAACAGTAAAAAGAAATTAAAAACAAAACTTTTAGAGTTTTGCCCACTGAAACACAACATTTTTGTTGAGAGATGAGCATCCCAGTGGGTGCAGTGATTCACCAAACCACAATTCATATTACATAAAGTAGGATCATTTATAAATCCCAACGAGCTGATTCCAGAAAGAGTCTTCTAACTATATAAACTTCATCCAGACAGAGCTGTAGCTCTAAGGCAAAACCATAAACTCCTGGTATTTGGAGAAAAGGGGCTGGAAATAGTTTGCATTCACAGGGATGCACTGGGGCAAGTGTTGGGAAACACGAGTGGATGCGCCACAAGAGTGGTGAAGGGTTCTTGTGAAGCTCTCAGAACACTGGGGCTGCCAATAAACTGACTGGATACAGTACAAAGCCTATGCTTTTCTTCCTGTTATAGGGTATCATTATTTTAATGCTCATCTTTTTGTCCTCTTCCATAAAATAAAGCATTTGAGTTGAAGTGTGGGCTCGCTCCGTGCTCGTTATTCCCCTCAGATAACTTCTCCAGCTCTCCCCAAGGATTAGGCAGCAAACAGCTGCTCCAGTTATCACCAATTCACTTTGACTGCCTGAACTCGATTGGGATGCAATCCTCTTCTGCATCTGCCAATAAACTCTGAAGAGTTGATATTTACTATTTCCTTTAATGCTTGAATTTGTACCAGTCTTAAACCCCTTTTCACAGAAAATCAGGAGAGCTACTTAAAGCTATTCTCTGAGGAAGGCTCTTGATATGCTAATACCATGGAGCAATTTCGGCTGAGATGGATTTTTGCATTAATGTAATTACCTGAAAATGCAGGTGACTTTGTTCAAGTTTACTGTCCTAATTTACATATCAAAGTCTAGATATAAAAGTTATAATGTAACCTTTGAAAACTTACCCATTAAAAAATCTTGGGTTAAAATTAAGGAATTCTCAAGCTTTTTGAAACCAAATTTCTGTGACAATATTAAGGCAACACTATAAAACCAATTAACCTATTGATCAGCTGCAAATAAGGCAACAATATCTGAATATTAATGAGATAATGCTGGGAAAATAACTGAAGTCACAATGAGAAGCAAATGTTTCACACATATAAATGAGAAGTGTCCAAGATATATTCAAATACCGTCCGTGTATTTTCCACATTCAGATTTGTAAAAAAGCTTTGTCTGGCTTGGATCAAGCATTGTCACAAGGACCTACCTCCACTCAAGAGATGAGGGAACATGGGGTGTAAAGAAAAACATCATTTTTTCAGTATCTTTGAATCAAAAAGGAAGTGACTAAAAGGTTATTCTCGGATAACAGGGTAAAAGGATACGAAAACCAAAAAATACTTCAGTATGTTAGGAAAATAGTCATTCTGAGGATATTTTATCTCTATTAGTTTAAACTAAGGGAGACAATGACAAATCAGCTGTGAAAATTTCAATCCCTGGACTGTGAAGATGTCTGAAGGAAGCTTATGCTCAAATTTATGGACCTCTAAGAAAGAGTTAGATCCATTAGAGAGGCTGTGGGTCAGCAAACTGCTCTTGCTGCAGAATGCATCTGCAGATTATCCCCCAAAAGGAAAACAAAACAAAACACCACCACCTTCTCAACACTAACTTCACAAGGCTTTACACATTCATTATTTTCCAATGAATAACTCGATGCAGGGACCTGTTTGTCAGGATTTTTTAAACAGAAATACATGCCACATTTAAGTGAGAAGAACTCCACAGCCGAATTACTCCACACCTTCAATACAGGTATCCTTCTGCAAAACCCCAATGACAGAGCTGACCTACTAGAGATCCTAGGCATTATTCTGTACTTCAGATCTACCTTCCATACATTTTATCTGAACAAAATCCAGACACTTCTGCTGGGCAGGTGCAAGTGTTGGTTTTCAACCACTCTTATAAAGAAGCCACGACAGACTCAGGGTATCTTCAGGGCCCACTGGTGCCTACATCCCGAGGCTTTTTGCCCTGCTGGTGTCCAAGGTCAGGAATGCCATTCATGTGGAGGGGAAATCTCCTCGGATGGAATGTACTCAGGAGTGGTTTCAGGTGTGTGTGAATTATAAATGAAAGGCTGGGCTGCTGTTGCTGCTCCTGTTTAATCTGCTGGGTGTATGGAAGCTGTTGTGTGGTGGGAGGTCATCACTGTTACCTCTCCTCACTTTAAGGAAACATGAAACAGCCAGCCAGGTGTCTTTTCTAACTGGCCAAGAAAAAAACTAAAAACTCTACTCTGCTATCACATTCAATAAAGACTAAAAAACCCAACATCTAAATTTATGGCATTATAGAAACACCAATGTAAAGACCACATTGTTATCTTCAGTTCAGCAATACCACTTCCCAGAGACATTTGTAGAAATATTTCAGGCAAAATGAGTAACAACCTGCATTTGTTCTATTTTCAAGTAAAGACCACTTGAAATTACCCAAGCTTATAAAAATCCACGTTTCTGTTGCAAAGTCCAAACTTACATTTATGCTTATTCAAAATAAGATGCTATGCAGTTCAATAAAAATGGGAATAAATATGAATTGTTCCAATGTTTAAATATGTGTCATAACTTTGCCAATATTATTCTTTATATGATCACTCTAGAAATTCAGCTTGTGTTTAGCCTATCTCCATTTTCTGTCTTCCAAGGATTTGAAATTCAGGGCTTTCTGCTTCTTTGATTATATTCTTCTCTTTTCTCTATTGAAATAAAAAAAATCTTGATGGTATACAGACATTGAGTTATACAAACTTCTAATATAGTGATTATTTCTCTGTGGGAAAGTTTTTTTAAATGCTGTAATTTGGTTTGTCTCGAAGAATCTGCCAGCATTGAACAGAAAGACTTTAGTAGCCATATAGATCACTGAAATAAAACCATTCTCAGACAGAAAATTTAATTTACTAAACCAGCCCATGCTATTATAAAAGAGTCAGAACAGAAACATAAATTGAATGAAATTTTTTTGATGTAATCTTTGATTTTGATCACTTACTATTAAGCCACTGTTACTCTGCCTTCTCTCTCTGTCGTGAAGTTTTCTGTAGAAAATCCCTCCTGGATTAAACTGAGTGCTCCAAACAATCATATCCCCTTGAAAATATGCATCCATTCCAGTTATCCTTGAATTGTGTTCAATATGTGATATTTGCTGATGAGCATCACTGTAGTTGAATGGATATGCAAAACCCAGGATGTCAGTGTCATTAGCAACATAGAGAACTTGATCTTCAGAGCCTAGGGATTATTATAATGAAACAAAAATAAGGTAAATGTCAACTAATGCAAAATCAGTGTGTTTAACTCAAGTAGCTTTTTGGTGTTCAGCTGGTATCATTTCTGATGTTAAAATTATTTTCTCATTGTTGAACACTGCAGAAACACCTACACTCAGAGCAATAAACGCAACTCTTGATATTCTGATATCAAGATATTCTCATATCAACTTCAGTGCTCTCCAAGCACACAGTGTGACACCCAGGACTATATTTTAAGGAGTATGTAATATAAGAATTTGAACATTTTTAAGCAGTATGCAAAAATACAGGATGTTATGCATTCAGCCCATGTGAATCCCATAATTTTATATGCATGCTGTCTTTAGAGGGTCCTAAATGTACATGTTAAAGGAACACAGAGCTGTCAACAGACATGTTTTTAAATTGCTCAGCTGGAAATTAGAAGTGGAATGATTTTATCTTTAGTGAAGTTTTGAAAATGACTGCAACACAACCTGTGTCTTACATCTCATTTTAGATAGCCAGATAACATCTTGATCCGGATGTTGTAAAGCATATTATGCATAAGAAAAGGTTTTCTAATATCAATTCACTGAGTTTTCAGAAAGTTTAAAATCTACTTGATAATTTAGAATTTTATTTCCCCATTTATATCACATTTATCCATAGAGAATCACTTTAAAATATCTCTCCAACACTTCTTCCTTATGAGTATGAAAAATCAAAAATCATTTTTTCCCTTCCTCCTGATAAATTCCAGAACAAAGAGGAGTTTGGTTAAAGCAAATACCAGTGAGGGAAAGAAGGAAGCGTGAACTGTATTACAATGGAAATGAAGCTTGTGGCAATTCAGATTTAGGACAATGATTGCCAGATTTCTAAATTATAAGCCCTCAGAATTATGTCTGTGTTCCTATAATAACAAACCGTTATCTTCAATTAGGAACCCTGTTTGTTCCCATGTCATAATCTGATTTCTTTAGCAACAGGCAATGATGCCAAACCCTGAGAGAGTCCATGTTATGTGGGAAACACTAATGACTCATTAATATGATTTTCTCATGGCAAATTTGCTTCAAAATTACGGACAATCTATATAACAAATGGCAGTACTGTCTATTTTGACTTTTACAGCCTTACCTTTTGCTATGCAACTGTTATTCCTCTCCTTATAATTTTTCTCACACGCACAGCTGTAAGAGCCCTTTAAATTATGGCAGTGTTGGGAGCAGGCCCCAAATACCATGCACTCATTGATATCTGTGAAGAAAAAATTGTAATTTATATACCTGTAGTTTAAAACCCTATTATTTAAGATGTGCACACAATCATGGAACAAAGCAGATGAGCAAAGGGAACTCATAAACATTTTCTTGCTGACCAGTATGGCATCATACATATTAAGACTACATTTGCTAAGGAATTTCACTTTCTCTCCGTTCACTTTGATTTCAGTTTTGTATTTTGTGTCTTAATTATTTCAAGCATCCCAAAATATTCTCATATGCCAACCTCAACACCAATGTTAAATAATCCACCAGACCTTAAAAAAACCTATTTACTCCTTAAATTATTTAATAGCCTGACTTGAACATTTTGACATTTACAACTGATGTTAAATCTTTGATGACCTCTCCAGGTAAAATGTAAGAATTTATATTTTGTAAATACTTTTTTTATATTATTATTTTTATTTTTTTATTTTATTTTATTTCTTAATCCCATAGCTATCAAACAGCTTTTACTCTGTAGAAAAAACCCCAAACATGATATGTACCTTCTTCTCCAGCACAGAAAATTGACTACAGAATTGGCTTCTAATACTTTACAATAAGGGAAGCTGGAAAATTTCTGTACCTTCACATTGTCTATTCCTCCTGTTTCTCTGAAATCCAGGTTTACACTGGCACAAAAGGGAGGATTTTGTTTGATTACAGAATGCATCATCTCCACAAGGATTCACATTATCTTCACATGTATATTCAGCAGCACCTAAATATAAACAAAATGTCTAAAAAATCCCTGATAGATTTGTTTAAAGTGTTAAAAATGAGACCTAAAGTAACAACAACCAATAACAAATTCATCTTTCTGTTTAAAGAGCATCAGGTAAATTTTTAAAACTTAAATGGCACTAGAGTGTTTATCTACATCTGCATAATTTAATGTATGATATTTTATGCAATGACAGTATTTAACTGAGATACATTTCCCTTCAAGAATTTAATACTAAAACTTTTCCTGTTCCAAATATGAAACAAAATACAATCAGCCTGTACTTAAATTTTGTAAAGAACTCGTAACTACACCCAAAAACCTTGAATTGCTATAAAATTTGCCTCGCTCTTGTGGAACAGAATTCCACCCATTTGTAACTAAAAGGAGGAACTACATTAAACTGAGTTCTGTATTGTTCAATAGGTCTTGCACAGATGAATGTCTCAGTTAATTGTTTCTTTTCTGCTACAATCAAGAAAACAGATCTTGCCAGCCCAACTCACTTATTTTGCAGTCTTGCTCATCTGAGCCATCCCCACAGTCATCAAACCAATCGCACTGCAGCTCCATGGGAATGCATTTCTTGTCACTGCAAGCAAACTCATCCTTTTTACACGGTCTGGCTTTATACGTGATTTTATCTGCATAATTACAGATTAATAAGAGAAAAAATAAATCAGTCTTTAAGATTCTCGGGTAATTTTAGACACGTGCAAACGGGAACGACCGCAAAGCATTAAGTGACAGGAAATTATTTCAAGCTTAATTTCTTTCAGTTTCAAATCCTGTTCTGCTAACCTCCAGCTAGGCTTTACTGAAGGACAAGCAGATCTGTGGAACAAAGTTTGCCTTCAAGGTGTTTTCTCTGATCTGAGTGCCTTGGAAGGTAAAAAATCACCTACCACAGTGATCTTCATCCGAGTTATCACCACAGTCATCGACCTCATTGCAGATCTGCTCGGGCCGCAGACAGACCCTGTTGTTTCTGCATCTGTAGGGCCTCGTTGGAGGGCAGGGAAACTTCACTGCACAGCAAAGAAAACAATCAGCTGTTGCCCAGCTATTAATCCTTTTTTAATGACACATCAAAGCCAGATACGTGTTGGCACTGTAAGCTCTTCATTTAGAGATTTTGTGCGATAAGGGTGATTTATAGCTGGTTTTGAGAGCCAGTAAGCATGGCAGAAAAGAAGAAAAAGAGGTAGGAAGTGTAATAATGCTCAATATTACACATACAAGTAACTTTTTCCTCCATCTGTGGGTTTCCCACAGAAAAGTTTCATTTCTTAAAAATAGCAAATATCAAATATCTGAAATTACATTAAAAGCAATTACAAAATAAACTCCATCCCATATTTCAAGCTTATCTTCTAAAAGGAAAACAAAATTTAAGACACATGTGCCTTTATATATTTGTGTGTCTTAAATGTCATTCTTGCTTTATTATACAAAAAACTCTGAAAAATATAATGCCATACCACACATTTCAGCAACTTCATCAGAGTTATCTCCACAGTCATCCTCACCATCACAAACCCAAAAATGTAGTTTGCAGAGGGAATTGTTGCACAAAAATTCATCAGCTCTACATATATTTCCCCCTGGGAAGATGAAAAGACGACAGAAAAAAAAAAAAAAACAAAACAGGAAAACAAAAAGATGAAGGAAAGTCAGTTTTTGATAAAACCACTACAACCACTTATCACATACTATTTGCAGAGACTAACACAGGCAGCATAACTAAATTTACAGATCCCAAAGGAACAGGTTGGAGAGGCAGGGGAATACTTGTTTAAAAATCTCTTCCTTGACCAAACCCTTCTGTTCCTGACTGCTGGCTGGGAATTACCAAACACAGACTGACCAGCTGGGCATGTTCCATTTGCATTTAGCCAGGAGATGTTTAAACCCCCAGCCTGCAACTCTCTCTGGTGATGCAGCCCCTCAGCAAAGGCCTTGCTGGCACAGCAGTAATTTGGGCCATCAGAGAATGGTATAAACAGAAATATGGCCAAATGTGTGAGAAGCCACTTTTCTTCTCCTGAGCAGCAACAGCCTTGGCCGGGTTTGTAAAATCCCCACAACCTCTAAATGCTGCATCTTGGAAAGGCCCAGCCCCGTGGGCACAGAACAGATAAAATTAAGTGACCTCTGACAGGATCTTCCTTGCTTTAACTTCTGAAATGCCTCATCAGGATATTTATTGAACACAGAAAGCAGCAAGAGTAAAATCTTCCATGTGCTCTGAGTCCTCTAACAAAAGGGGACATAGGGTGAGGGAAAATGTTTTAGGGCGGAGTGCTCTCAGGCTTTAAAAATTAGTTCAAGGTGGATTCATTTTTAATGTGTGTCATGGTAAGAAAGAATTTGTTTTCCAATTACGACTAAGTTTTATCACTACCAATCAACAAAGTTATGGAGAAGTTCTTGCAATTAATTTCCTTAATAAACACATTTTTATGGTAACTGGATTTTCAGTTTCCTGAGAGGAGCGGGGTATAAAAGAAATAAAGCTGTGTACCTGCAGAGAAGGAAACAATGAATTTTTATATGATAATGCCAAAACTCTCACTGTGGCTTACCTCAATGCATTACACCCACTCTAAGAGCTAGATCAGGCTTCAGTGGCTTTTTACTCATTCATCCAGTGCCCTGTTCACACTTCATTAAAACCAACAGAAGGCTTTCTTTTGCTATAAGTGTTCAGAACGGCTGAACTTTTTTCCCCAAAAAAACTAATTTCCATGAAATGCCCATTGCATGAAAGGATGTTGAACTCTCACACTATGCTGCCAGGTATAATTCACTCCCACGGTAAATATAACTTATGAACATTAACAGGAATATCCTGTATAATTATCCAAGGAAAATATATAAAATTCAAGTACTCTTCATGATGAAAGGCACGAATCCAAATAATAGTGTGTGCAATCACAATATAACCATCATTCTAGTTGTTTAATAAGATTGAAGAGAGTTATTTTTGTAAACAATGCACAGTGGGCCACAGATAAATATTATGGATATTATTTTAGAATGTTGTAGAATAAAACTCCATTTGTGTTTGCTGTATTTCCAAAGATGAAAAAAAAAAATTAGTTATCAGTGAAATAAACTGGCATTTGTTTCATGTGATTGCTCTGCCTGTCACAATTCCTTTATAAAATAGATTTCTGCAACAGAATCATAATTGTGACATAAATACAAAGTATGATGGCAATAACCAACTAGGAATAGGCTTCTTATTGTATTATAAGCAATTTGCAGTTCACAGAAGCTCCATTATGCTACCCAAAGAATAATGTGGGCATCAGATAAAATAAGTGTGTTACTATTTATTTACACTTCATTGGGTTTTAAAGAGATACAGTCCAGGTATTTTAAAAGCAGTCTTAAAATGGACTAGATTTTATCTTTTTTTTTTTTAACTTTGTTATCTGTCTTCTTGCACCTAAACATCTCCAGAAGATTCTTCACATTCTCTGAATTTTCTGGTCTCAATTTCAAACTTAATCATCCCTACACGACTTCTTTTTTTTTCCCCCCCTTTAGTCTTAAGTATTGTGTAATAGACTTAAAACAAGGAAAGGATATTTTGCTTCATATCTGATTATTAAGGATGTTTGCTTCAAATCTGATTATTATCACATATAACTGTACTCCATTATGCTTTGAATTTATGCACAGAGCATGTGACTGTAGATGGCTAACACACAGAACTACCCACTTAAAAGAAAAAGAAAGAAGAAAAATACAGGAAAAATCCCAAGGAAATGACAAAATGCCTACTAAAATTATTCTTTAGGAAAAAACTTCTTTAATTTGACTTAGAGGAGGAGGGGCTGGTGAGGAATGTGAAGCTCAGGGGCAGCCTGGGCTGCAGTGACCGTGGAATGGGGGAGTTCCAGACCCTTAGGGCTGCAAGGAAGGTGCAGAGCAAGCTCCCTACACTGAGCTCCAGGACAGCACACTTTGGCTTCTCCAGGGTTGGCCCAGGAGAGCCTGGGTGGTGTCCAAACATCACCTCATCCAAGCCCAAGAGTGATGTACCCCAACAAAGAGGAAGTCAAGATGTGCCAGAAGGACTCTGTGGATGAACAAGTTGTTCCTGTGCAAACACAAAAAAGAAGGTGAGGCCCTGGCACAGGGTGCCCAGAGAAGCTGTGGCTCCCCCATCCCTGGAAGTGTCCAAGGCCAGGTTGGATGGGGCTTGGAGCAACCTGGGATAGTTGAAGGTGTCCCTGCACATGGCAGAGGGTTGGAACAAGATGAATTTTAAGGTCTCTTCCAATCCCAAGTCTTCTGTGATTCTCTGAAATAAACAGAAACCCGGGCTCTTAAGATGACTTATTTAGCAACTGTTCATTATATTGCACAGCCGTGTAATTTATTGTGCATGGCTTTGTAATTTATTGTGGCCTATGAAAGTTTAAATTAACCAGATTTACTGCCGATTTCCTTGATGAAAAAGAATACACTTCCAGTAACAACATGACCTTTTCATCACTGGGGGGGAAACAGAAAGGAGGAACAAGTCATAAACAACCTAAGTTTTGCTTAATCCAGCCCACTTGTTAAGCTGCTGTACTGCCTTTGTCAGAAGAGGTCACAGAACTTTCCTTTCTCCACTCATAATGGCCAGGGTACCACTAACTTGCAATGTGTGTGTTCATAAAAAGCCCAAAAAACGTTTTTAGAGAAGCGTCTCTTGCCTTGGTCACAGTTTTCTTCATCGCTGCCGTCCACACAGTCATGGATCCCATCGCAGAGCCACCTCACGGGGATACAGTAGGCCTTGTTTCTGCACCGAAACTGATCCTCTTTACACTCTGTTACACAATCCATCTGTGTGAACACAGACACCAGCTCTGGATTAGTGGATGAGAGCAACAACAACTTTCCTACACTGCCAGGAGGGAGCAGCCCCAATGGAAACTGCCCCAGAACCAGGCTTGGGGTTTGACTTGGAGAAAACCAATTTGTGCACTCCACAGAGCACAGAAACATAAAATCATGGGGCTAAGTTATCTGACAGCACTCAAAGGATGCAATAAAACCCTATTTGCCCTTTCAATTATTTCAAGACCTAAAAAAAAATTTACAAAAATCACATCAGGAAAAGACCCAAACCACCAGAAAATCATCAGGTACCTCATCAGATCCATCAGCACAGTCCAGCTCCCCATTGCATTTCAAAGACGCCGAAATGCAGCCTCCACTTGCGCACACGTACTCACTTGAAGAGCAGGTTGGAGATGCTGGTTACAAACACATATTTTAGCATTAAGAAAGAGACAATTTGTGAGCAAATTGGTTTTTGATTTAAGGTTTTCTTCTGGTTAACACAGTGAGCAAAATTGCGTCTGAGCACTTTGGTAAACCACAATAAAATATTTGACAAATCTGAATCGTGGCATCAATTTGACAAATCTGAATTGTGGAATTATGCAAATAAATTGCATAATGGCAGTGAAAAGTTATTTGTGTTTTTCCACTTAGAAATTTAATTTTTTTTTGTCCTTCTGCCTGTTAACAAATGCTAACATGCATATATTCATACAATGAGTATATTTTTAAAAATTGCATTCCTTAAAATGGGCTTAGAGTTTAGCTAAATGTAGCTAATTTATAATTGAATAATCTAAACTTTTAATAAATTATCTTTTTGGAAAGTATATATTATTACAATTAAAATCCATAAATATTAAGCAGGATATTTTAATACAAAGGTGGATATTTTTTGTTGTGCTGTAAATCAGGGGAGTTTTGTCATAGGCTTTTATTGGTTACACCTAGCTTACAAAAAGGTTAGGGAAAATTCCTGCAAAAATAAATGACTGTACTTTCCAAGAAAGCAAAAATAACATAAAATAGCAATAATAATAATTTGGTAGGCAAAATCTTTGCATAAGGACTATTAAACTTTGAATGAAGACCACAAAGCAAAACATTTCAGGACACACCAAGATTTACTGATGTTTTCAGGGCAGAATTTTATATGTTGAGTATCTATCATCAAATCAAAATTCAAAATAATTAAATTAAATACCTATGCCCCAACAAGCTTCACACTGTTAGAGTTGTACATAAGTAGGGTTTTCAAAACACCCATAGGAAGAGACAATGATGCAAACTCAAAAGGTAAAGTATTTCAGATATTTTTGCATTTTCTTGCTACTACTAGAGCCCAAGAAATCTTGATGTGATAATTTATATTCTTCCTTCACTCTGATTTATTCCTGGCTTCATTTCATATTTCAGCATTATTAAAAAGAAAAAAAAAAATACCTAGTTCACAATTTTTCTCATCATCCCCGAGCTTGCAGTCCTCGTGACCATCACATTTCCATTTTGCTGAGATGCACTGGCCATTGGAGCACTGGAACTGATCCCTAGAACAGCCTGTTTCACAATACCTCTGGTACAAAGGAAACAACCAATAAACAAGATCAAGAGTTTAATATAAACGTTGCTAAATGCGCAGCTGGTGACAGAAGTTACAGCCCATAATCCTACGTGTAGTAATTAAAGTCTAGTGAAATGAAATATATTTGTGGATATGATTCAAAAGTTGGCTCACACCCTCTAAGTAGCTGGGAGACACCTGAGGTCTAGTATTGACAGGAAAGGAGAAGGGAAAAAAGGAAAAAAAAAAAGGAACATAAAACCAGCAAAGTATTATCCAGTGAGCTTCTGATACACAAGAAAGTCTTCATTGTTCTCTCAAAAAAATCTCTCAAACCAAACCAGTGCTGGGTGTAAAAAAATGGTTTCCCAATCAGGACACAAAGTATTTCCAGGATGGGAAGAGGTTCAGATCATTGCTGGGACAAGAGGATGTAGAATACTGCTAAACTTTACTTGATTTATTTGGAAGTTTTCTTTTTAGAATAATTACATCAAGAGCTTTGGTTTTAATTTAGTAATGATACTTGCATACATGGATTCAGGTGTAGAGTTCCCACTGCTGCCTTTTAGAAAGCTTCTACGCAGGAATCCATTCTCCAACAATATAAAACCACTAACTCTCTAAAGAAACACTTTTTTCTGGAAGATGCCTACCTCATCTGAGCCATCTGCACAGTCATAGTCTCCATCACACCAGAATCTTGCAGAAACACAATCTCCATTTGCACAAAGAAAGTCTTTCAAAGTGCATGTTTGAGGCTCTGTAGAAGGAGAAGAAACAACCCTAGGTTTATTAGCATTTCCTTTAAATATTTAAATATTTTACATATAAGCCTCCTCAACCAACCAATGAATAAATATGAAACACTCAAAACAATTAGCTTGCAAATGTTAAGGTGTGGTTTTCTGCGGGATTTTATTCCACAACACCTTTTAACTAAATTTCATTCACATATAGGAAGATAGTAATGACAATACTTTCATTTTAGTTCCATCAAATTTCTTTGCAAGATAACATGATGTTGAGTATACACATTTTACGGATTTCAACACCTGTATGTCATTACAGGGTTTGTGAGATGTGTGCCAGAGACCAGAAATACATTTTGCATGTCAATATCCAGCGTAACTAGAGCTAGGCAGATTTCTGACCTTCCATCACAGTGACACATCATTTATCAAACACCTTTTAGTGTGTGTGTGTCAAGGGTCAGCTTCCCCTGTGCTCAGCATTCAGGGGAATGGCAAACAGAACACAAAAGTTGGGTGTTGCAAATAAAATAAAGGTTTTCACTACTTCTGGCACAGAAACATTGGCAAGGGGGATCTCTGTGGAAGATTCTCACAGGAGAACATCATGTGCTTTCCTCCTGAAAATGAGGACCACTGCAATGGACATTTTCAGCATGCTGGAGCATTAGACTAAACAAAGGTAGAGAAGTATAGGGGATTTAGGAGAAGATAGGCATGTCTCTATATGCAATTTAGATCTGCCAGTCTGAGGGCTTGGGGAATAAAAGGACTTAAAAGGCAAACAAGGATTATTTGTGGGATTATTTCCACCAGAGTAAATAATTATGCAAATGATACAAAATCAAGAATAAGGAGTAATTAGTAAAAATTTTCAGCAGAGAAAAGGGAAACAGCAAATGACAGTGACTGAACCGAAGGAAGGAGGGTGAAAAAAAAATATAGAGACAGAGAAGACAGCAATAATGGACAGCAGGAATGGACAGCAATAAATTGAGTAATGCTGAAGGGTCCTTTAGTGATTTATGGAAGGTGCAAGCATGAATGCTTTTGTAAAATGTACCACAGTGATAAAGAAAAGCAAACACAAAGTTAGAGGCCTCAAACTGAGAAAAAATTGGTAAATACCAGCATGACACATAAGTTACATGGGTCTAACATCAACTTGACTTCAGGTGTTTCGTTTTCTGTTCCCAAGATTTATAAAAATCAAAAAATGTTCCAGGAAAGAAATAGTTTTAATCAACTTTTTTTGCTGCCTTTTCCCACTCTTTCAGACTCAAAATGATTCTGTTTGAAATGTTTTAAGAGAAATTCATTTTTCAGGTAGGCACAAATTTTAATTTTGAAGTTGTAGGAAAGCCATTTTAAAAGCAAATCTATAGTCATTGCACCAGTTCTCCAGAATTGTTATATTTCATCAAATCAAAGGTTGGCATTTATGTGGACTCAGATTATATGCACATTATGTCAAATATTTTTTCAAAGTGTAAGCTTTGGCAAATCTCTGATGTTTGATTATTTTTGTTTTCAACAGGCCAAGAAGGAGAATTTCATGATATGATAAAATATATAAAGGAAATAATTTGTGGGAAAAATAATTCACAAGCAAAAGACCCATTTGTTGAGTTTCTATATTGATTGGGAAAAACACAAGCCAATACTTTTGCTGTACTGCTAATAAATTATTTATAAGCAGAGATTTGATATTTGAAAAATGTACACAAAGAGCTAAGTACTCAATTCTCTGTTTGCAAGAAATATTTCTTCTGCTGCTGGGATCCAGCTCTGTGATTTACATATGAACACAGAAAAGTGCTTTCCCATCAGTGCTCAGATTGTTGGAAAGGAATAAGTATTAATACAAAACAGTATGAAAGGAACAAGCATTAATAGACTTCTGTATAAGCCATGAAGGACAGAATTCTTTAGCTTCTGCTTTACCAAAACACTGAAACTCCTTCCCAAGAAAAGCATTTGGGATACAAACTTATCCCAGGACAAAATTAACTGATTTGTTTTCTTGGCAACTTGCAGAAGCAACAAAAGAACATTGGGAAGAACTTGTAGCAACATGAATAATTTTACACTGATTGAATTCATGTCTTGCTACAACATTATTATGCTTGCTCTTCTTCAATTTTTACAGTACCTTATACTTATTTTCTTTAATCACATTAAATTAAAAAAAAAAAATACTGGTCCCTCTTTTTAGTAGGAATAAGATCGGTTAGATAGATATAATAAGATTCTTTCCTATGGAATTTTCCTTTTTTGGAGTTTCCTGAAAGAGGAAACACTATTTTTGGGGTAATTTGTTGTTAAAAATCCAAATAAACTCTGAAAGCAAATTGTCCCTCCAGACAGATATTACCTCAGCAGAGTTAACAATGTATCCTGCATTTCTTATTGTGGGCTCATTGTGTACCAATGTCCATGCTAATAACTCTTTTTTCAAATATAGTTTAAAAAAACAATAGACTTTATGACAAATACAGCTAAATAACCAAATCTTAATGTGCTCAGGGATTTGCATGACAGTATTAAGAATTTTTCTCACCCATACAGGTTTTCTATTAATGTGTATTATTTCACTTATGATATGACCAGAAGAGTGAATTTCTTGCATGTGAAGAAACTGTACAGAGAAGTGCAAATGCTTGAGCTGAATTTCTATAATTCAGTGAATTAATTCTGCATTCTTGAGAAACAACTCATTTTCTGATATAGTTCCCTGACAGCCCTTTGTATATTATATTCATGGATGCCATGAACAATTTATCTCACTGTGCAATGTAACTTATTTTGTCGAATGCTTCTGAAGTTCTAATTTCATATATATTTGTTTCATTACACTTTATTCTGTAAGTGGCTTGATGGCCTATAAAAAATTTATACAACAATTTCAAAGAGCTGAAGAGTATTACATACTGTCCCAGTGCTTCCAGTATTTTGGATTTTAAAACTGTGCCAGCCTACTGTGTTAATTTAGACAGTAGAATCCATAGCTAGATTTTAAGCGTGCATTTGACATGCAAAAGTAAATTAAAAAAAAATCCTAACACCCTTTAGTTTAATTCACCTTCTATATCTGGGTACTCTCAACTCACTAATTCCATCCATTACAATTAATTACAAATTTCTTTATCTTCAAGTCTAGAGGACCACCAAGAACTGAATGTATAACTTAGCTATTGATACGGAAACAAAGTTGGCTAACTTCATAAATTATTTTTTTTAAAAAAACCTTCTGATTATTTCTCTCTCATTACTGGAACTTTTTAATTTGTAGTACGATGATCTGAACAATAAAGAAGAGAATTATTAATGTTGGGTCATACACATGGCTAATTCCAAATATGATACTCAACACTTATATTGCAAAAAGCAATAATATTTTGTGCAAGGGTGTGTTTTTTTTTGTTTTGTTTTTGGGTTTTTTTTTTGTTTGTTATTGGTTTTTGTTTTGTGTTTTTGGGGGTTTTTTGGTGGTTTTTTTTTTCCAAATTTTCAACAGACTGCCCAGTCCTGTAGATTAGCACCACCACAGCAAAACTATGACTCTCTATTTGATTTCTACATGAGAATAAAAGAACATAAAACAATGTCTTCCTACTTGTAATACAGAAAACTGACACTAATAATCAATTCCTAAGTAAAATCTCCCTCAAAGCTAAGAAAGCTTTTGTGTGCCAACGCCCCTGGGGCAGAACAACAAAAGGCTCTGAAAAATTACTGAGCCACACGACATTTTCCCTTTTTTATGTAACACTCCCATATGAAAACCACAGCACTGCTGCTTGCAGTAAGAATAAAACTCACAACATTTTCAAATGCAGGCAGTAATTACCAGGCAGGAAAATCCACTTTAACCTCCCAAGCTGAATGAGACACTCTGTACCTACGGACAGCACACCTTGAACTGCAGAAAGGGGCAGCAGCATTTACTCAGCATTAGAATGCCTAATTTATTAAGCTTTCTACCTCACCACCTTAAAGATACTAAATATTCACCCAGGATATGCAATCAGGAATGCGTATTCAAGATTATGTGCAAGAAAAAGATATTAACTTCGTGCCTCTATGAGTAAAAAAGGAAAAAAAAATCCACAGCAATTGTCAAGAGAAGGCACTTCACAACTACTAAGGGAATGTCCCTCTTGAAATATTTTATAAAGACAATAATTATTAGATAAAAACATTATGAATTTTTCATTTCTTCCTGAGAACCAGGTGGAAATTAACTCCCTGAAAGTGGTATTACAGAGATTTATTAGGCCTTCAGGTTCCTCATGGGCAGGAGAGAACTGGGAAACTGAGCTATTTTCAATAATCATGTCTACTACTCAATGCAATTAAATACTATAGAAATTGACTTCTCAATAGGAAACAAGGCAAATCACCTCAAGAATACAATGAATATAATGAGAGGCAGTATTTGATCAAAATTCCTTGTTAAGAAATACTTATCACATTACCTCTGAACAGTGTTTTTTCAGAGGTAAAAAATCTGAGGTAACTAACTGATAAAGTTAAACTAATTTTAATACTTATTTTAAATTCACCAGATTTTTGAGAAGTTGGAGATAAGGCACTTTTTCATAGCTGACACAGCTCTTTATTAATAGCGAGCAGAATTGGAAAATTACAGCAAGGGACATATTCAGTTGTGGACAACTGATTTTCAGTTGTGGACAACTGATTTTCAGATGATCAGAGGATGTTTTATCAAACTTCAGGTGTGTTTGATCAAAATTCAAAGGTTTCCTCTTGCATGTTGCTATCCTGACTCTGTTCTAACATGGACTAAGGTAAAAGTTACTTACTACAGTTTTCTTCATCAGAATTATCTCCGCAATCATTCTGGCTGTCACACCTCCAGTGGTCTGGAATGCAGTTGTTGTTTTTGCACTGGAACTCATGAGGTCCACAAGTTTTTTTATCTGTAATTAAGGTGAATAATATTTACAGCGCTGCAAACAAAGATTAAAAATGGGAAAGGCTTTCACTGAATACATGATAATGTTGCTGGATACATTTAAGGATGACCAACTATAATATTTGAAGTGTTATTTTCAGGAATAATTAATTTCTCCTAACATTCTTTAAGCTTCTATTTATATATTCACACCTAACCTTAAATTAGATGAAATTAAAATATGCAGTGTAGAAACTGTCACATAAAGTTAAAAACATATAAAATTCAGAAGAGGTCACAAGAAAGGGTATTAGTGCACTGAATCTCAAGGACTGAATTAACTTTTCCGTGAATTTATCTGTAAGATTGCTCTAAAAAAGATCAGAACACAGTAAAACATTAGAATATTGATTCAGAAAAATGTGCAAAATATGTGTTTCTCAGAAGTTATTTTTACATATAATAATTTAGGAGGGAAAATTTTGCACTTTGATTTAAATTTTTACCTACGGATGGATTGGATGTCACTCATATGAGGTAAGACATTAAAAAGCCTGTGGGTGCTAAAATGAGGGCAATTTCCTTTAAGTTCTATATTTTCAATGAGCTTTTCTATTTACAGAGGAGCATTGGAAGCAAAACCTCTTAGAGATACGTGAACACCCTGAACTCCTCCAGCAGGATGGAGCTGCCTCTGTGTTTTCTGTGAGCAGTTCTTGAATAATTCCTTCAGCTTCTAAGGACTGAGGTGAAATGAAACAAATTTTAAAAAGTTATCAGTGACATTTTTGTTGGGGAGGAAAAAAAGCAAAAAAGCTTTGCTTTGTAAAAAGCCTCGATGACATATTTAAAATTACATGTCACTGTGATATTGCACCAGGAAATGTTTAAATTTCCGTTAGGCAAAGTCACAACATGTCAGAGCAGCTTCACTCTGCTCTCATGGCAACTCGAGGGCTGCTAATGACTGACAGAAACTGCAGCTTCAATCAGCCTGATCCCTCTGCTGCTGAACCACAGCAAATTAACAAATTAGAGGTGTTCATTTGATGCTGTGGGCCAAACCCCTGTATTTTCTCTGTTAAGTGTGGCTCTGGAACTAGACTGACAAAGCTACATTTGAGTGTCAAGACTGGTGTTGCAGCTCAGTTGTGTGCACTCAAAAATCTGGTCACTGCAATTCACTGCAATGTGTTTGTTCCTTATCCTCTGCCAATGTCACAATTGCAAGAAGGTTTCTCTTGAAATGTTTTTTTCCATGATGTTTTTCAATATTACAGTCTTTGATCATGATATTTCAAATACTTGCACTGGCAAACAATTAAAAATATTTAACATGACAAAATGTAAAAATATTGCTCCCAAACTTATGACACCCTTGTATTTTCATTCCATAGCTCTGCAAAGGATAAACTTGCAAATCTGAAATCCATCCTGTGTTTATTAAAATACTTCCAGTAAAGTCTGCAATCTCCCACTCGAGTATTTGCCCTCAAAATGAGCAGTAACGCTAATGACAGATAACATCACAGAAACATATAAATACTCTATTTATCCTTCCACATTCAGTAGAAATACCGAGATCTAATCAGTAATACACAGAAGCCAGAGATGACACCCATTCATTTCAGTTACCTGAACATGCAATAAATCTTTTCTTACTCTTCATGAAGAATTATTTAGTTCTCAAACATGCTAAATCCATTCTGTAGCATTTCCTTTTCTAGACATATGAAGAAAATCTACTTTTCTTTTTTTTTTTTTTTTAATTTAACCTTAACCTCTGATTGCTACTTGAATGTTAATCTTTCTCTTCTTACTCTATATACAAAATATTTTGAATGTTTGTAAAGCTCTCCCTTCTTCACAAGTCTGAAAACATGATTTTTCCTCTGGGTTGAATGACCTCATGTAGCAGCTGACAATGTCTTACAAACCAGATTTGCTTGTCGTGTATTTCTTTCTTCACATTACTGAGAACTGAGGAAAATACTGGGATACCAGAGATGGGATATAACAAAGAGGAAAATCTGGGAAAGTTGTGTAACAATTATCTGATCTTTGAGAATGATGGACTCATTCAACTCAAAAGAGTTGAATGTTATTTATTGGGAATTGTGGAACCATGAAAAGCACACGGGGCCCCACACATCTTCTGTTATCTCTGCCTTCAACATTAAATTGCTTTCTCATTTTTCCTAAAATGAGACCACCTTAAAGTGTGAAAGTTCACGTAGAAATGCTGCAAAGGCAGAGGAACAAGCACTGATAACTCCATTTTCATATTGTTCTCTTCAAATTGTTATTAAGATATTCACTGACCTACTGTAGCAGGCACAGCCCTTCCTTAGAAATTTGCGTGATCCCCTGAGGCAGCTGCTGGTGGGTTGGGGTTCACCTTTTTGTGCATACTGAACTAGGATTTTATTTTAAAAATACTTCTAAAAGATCAAGAGGAAAACAGGATGAAGGCCTGAATGGGGAAACAAAAACAAAACAAGGCAAAAAAGCCCATATGCACCCTAAAAGCATTTTGATTCAAATGTGAAAGAAACCACTGACTGTATGCATTGCTCTTCTTTGGGGATTTTAAATCCATATATTTTCATGTGTATGCCTTTGTGTCTGAGCAGGATACAATCCAAAACTAAAAGGAATTTGCTTCTGATCTGGGATCAGCTGGCTGTCCTAGAGCTGGGCAGGCTGTCACCCATGCTGGATACAGGTAATTATAAGCTTGTTGAAGGAAGTTTAAGTTTCTATAATGCATCCTTCAAGTGCCCCAAAGAAAATACTCTTTACCATCAAGAAAAAAGCCTACTTTTTACTCTCATAGCTAAAAATAAAATTATTATTTAAAAAAAGTTAGAAGGCAGAAAGCAGTCATACCAATGTTGACACATCAGGAAAATAAAGACTGAAACACACATAACCTTTACAGAATATTATAAAATCACTTTACAAGACCACGCACAGGTTTCTTCAGACTCTAACTCAAACTGGTCCATCTTGATGTAAAGTATCAAAGCTGTGAGCAAGGACTAGCATAATCTAACGGCTTTCTTTAATTGCCTGGACAGTTAGCACCAATTAACTCTACCTCCTGTTCTCTGAGAAACACCAGACACTCCTAAAGGAACACACATTTCCTGATTCTACCTCAGCTGTCTGAGTTGGAAAGCAACCACAAAAGACTAAATACATTTACACTGCTCCTAGCAAATGTACTCGGTGTAATATCTCCAACAACACACAGCAGCAGAAGTTGACTAAGCAAAATACATATGGCCATGCAGCACTCAAACAAAAATTATTTTACACAAGTTTTGCATTGCAGACTTTTTAGAAATGAACTCCAAACAATAACAAATTAGTGTTACATCAACATATGTAGAGCCTGTTTATACTCAGCCTGCAGCTTTAGAATTTAATTCTATCAAATTTTGTCCATAAAAATAACAATATTTAACTTGAAAAAAAATATGCAGAAGACCAAACTGTGTTGAGATTACTGCCATTGTAAGGTCATTTAAGCATATTTCAAATACTAAAAATATGGAAAACTTCAAAATGTGATTAAACACACCCTGTTCTTGTCAAGGCTTAGCTGTTCCATGTGTACTCAACAGTGTTTGGCACAGAAATTGTGACTATGGATAAATTATTCTGTCTCCTCCAACACAAAAACCAAGAGCAGTGTATGCAGCCAGGAGATTAAAAATAAAGATGTGGGTTTTTTTTTTTTCAGGGAAGCGTGTGATTAAGCTGTGGAACACCTCGATGCAGCATGGTGTGAAAACTTTACAAAGGCAAAAAGAGAGTGAAATCTATGATGAATTACTGCATACAGAGACATATTTGACTGACAATATTTGTGATTCTCAAGTTGTTGGAGGACGGGACAGTATCCCAGGGAAGTTTCAGTGAGGGCCTACTTTGCTCACATATTCCTTTCTAGACACTCACTGCCAGAGACAGGACTAAAGTCAAGGTGAGTCTCAGGTATGAACCAACACCTCCAGCTGAATATGTTGAGATTTAAAAACCTGTTGAGTTTGGGACTGCACACGTTGCTTCTCTATCCTGTTTAGTCATTTGAGTAATTTTTATTCTTTCTATTGTAAAAAGATGGCTCAGACTGAGGTACTTATTCTAAATAGAATTTATAAATAAATAAATAAATAAATCTTATTCTAAAGAGAATTTTTCCTATTTACTCACAGTTTTATTTCTTTTTCTCTTTCTAAAATAAATAAATTGTGACTTGAGGACATTACTAGATGAATTATTTTATGACCATCTGTGCCACCTCAGTTTGGTGTGCACGGGCTGGCCAAAATGTGAATCCACAGTTTGGAAGCCTGGAATTCTGTCCCAATTGGAAAGTCACAGCATGTTGGAGATCCAGGTGATGTGGAATGGTGGAGGAGAAAGTAGCTGTGACGTAGATCAGAAAGTGACCAGTGCAGGGCTGCTTCAGTAACAGCCCAGAAGTGCATATGAAACTTCATTTCCTTTATGTTCAGTGTTTCTTCAAGACAAATGATTCCTCGGACTGTAAACTTCTCACCAGTTGACAGGAGCAATAATTTTCCCCATCCTGGCAATTCAAACGATGGTCTTGGATTTTCAGTGTTGAGAGAGTTCATTTTCCCAGGCATATTTTTCACCTCCAGCATTTTTATATATGATCATGTGTCAATTATTTAAAACACACCCGTGGAAAAGCAGCTCAGTGCTTTGTCCTTGACTGTAGCCTGTAGTTCTGTCACTGTGTTGTCCCAGAGATAAACCTGTCCAGACACAGGTGTTTCATCAAACCATTCACTGATGTGTGGATGAATAATGGTGAGAGCCTTAAATGTTCCATATTTGTCCTGTTCTCTTCCACCTCAGAACATTTTCCTGTGTTTTGCTTTATAGACCAGTCTTGGAAGTTTCACAGGTGTTTCTGCACATGGTTAGTGCGTGCCTTGCATTGACACCCATCTTCAGGGATTTTCCAGCAGTAATTCCTCTGCCTCTGATTGTCTGTAATCCATTTCCCAGGTACAATATTTATATTTATTATTTTCGCTATTTACAACAATAAGAGTTGACTCATAACTCCCTGGAGCTCACAGAGAGAAGCTGGCCACGCCAAGTTAGAAACTGCTCTGAACTTTTCTATACCATCAGTCTTAATCTACCAGGATTTGCAAATTATTGCATTTTCACTATTTATGAACTTCAGCAGCAGTTAAGTGAAGACTGAACTGACAGAAACTGGATAACACTGAGAGAAAAATAAAGAATGTCACCATATCCTATGACAGCCACTACATTCTGTGCCACTCCTGTGATTCTAAATGCCAAATGAGAGCTTTTTTTTGCAGCTCCTGCCAATAAAGAAGTGGTACAGTAGGAATTTTATGAACTACTAATACAAATATTACTATTCAGTATGAACTGGATGAGCCAGAGAGTTTTCAGATAGGTATTATCAAACACTGACAGAGGATACAAAAATTGGGATGATTATTTCCTTTCCCTAAAAATATGTCAAACCACAGCAACAGATTCAGAACCACTGGCATACTCACCACAGTTTGCTTCATCTGACCCATCTGCACAATCTGGGTCTTCATCACACACCCACAGCTTGGAAATGCAGTGTTTGGTTGTTTTACACTGGAAGTGGTCTGGAGAGCAACTGTTTTCAGCTTTAAATACAAGAATTCCAGATCAAAGTTAGAAATTCCTGCTATTATTCAAAATACGTGTTTCAAAGAAAAAAATATGAAGGATTCAAAAATGAGAAATTGGATATCTCTAGCACCATTTATGCAATATCTGCAATAAAACAGCATTCATATAAACATTACACTGTTTATAGTTTTGTCATTTTCTTATATATTATTTTATATAAACATTAAGGTAAAACAAATACAATTTTAAAAAGTGTCTATTTTGATATTCTTTTAACAGCAAACAGACTTATCATTGATAGAATCAAACCACTTTAGCAAAAATCAGACAAGTTTTATTCCCTAACTTTCTAAAGTGCCAGTTATAAATTGTGAGAGTCAGTTTATAAGACTAAGGCAGCTCTGGATGCTTTGATCAAAAACAGAATCAAAATTATGCACAATTTCTGTGAAATTCTGTGCACTGCTAAATTGGGTAAATGTTGAGAAAAGTTTGACAAATATTTCACTTTCTCAGTTTACAACAACGATTTTTGAATGAATTCTGCAGCAACAAAAAGATGTAAAGATGCAGCTGAGCTTTCAGCCAGCTCTTTAAGGATGCTCTAAGTAAAACTTTAACTGCATTAACCTTAGAACAGCCATTTAAAACCAAAACAGATCCTCAGTGCACCCATGTGGTTCTAGATGTTCTTCAGAGTTGAGTATATGTACTCCAAATAATTTCAAGATGAACTGACCACAGGGGGAAAACAGGAAACCTTTGATAATGTTTTCCCACATGAATGTCTGTCCCACTGTTACCTAAGGAATTCTGTAGTGCTTTTAACACACTTTCCTACCCCTGTTGAAAAGCAATTTGCTCCCTGTGATACTACTGTTCTTTTTTCTCAGGTTCGGCAAGATGAAAAATTTTAGGTTTGCTAAAAGTTGGTGTATTATTTCTTTCAGTGTCACATTTGCATAGCCTTGAGTATGTTCCTGACTATACCACAATAAATAATCCTGATCCTCAGCTAGTACCTGTCACCAGGGGATTTCCCAGAGCTTTACAAGAAAGACCAGCACAGTGACCTTCACTGTACATATGGAAAGCCTTCAGTATGAAATGTGACTTTGAAAAGTCACCTGGTAAGCAAAACAGAACAGTAGCAGAGCTAAAAGAAAATAAAGTATTTTATGGATCCCAGACTGGTGACATTAGAGTGAGGGAGAATCTCACCTGTTCCCTGTCTTGTGCCAGGAGTCAATATGAACTCACAGTCCCTGAGCTGTAGACTCTGCTGCTCTGATTTCACTTCTGCCAGCTACACCTCAAGGTTTTTGGGAACCTTCCATATACCATGTGCAGTTCTTTCCAAAGGGCAAAAAAAAAAGTAATCTCCCTTATCCTTCACAGGAGTTTACCTGATCCCTCTTAATCAGTTTTTAATGAAAACCAATATAAAATGTTTTCTGCAAAACCTGAATTTACATCTCACTCGAGCAGTTTGGAATACAGCCATTAAACATGACCATTAACAAAACCTTTCTGTGCTTAGCAACCTTTCTCCCCTTGAAGCAGGATTTCTTCTTTGCAGAAATGCAGCACATGCAAACCTTGAGAAAGCTGATCCAGAACAAGCAGCTCAGATCAGCAGCAGATCTGAGCAGTGAAATGAGTAAAAGACAGAGCTACATTTCAAGGCAGCTCCATCATTTTTGTTGCAAAATGATCAAAGACACAAACTTATTCAACAAATTTTCGTTATAAATATGAAAATGTTTTCTCGAGTTATATCTAAGAAATGTAAAGTGAAAATAAATGTATGAAAAATAAACTGCACTAAAAGCTGAGCAAATGGAAATCCACTTACATAGATAAATTAATGAAATCCCCAGAGAAAGGGGAACAGAAAAGGTAAAAATAACCAATGACAGTAAAAGGATGTAGAAGGAGCTTTGGATTTACAGCTTTTCCCACAAAAGATTCTGAAAAACATCTTTTTCCATTGAAATGCATTGCTGCAAGGCATGGCAGATGAAAGCCTCAGGAAGATGAGTCATTTGTGAGGTGGTTAAGAGTCAAATACATGTTTCAACCTCTGTCAAAAACCCAATTAAATGCCTGAAATTGTTTATACTCCTCTCTTCTTTGCTATGACTTTAAATCTGGAGTTAATAAATGGCATTTTAGTTTGCTCTTTTGTATATGAAGCGTTGCACTCCAGTCCTGTGAATTAACTGTTTGCACGTTCTCAAATTGTTTTAGATAGAGGACATTTACAGTGTTTTTCTCCAGTTCCCAGTTTAAAACCAACTACAGAGCAAAATTCTCCAAGCATCACTTACGACAGTCTCTTTCATCCTCTTCATCACCACAGTCATCCTGGCCATTGCACCTCAGGTTTATTGGGATACACTTCTGGTTCTTTGTGCACTTGAACTGCCCCGACAGACACACGTGTGTGTCTGTAAATCAAAAGAAAATAAAAATAACAAGTTAAAATGATTAAAAGTTGAGAAAATTCAAGACTTCAAAAATAAATGAAGAAAAATGCCATTTGTTGACAGAGTGTGAAACATGACATTTAAACCGGTTTGGCGTGTTTCTGAAGCCTGCAGTGTAGACAAGCACCTACCACAGTTCAGTTCATCAGAATTGTCCCCACAGTCGTTCTCTCCATCACAGATAAAGGCTGGAAGAGCACAAAGCCCAGTGCCACACTGGAAACGTCCTGGCTGACATCTGAATTCAGCTGGGAAAAGACAAAACTGCTTATGAATACTACCAGAGGAATGGTTAAAGTCTCACTATAGCTGTTCTTACCCCTATAAACCTGTATTTCCCTTATAATCCCAATCTGAGTATATATTAGTAATTAAAAGGTACACATATGATTGCAAGACTAGTTTCAAAGTCTGATATCTTTATTTTGTGCACCTCTACTTACAGTGCTAATGACTCAGAGTGAAAACCCCCTGCAGGTTGAAGCTTACCAAAAGCTCAACAGAGGCCTGAAATTTAGGATCTAAATGCTTGAGTTCAAGTCTTCTTTTAAGAAACTCGCCATCCCACTGTAATTCTATTTCCCAAGAAAGGCCTAACATTGCTCCTTCTCCAGCCACTGTCATTAGAAATAATGAGAAATTATGTACCTCTATAGTAATATTATACATAAAGACAGAGTAGCTTAAAATAAAAAAAACTTATGTAGAAGGATTACATATGTTAAAAGTTGCTTCAGAGGCCTCTGCAGCAGGAAAAGAGAACCAATCATAAAATTGTAAAAATAGGGGTGAGGGGTTTCAATTCAAAAAAAAAATCAAATTAACTGTTAATTAACCAGAAGATAGCAGAACACACAGAGCATTTTTTTCAAATATAAGCTTAAGGGAGGAAAGTAAGGATCACAGGGAGAACATTGGTGTTGCTCCGAAAACTGCAGTAAATAATAACGTGCATCTAAACTTCTATAGTTGCAACAAAACACGAGTAAAAGAGATTAGAATCCCACATTTTTATTACACAGAAAAAAAACCCAACAAAAACAAATAAACCTGTCATAATTTTGTATTTATGCAGAGAATTCCACAATGTCAGAGCACAGCCTCAAAAAGAAAACCTTTAGCAAAAACAACCGGGATGAAGTGAAGGTTTAAAAGATGAAAAACATATATGAGTTTTCAAAGACCTTAAAAGACTCAGAGACCAAGGAACATAAAAGAGTGCTGCACAAGTGTCCAAAATAATCCTCCTGCTAAATTTGATGAATGATTAGGTTTGGTTTGGACCCTGCAGGCCCAAAGGCAGCGTGCACTTACGGCACTCGGCGGGCTCGTCGGAGCCATCCCCGCAGTCGTCCACCGTGTCACACTTCCACCAGAACGGGATGCACTTGTCTGTTTTGCAGCGGAACTGCAAGGAGGAAAGGCCAGCAGGAATAAGAACTCTCATGCTAACGTGTGGAATCCCTCAAACCTCTCAGGGGAATTCCCAGGGTCCTGCCCTGGAAAGATCTACCATAGGGTTTTCCAGCCAGGCTGGAGGAGAAGACTTCCCCCGTGGTGCCTTGCAACTCTGTTTGGTGTGCCCCAGTCTTGTGCTCATCTGATGCCCCTGGTTCTTCTGGTCTCTCCTTTCCCTGCTTCCCCACTGGGTGTGGTATCCCTGGTGGCTGGCCCCATCTTCCCTATAGGTCACTGACCTTTTCCCTGCCCTTTGTACCCCCATGTGCCCTCAGACCATTGGTTCCTGACCCCTATTTAGGCCTGTGCACAGCACATGGGCAAGTCTTGTGTTCCTGATCCCTTCAGAGTGCTGGAATAAACCTTGCTGGAACTGATCATACAAAAGCCCTTCTTGCCTCTCTTTGCTGAGCTAGCTGTGGTGTGTGTGATGTGTGGACTTGACTGCTTTGCCTGAATCCTCCCCAAGCAGCTTTTCCACAGGGGATGCTTATTGGGAAATAGGGAGCAGCTCCACCACCTTAAACCACACTGCTACATTAATGTTTATTCATTTATTTATAAGCAGGAATAATAGCACAGTTTATGAAAATCAGCTTCTCTGCTTGAGGCGTTGTTTCATTGATAGTTCCTGGCTGTTAATTTTACAAAACTTGTATTTTAAATATCATTTTTTGTTGTTGTTGTTGTTGTTGTTTTATTATTATTATTTGGAGATGTTTGGCACTGAGATTGCCAAAGTGATAAAAATCACTGTAGTTTCAATGACTGTGCTATGCTGGCTTACATTTCCCCAACATAAACTGCTCATTGCATTTTGCTGCATTCTGTGATTTCATTCTTGAAGGTCTTATTCAAAGCAAACACTTAAATTCTCAGTTTTTCTAGACTGTTGAAGCAGACAACCTCATTTTTCCAGGTAAACCAAAACACCCACAGTTACAGAAAAGAGCCTTAATGTGTGGTGCTGTGTACAATATTGCTTACATTGTTTGAATTAAATGAACAAACCAAATGTAAAGCCTTCCAGACCTTCAAAAGGATAAAACATCTGTAGAAAAAACTGAAAAATCCTTTGTAAGAAGGCTGTCCATTTACTCTCTACTCAAGTGACCCTACCTTTGTTCTGACTGAAAGAGGAATGCAAACAAAACAAACGGTATGAATTGATGTAATTTTCTATGGCTAAACCTAAAAGCTGAGGATTATGTGGCTCATGTCAGGGAGAAAAATATGGGTAGATTATCAGTCAGGTTTTAAGAAATATTGTTTTTCCTACCTGGTGTCTCTGTGAACACAGAAAGGAATGAAACCAAAAAGTTTAGAAGGGCAAGACATTTTCATGTTCTGTCACTGGGCAGCTCGTTTTTCACATTTTAAAAATCACTGATTATTCAATAAAGTTGTATTTAAATGGTATATTAAATTTGGTGCCTCCGCTCAGTTTATCTTTTCTAACAAGAAAAATTAGGGTTTCAAAGGCATTTATGTTATAGAACCTAGAGCTGGAGCTACATCATCCCTGTACCACCTTGAGGGGGTTGCAGTGAAACTGGCTGGGTTGAAGGGCATCTGTTACTGCCCCACACAGATCTGCAGCTCAGACGGGCTCAGCAGGAGTCTGCCAAGGCCAGGAGACAAACAGAAACTCAGACAATTTTCATTTTTTGTCTTCTCTACTTGCTCTGATCACCACAAGGGACTTCAGCCTGTCAAAATGGCATCAGGAAGTTATTTCCAGGAAACAGGTACTAACTCCTAGATGCTGTTATGAAAATATTTGCATTCCTTTCATTTGTGTTCTAAACTGAGAACACAAAACCCTGCAAAATCAGGCATCAGGGTCATATGGGTCTTAAGTGGATGGAGTTTTGGTGTTCAAGAGTCTAATGGGATTTGTACTAAAGAATTTCTCATGCCGCGAGACATCACGGGATGGTCTGGAGAGGCAAGATCAGTTTATGGACAATCCTACTCCTTTCCATGAGAAATAGCCAATGGTGGCTGTGCTGTCAAAAATGATGGCGTTGTAGGAGCAGCTCTGATTTGGAAACATCATCTGAAAATCTTAAGGAGAAACAAAATTTTCACTGATCTCTTCATCTGACGCCATCAGACCGATGAGTTATCAAACAGTAAACAGATTGCAAAACTGGAAAAAAATTGATGAATAACCAATGTCAACCTCTAACTTCCTGCCTGGAGCTGCCTCTTTTACATAATTCTGCTCTCCACTCTGTGGAATCCACAAGTGATAAAATATTGCTCCTCAAGAATCCAAGATGTGATGCTATTTCTTGAATTCATACTACCACTGAATTAATTACACTGGAATGGAGCCATTCAGTCAACAGTTAGTATATAAATTCACTGTGGAATAAGCTTCTAGTGTCACTTAAGGAATTTTTTTTTTTTTAAAGTGCCTTTTTTCTAAGCCAAATTTGAGGAGTTAAACACAGGAGAAAATTTGTAAGAAATTCCCCATTTTAAAAGTGATTTACATCTTAAGGAAACAGAAAGGCAGTGGGCAGATCTCTTAAATTAGATTATTGTTTGAGTGAAAATAATAAAATAATCTCTTTTATTAAGATGGCCACTGCTCCCTAAATATTAGGAGGGAAACTTTTCCTTAATGCTGGAAATCATTATCATGCATCCTGATATAGAACACTGTAAGAGGTCATTAGCAAAACCCTAATAAAAAGGTACTAGAAAATCAGACTAGTAGAAATCTTTTAAAGGCCATATGTTCTATAACAATCAACCAATTAATTGTCTGGTTAGAACACTCCATGGGCTTTTATCAAAGTGGTTCTCTTATGAGTAATCAGTATGTTGTACTTCTCTACCTTATATTTTAAGAAATAAAGTAATAAATGTTTATTTTAAGTAATAGGGAATACAGTTTAGTGTTTTAATTGATGAATTTTTTACCATTTTACCTCCTGGATTTTTTTTTAACACAAGCCTATCATTTTTCAATCTTTCTCACTGGAGTGAGCTTGTTTTCTTTTTTTTTTTAATGCAAAAAATTCATTCATGCATCCCGAATCTTTTATACACAGTTTGTATTTCAATATTTCAGACAAATGTTTTTTCAAGGCTATTTTCATGGCTTTAGCAGCTGCATTTGTTCTGGTGACTGGCAGGAACACTGACATTTGAAAGTGAACAAGTCCTGCATTCTCTGGAGAAAAAGCCATTTGCAAGTCTACCACTAACAGCCTTGCAGACGAAACCCTCTAAGTGCACCCCTGAGTGCTCAGCTCCTTTTAAAGCTCCCACATTCCCTGGGTGCCAGCACTCCTGTTGGTACCCTAGAGGTTGAGAATTTCAGGCTTTCTGTGCTAAAAGACACTGACCCTCAAGCAAGCACTGCATTTGACCTGAGGCTCAGGCTGTGGGACAGGCTTCCAAAATTGAGTGATAGCACTGGGGCTGTGGGTGCGTAGTTTGAATAGTATTGTGTGATCTCACAGGGTGAAAAAGTTAGAATTTAAGGTTTTAGTATATAGTAATATATATGGGGCTAGATGGAGGATTTGGGGCGTTGTCTAAGTCCTTCTTCATGTTTTTGGGTGTTTTTTTCTTATTGGTTGAAAGGATCCACTTTGCGGACCTTGGGTGGTCAGTTATTGGGTCAAAAGTACAAATAATATAGGTGTTATCCCATTACTGGATAGTTTATGCTTAAGGAGAGTTTATTCTTAACCTTGGAAAGAGTTAGAAGCTTCCATTTTCTATCTTGCTAGTTGGAGCTCATGGCTCGTGAGACCATGCTATAGATAAGAATTAATAAACACCGAGTCCGAACATGAAACTACGACTCCTGTGTATTAACCCCAGCTCTAAGAGGAAGAAAAGAATATAACGAAGAATAAACCCCCACAGTTTAAAGGCAGGAGAAGAGCACAAAGCCCACCACAAGTCAAACACGAGCCCACCGCAGCAGTGCCGTACCTGGCTGGCGGTGCAGTTGGACAGGCACGTCCTGTTGTCCGCGGCCAGGTAGAAGTTGGTGGGGCAGGCACAGGAGTGCAGCCTGCCAGGGGCCAGCAGGCACAGGTGGCTGCAGCCACCATTGTTCAGCGTGCACACGTGTCTGGACACTGTGGACAGAGCAGGGGAGGGAGATCAGAGCCTCTTATCTCAGCACACTTCAGGGTATCTGCTTTATGGAGGAAGAAAATCGCGTTCCATGTACTGTCTTTACAATGCAACGCCTCAAATCAAAAACCCACGGAGGCAACCTCTTCCTTTTGCCTTTAAGCTATTCTCTGCTGTATGCAAAAATGAATTATTACCATGGCTGTAAGCTCAATACTGAAAGAATGAGAGAAAGAAAAAAAGGTCTATTTTTTCTTCTTTTTTTTTTTTAAACGAGAGAAAAAATTAGCTTATCTAGGTCAATTGCCAAATAGCATTCAGTTAAAATTCAAATACAGGGATATCAGCAGATAGACACAATCACACCACTCACGTTCTGTGACATTCCCTCAGTCCAGCAGTATTCTTCTGCAGTATTAACACTTTACAAAGAACCAGGTTAAAAGTTTTCATAACACACTGTTCCCCTCCTAAAAAATGGTAACGTACTGTAATGCAACTGAACAGTTTTGTACTTTCAGTCAGCATTTGGGTTAATTTTTGAGCATACAAAATATCTCTATACTGACTTTATTAGATGTATTTAACACCGGGTGTGCTGAAAACATGAATCACAGATATATGTTAAAAAAATGATAATTTGAAAACTTCCACAATTTGAAACAGAGCAATCATTGCAGATAAATGAGCATGCAGTACCTCAGCACGTGGCTACTCAGTTAAATACATCAGTGTGCTGCTCAGAAAGCAGAGACAGAATAATTACCATCGGGCTGCCTGTAAGAATGGTACACCTGGATGTCTGTGATGGTGTGCCACGAGTTAACCAGGGACAGCCTGCCCGAGCCTGAGGTTTTGTGGGCACGGCTGAGGGATTTGGTTTTCCCATCTGTCCAGTAGATGTAGTCTTCAAACAAGGTCAGTGCGATCACCCCCGGGATGTCTTGGTTAGGGACTGGAAGGAGAGACGCTCAGGTTAGTGCTCACCCTTGGGAAACTGCCAGATAAAATATTCCCCACTGCACAGGCTGACAGAGCAACTGCTGTGGGATGTCCTGAGAATAATTATGGTGACAACAGCCCCAGCACCAGAAGGTCCTTTATTACCAATTACAGTGAAGGTGGATGGAGGACAAGCCCAGCTTGCTTAGAATTTGTTGGCCCAGTCAGTGTTAAGGAAATGAAAGGATTTCTGTCAAAAAAAAACAACCTCCAGATTTTAAACTAAAGACATGCTAAACTTTAAAGTAATAAGCAACAAATGTAACTTTCCCTACTCTTTGCATAAGCAATATAAATTGGCTCTTTTACTGGAACAGAAGTTATTAGAAAACATCCCGAACAAAATAAATACATTTCCTGAAGATCTGTGTTTAATACCCTCTCATAAAATTAACAGCATTTTATTTCATCAAAATATACTGACAAGAGAGACAGGAAAAATTACAAAAGAAAAAAAAAAAGTGGCATTAAAATAAACATTTCAGTAAGAGAGCTTATGGATTATTGCTAACATTACCAACCATACACTATAAAAAATAAACAAACTGATGATGATAGTCCATTGTTACAGTATCACAAAATAATGAGCCAACATAATTTGGAAAAGGATGGGAGAACAAAAGGGAGAAAAAGCTTTGGAGCATTCTTTACCTGCTGTACATTCCTTAATCCTTAATCCTTGTTCTTGGTAAACAGTAATGGAACTCCACTTTTTTTTTTTTTTTTTTTTTCCTCCTTTTAACATCAATAGTAATAATCACAAATGTCACAGGAGAATATCTGACCACAATAATTAATTTGTAAATTATAATCTTTTGTTGCTGAATCACTCCAATTACTGATAGAGGTGGAAAGGCAGAGCAGAGCAGCTGACTGTCACGTTTAACCAGCACATCCTTAACACCTTTACCTCCTTTTCTGCATCTTTTTACCTGGAAAGTGCTGATTTAGAGGAGGCAAATCTCAAATTCCTGTTGGAACATTCCATACCTCACTGAAATCTGATGACTGAGTATATAACAACTTAGAAAATTCAATTTTCTATCCAATAGTCCTCCCAGTACTGAACTCCAGTGCAGGCCATGTTGCCCTCTGGTCAAGGAGACCTTGCTGCTTAGGCCTGAAATTATTTTCCCTTCTTATACGTCTCCATGAAGCACATCTATCACATTGAAATAACAATGGGGTGTTTTTGAAAGAGCTTCATAGCATTGCCGAGAAATCAGCCACAGTCCAAAGAAATCTCAATTTTGGCACTCATTACAGAGGCAGCTTTGACACAGTTCCACACACAGTACAGTATAAGAAAAGCTCTTGTAATTTCTCTGATTTGTAGAGTCCCATTGTGTAATGTTTCCAATAAGAAATACAAACCAGGAGAAGGGGGATGGGACATCAGAAACTGCTGCCCTGAATGAATCCCAAAGCTTTCCATAAAATGAATAATTTTACTTTTGCTTCAGTTCTGAGACAATATTGGTTCATACAAACTATGACCCTTGTTTTTACTTTTGGCTTCAAATTAAAGATGTCAAAGGTCCCACTCCAGTCTCTCTAAAAACAGAAAATATCCTATTTTATCTGTTTTCTCTTTTTCTGATCAAAGTTAAGCTTAAAATCAGAATAAAAAGGCATATAAAAGCCTTAATGTAAATACAGAGATTTACAGCAAGAAAATTATTCTGATTTCATCATCTTTATTATTCCCCACCAATGAAAAATACACCTTATTTTGGATATCCAGGAAGCAAACCCCATTTCCTAAGCACAGATATATGAATAAATGCTTCCTCTGTGTTTTTTTTTGATGTTTGTGGGTGGCCAGACAACTTATCCTGCCATCATTGGATTAGACACACATCAGAATCCAGATGAAACTTTATATTCATGAGCTAAAGAAGATTCAGGAGATTACCATACGCTGCCTGAATTGTCTCATCACACTGCATTAACAGGGAAGCCAAGTTAAGTGTGGCACAAAATATTAAATATTACACTTGGAACACTGCACATAAGGAAACTGGTCATTGACTCAAGTACAATTTTCTTTTATTAAAAAAAAAAGTAAGATTCTGCAAGCACCAGATTTAAAAGCTTAGTTCTTTCAAACTTCTTAAAAATAAGCCCACTTTATCAGTAACAATGCAAAAAATATTAGACTCTCTTCTTTTTATGTTCTTTAAATAAGAATGACAAAATATATTTGTTTCTAAAAAATGTGTTTCCTATTATTACCATTTATAGGGGTAAAGTTGAAACTGTCAATGGCTTAATTCTCACAGATTCAGGCAGCTGTTTATCCTGTCACTTTTTTTATTTCTGAGCAACTCTGTATTTTTAAATGGACTTCTGCATTAACTTTTCATTAGGTCACGATCAACACAAACTTGCACCATTTAAAGCTGTAAAAGCTACACATATTATGTTGTGAAATGCAGAGAAAGTTATTAAAAAATCAATTAAGAAAGCAATGAATAGTACAAATATATGCAAGTGAAAATGCACTTGAAGTAAACAAAAAATAAGTACAGAATAACTGGACAAATATGTCCAGTTCTACATTAACCATAAAAATTCTACATTAACTATAAAAATATAAAATCCTTATAAAAGAAAAATTGAAAATAATTACATAATAAAAACACCTTATAAAATTTCTTCTAAGCTGACCATAACACTCAATGTATTTTCTAGTATAAGATAAACCTGTAAAGTCTGAGAGAGTTTTCTGAAAACAGGCACTCAATGGCAACCAATTCTGACTTACTTTACCGTTTAAGGAATAGTTCTATCATAGCTGAATACAATTTTTCTGTGCCTTTCAGTGTGTTATAAGCAAGGAAACATCAGAACTGTTGACATGTAAGAGGTTATAGAATTTAGAGTTCCCATCAACTGTGAATGGCCAAACAAAAATGAACAGAAGACTGAGGTAATTTTTACACCTGATTATCTGATGGAGCAATAAAATAGTCTCTCATGCTCCTCATTCTTTGCCTTTGAGGACATCAGTGTTTCATGCTTTCCAAAATTTCAGGCAGTGAATATTGATTTTTTTTATAAATGTATGGAGTAGTAGAAACACCCACCTTCCTTTTTTACACTCTTTCCTTGAAATCCAAAAAAGCTTTAGCTGATCTATCTTGTCATAAATAACACAGAGTCGTTAAGTGTTGCAATACTAATTATTAACCCTGAAGCAAACTCTGTGGGGTGAATCACAGTTCTAAACAGGAAAGGAAGACTCATTGCTCCTCTTCCTTTGGCAAGCACTGAAAAACCAGATTGTATTTTGCAAATTTAAAGTAAAGGGCAGGTTAGTCATAACGGACCACCTCTGTTTCCTCTGCACCAGCAAAGGAAAGTTCAAAATTTGAAAACATTTTATCACATTGAAAACCCATTAGTAGGAAAGGAATATATTCTGTTAAAGCTAAAAAAATTAACTTTTGTGATTCCTTTCCCCACCACAGCCCCCTCCTCCCAGAGCTGGGCAAGTTCCTCACAATTCCTCCCCTTCTAATACACCTGTTTCAAACTCTGACTCCCTAGTGGGGTTTCATTTTATCCACAAATCATGCATTTTCTCACACTGAATGCTAATCCCAAACAGTGCTTGACCAAACGAGTAGATGAGAAAAGGGGCAGGAAAGAGGAGGCAGACAGGAAAAGGAATACACAGGCCTTTCAGAAAGCTGCAGAAAATAGGAAAACAAAACAAAACAAAAACCACGAAAAAAGCCAGGGAAGGGAATAAAAGGGAAAAACTAGGCAGCTTGCAATGGCTCAGAAGTGGTGGGAAATAAAAATTATTAGATACTTGAAGACAAATAAAAATGACAATATATAACATAATAAAGGAAGATAAAGTGCTGCATGAACTTAAGAGAAGAGCCACAGGAGGGAACATGATTATGTAGACACATGAGAAACATGACAGGCTTAAAATGTATGTGTCTCTCTCCCTCTCCTACATTTTGTATGAATTTTGATCCAAGAATATCAATTCATAGGCTGTAATATTTGTGATACAAATGTTTACTTTTCCTCTGAAAAGTGAACTCTGATTCCCTTATATTTTCTGAGCACATTTACTTAAGCATAAAAAGATGTTCATTCGATTTCAGGAATGAAAATCATTCCATCTAGGATTCCTGAGCTACAAAACCTGCTTATGGAGAAGCGAAGCCCAGCTCCCTTGGCTCTCTTTGAAACACAAGTTTTTTCCAAAAGTAAAAGCAAATACGATAACACAAATAATAATAAAAAAGGTCTCACTGGCGGGTGGTAAAATCAACGTACCAAAAAAAAGTATCCTTAAAAGGACAAATGTTGACCCCTTCTAGGAGAAAAAAACCCAAAACCAAACAAAATTGTCAGTGTCCTTCATACCCAGAAGATGGTTGATCACTTCCAGGACAGAAAGAGATGTGTCCCTCCCCTTTCCAAAAACAAAGGACTTCAACCTTGCCCTACCCTAGTGCAAAATCTGTGGAAACAGAAGGGGTGAAATATTCCTGTTAGGCTCTTCCCAAAAATTCACCCAGCTGGAGTGCCAGTGCTGGGAAGCAATTGCTAAAGGTAATTAACTGCTGTTAATAAGCAATTTAAATGACTATCTATCTCCCTATGGCCTTTGAGCAGTTTCTGTTTAAAAACTTTGGCACCCAAACCCAGAAAATTTACATGGGTGACCAAACCTGAAAAAAACAGGCTTCACTGTTTTGTATTCCACTCTCTGAAACTTGATTTTCTGAACCACAATACAACAGAAATAAAAAGCCTACTGACATCTTGATCTAAATGGAACCAGTGGTAATCTTCTGGAAAGGACTAAGAGCCCTCCAAAGACAAAGTGCATCAAGGAAGATCAACACTTAATAAGAAAATAGCAATTAAACCTACAAAACCAAATAAACTTGGAGATTGCTGATCCTCTCTTCTGCAGCAATTGCTGGCCCCCACTGTCCACTTTCCAAGTGAACTCCCTTGTAGCTGTTTCTGTCTTATTTTACATTCAGCTTGGAACCTCTCTGAGACACAGTCAATACCTTTTTATTTCCTACACTACTTCTTCCTGATGCTTGCTCCCTTTGATAAAGAATTTGAAGTGCTTAGGCCATAAAATTAATAATGAATAATGACAATAAGATTATCTCTATTAAGCCTGTGACAAAGTATGTCGTTTTGACAGATATAATTAAATTTAAGTATATTACATTAAAATACTATATTTTAAAGATATTTTAGAATCATTATTACTTTTACAAAATTGATGCTTTGTTTAAAAACCTAAACCTGTCAAACTCAATGAACAGAAAAAAAAAATTATTGGGCTATATAGATTAAGTCCAGCAATTGAAGCTACTTTTCACATTAAAAAAAATAAATTAAAAATACAGTTTTAGGATGCTATTACTCATATCTTTAATAACATGTCCATGCATAAGTATTTCTTTCTGCAAAATTAATATAAATATCACACATCCATATTGGGTTAAGTATGGAGGATAAAAGTCCTAGCATTCAGTGGTAGGATATTTTGCAAGCATAAAAATGTAACTGAAACAATGAAAACTGAGAATATTTCAGCAAAACAAACTCACACAAAACTTGTTACACATCCCCAAACTGCTACACTAAAGGAGCAGAAAATTTAGATTCAAATCTAAACATCTTAAGGCACTAATGTATTTGAGATATTAAAGCTCACTATTAGATACAACAACACCATGAGAAAAGATGCATAAATTTTTCAAAATCAGCCTATAAAACCAGCTGATCAAAAGTAGGAATGAAATATTTTATTGTCCCACTTTAACATGTTTTATTACCTTTTTTAATTCACTGTGAGAATTTCTTTATATGCCAGTTACTCCACAGCAGTACAGAGCAGTAATTAAATTATTCTCAGATATATACACGTAGAGCAACTCACAGTGTGCTGGTGAATTTCAAAAGTTTTTAAAATTATTTTTCAGATTTACAGAGACCCTTTACCTGCCTGCCAGTCCCTCACCTTAGACTCCTGTCTTGCTGCTGGTTTTGATATCCACTCCCAGTGACCCCCAAGCTATTCCTTCTTTTATCTTTCCCTCTCCTGCCACCATCCAGCTGCGAGGACATAAACTACTGGGCCACTTTGGTTTATCTCATTTATCTTCTACTGGCACCATGGGAGCTGTTCCACACTGCAAATACCTTGATCAAAATCCTCCTGTTTTCCATTGTGTTGACATGAACATGGAGAAAACAGAAAATCTGGGGTTTATGTTGTGATTGTCTGCTGTGATTGCCACCTGACAGGAGTAACTGAATGGAAAGTAATGCCCATCCCTTAAAATTTGTGATGGCACAAGTCCAGCTCATGGAGAAATTTCAATCATAGTGAACTATTTTCAGGAGTTTATAATCTAATCTAATTCAGGCATATTTCACAAGACCAGTGGAATATACAGAAACCAACCTTCTTATAAGCAACCAACCCAATAAATTGGGCTCCATAAACTGGAGACTGGGAAACCTTAGAGTAATGTAACTCTGTGAACTGCCTGTAATAATAGGTGAATCTGAGTATTTTTTCCTGAATATTATCTTTTAAATGAGAAGGAACCCCCAAAAAAATCAGATTTGAGAAGACATATCAATTGGAGAATTTCATCAGAAGAAATATGAAAAGTGAATCCAGAAGTCAGTAATGAAGCAGAAGCAACTATCAGTTTGTGCTATCAGATGTGGATACAATGAGTAATTCCATAGACTTCTCTAGAGTTGGGAAAAGCCTGTTGTCATATCAGATCTACTTCTCATCTGCTCTGAGAAACAAACCCTCTTTCAGACTTCTCTAATTTTTGAAGTGAAAACTCTATGAAAACTTTCAGCATAAATCTGAAAGGAATTGGTTTCTATAATCTTTTAGATCACCTCTACATTAGGACAATTCTATAAACAATTGGACATAGTCTCTTTTAAAACTCTGGTGACAGAGTTCAGAATTAGAAACAAATACTCATTTTCTACCAGCCAACTCTTAACAACGAGCAATTTTTTAAATTACAGGCACTAACAATTAAAATGGTTGTAATCTCCAAACCCCCTGTACTTGTTACTTCAAAACTTGCATATATGATCTCCAATTCTGACAGTTGTAAACATTCAGGCAGAAGCTGTCTCAAAAACAGGGTGTTTTTTCAAATTGAGGTACTCCAGGAAAGTTATTCTCTGTTAAGTATATTACAGCTAAAGAAGTAATTTAATAATAATAATTTAGTTGAAGTGCAACATTTCTCCACCGCTTAATTTCCACACCCCTGTCAGACGAAGAAATGAAGGGGCCAACTTTTTATTTTTACAGTATAAAACATCAACTTCGACACAGTTTGAGGCCTAATCTCAGAGAAGTTTCTGTACTTCCTAAACTGGACTGTCAGGTTTCCCTTTTTAAATTTCATTATACTGAAATGCTCATCTTCAAAGGAAATGGGGGAATGCAGGCACCTCAGGGATTCAGGAGCCCTGAAGGCTGGGAAAACCTGCATGAAGCAACCAGATACCGAGGGAACTGTGAAGACTCCATCTCCTCTGGGTGGTGGGAACCTAAAACAGCTAAGTCTGATAAATTCTTATATTTTTTATTTTTCCTTTTTTTTTTTTTAAAGCTCACATAAGTAAACCAGCTTAGTGCTTAGCCAGATTAGTGCTTCAATACTTAATCATTTACAGTGTATAGCATTTGTGAATGCTGCAGTGCTGCATTGGCTAAGCTCTAAAGAGAGTTTATATAACCAAGCATTAAACTTCAAACAGCTCAGCAAGGTCATCACAGCCCCCAGCACCAAGAAGAGCTCCCAAGTACTCTAAGATTTCTGGCCTAGTTAGCAGGTTTTCAACATTCTTACTAGGACTCTCATGGCAATTATAAAAGACCATTTCCCTATTGAAATGCAGAGGAACAAGAGAAAAGCAGCTGATGTTCTCCTCAAAAAGGTTTAAGGTTCATAAGAAACAAGCAAATAAAACAAGATCTAAATACATGTAAACTCCCATTGCATGTAATAAACACTCCTTGGCTTAACAGGCAGCGTGTCAATAATTATCCTAAGATTGTTTGTTGTGTTTATCCTAAATTATCTGATGTGGAGCACAGAACACTGCACACTGTCTCATACCATCCCTTAATGGTATGAAATCCACTAATTCTGATGAGTTACTTATTCGCTGGGCCTTTTGAAACCTCTGTGGCATTTTCTGATACATTTTGTAACAGATAACTTAAGATCCAAAAATCATAGTCTCAGGCAAAAACCTCAGAGCAGGCCTGCCTTATCCTCACTGGTCACAGAAACAGGTGAGAAAATACATAGTTTGCCATTAATAGCACTTCACTCACAGCATTCCTGTTCAGACTTTTTCCTCTCCTCCACGAGAATGTGTTTTGTGGTCGCTGTATCTGTGCCTTTACCCTTCCCCATTTGAAAATACAAAGGATAAGAGCAAACCCAACCATCTCCCCCTTAGTTAGCTTTGACAATACAAAATGTCCAAAATGACAAAGAAAAACAGACCATGAAGCCCATGTGAAAAACATGCCTTCAAGAAACACAGTTATCACAAGAGATAAAACCTAATCTTTCTCATTTAAGTGCTTATCATCATGGATCACAGATATCAGAAAGCCAAGGGGGATGACAGTTCCAAACACTGAACTTCTCTGAGTTTCCTCTATTAAAATAATTATTTTACAATGACTAAATTTCATCTTCCAAAAGATTTGTAGCCTTGTGCTGAATCACAAAGAAATTAAAAGTCTTATTTGGTTGGTTGTTCCAGGAGAAAGCAGGGAGAAAAGACTCTGATTAAAGGCAAATTGATCATTATGTGTGAACTCTGCAAAACTGTCAAAGCTCCTCTTGGAGCACCCACATGGTTATTTAATCTGTTTTAGACACCAGGAGTTCTATCACTGTTTTGTAAAATCCACAGAAACTTTTCTACAGCTTCATTTTGATTTGATAATGGTGTTTTGTTGTCTCCTGACAACAGAAAGTGACAAATGGCATTGGGTGTGGGCGGGTGGGATAGGATCCAGACAAGGGCCACAAAGATGATCCAAGGCTTGGGAAGCTGCCACGGAGCAAAGGCTGAGAGAACTGGGCTTGTTCACTCCTCAGAAAAGGAGAGAAACCTCATCACCACATCCAGGCCTTTAAAGAGGGCTGCAAAGAAAAGGAGACTCCACATGGAAAAAGTGAGGGGTGATGGGAACAAGCTACCCTTGGGAAGATTCCGACTGGAGACAAGAGGAAAACTTTTCACATTGAGAACACTGAGCCATTGGAATAATCTTCCCAGGGAAATGGTGGATTGGACATTCCTAAGATGCAGCTGGACATGGTTGTGTGTCATCTAGACCATGCTTTTCCCAGAAAAAGTTGGACCAGGTGATCCATGAGGTCTCTTCCAACCTCATCCTGTACAACAATTGGCTAAGGAGAAATCTTGCTTTCACATCATTTAAATACCTCAGGATCTTTCTCCCGAAGCTCACTCACTCCCTATGGCTTGAATATTTATACACCATCTGGATTTCAAAGAGACATGTCCTCAAAAGCAGCACGACATCAGCTTTACACAAAGTCACTATTGATTTTGGAGCTTGCCTCAGATGCTTCACCAGTACCAAATTTGGATAATTTTGCTGCGGCATTGTGACAAATTTCTTCTTCTCCAGGATCAGGCATCCTCAGAAGAAGACATTAACTCTGCAGATATAAAGCAGCTGGAACTGATTTTACCCAATTGTGCAGGGTAATTGGGTAATTTGGGCTGGACACCAAAGCAATGGACACTGAAGATGGTCTGACTGGAATTTTGTAGCTATATCTCCTGAGTTTAGTGACAAGGGGACATTTCTGGGGAAAGAAAAATTCTGAAACTCTCAGGCTTCTAAAAGGGAAGACTGTGAAACGTTTGACCACTGCAGTCAGTTTAGGGCTAGGAGGGACACACTGGCTGTTATTTACTTCTGTCCTTTGAAAGATCCAGAAAGAAGAGTAAGAGGATAATTTTATGAGAAGGAAAACAGCAGGATAGCAGCACAGGGAATGACATCAAGAGAAGCTTTGCTTCCTCTGTCAGAAGAACAGGCTGTCAGCAGGAATCCAGCTTGGTGCTGTAGGTGAGCAGGTTACGACTGACCGGCGTTTGTCCCGAAAAAAACCACGGACATTATGCTGAGATTAATGGGAATGTTTACAGCTCCCATAGCTACTGCTAGAGTGTCTCCAATCTACCATCTCAAACAACTGCCATTGAATTATTCATGATGTATTTATAACCTACAATTCAAGAATACAAGGGCTAGAAAACTTCTTGTTTTGCTTTTCCTTTTTTTTTGTTTTCTTTTTTATTTAATGGTGAAGCTTTGATCTGAAAATAAAGTAGTTTTTTCATCAGTTGTGGTTTGGAGAAGACCTGGAGGCACCCAATATGAGATAAAAGCCTAAAAAAGCCCAAATCCATGAAGTTTTGCCAGCAATGGAGCAGTGCTGAGGTTTGGGTAAAGATTGAGGAAGGAGCTCAGGTAATAATTTCACCTTAAATAAAACCCCAACAAAAACTTAAAAGACTGATACTATTTCATATATTTGAAATAAAATGGAAGATCTTTAATTATACAGTTTGGAATATGAGAACTATTCATCACAGTGTAGAACTTTTTTTTTTTTTTTAATTCTTTATAGATAAATGACAGAAGCTCTTTAATTATCTGTCAGGTGAGAAGCAAAACACAGGGATAAAGATTAGTTCGTTACATAAGTATTTCAAAAGTTGTTATGTCACCCCATCTACCAGGAAAGCCCCAAATTACACTTGAAATACTGGTCTCATGGTGAGCAGGATAATGGCTTTTCCAGACTTTCTGAGGTGAGAGAAAAGGCTGATTTTAGCCCATTTCTGACACATGGCACAGAGNATTAAAGGCAAATTGATCATTATGTGTGAACTCTGCAAAACTGTCAAAGCTCCTCTTGGAGCACCCACATGGTTATTTAATCTGTTTTAGACACCAGGAGTTCTATCACTGTTTTGTAAAATCCACAGAAACTTTTCTACAGCTTCATTTTGATTTGATAATGGTGTTTTGTTGTCTCCTGACAACAGAAAGTGACAAATGGCATTGGGTGTGGGCGGGTGGGATAGGATCCAGACAAGGGCCACAAAGATGATCCAAGGCTTGGGAAGCTGCCACGGAGCAAAGGCTGAGAGAACTGGGCTTGTTCACTCCTCAGAAAAGGAGAGAAACCTCATCACCACATCCAGGCCTTTAAAGAGGGCTGCAAAGAAAAGGAGACTCCACATGGAAAAAGTGAGGGGTGATGGGAACAAGCTACCCTTGGGAAGATTCCGACTGGAGACAAGAGGAAAACTTTTCACATTGAGAACACTGAGCCATTGGAATAATCTTCCCAGGGAAATGGTGGATTGGACATTCCTAAGATGCAGCTGGACATGGTTGTGTGTCATCTAGACCATGCTTTTCCCAGAAAAAGTTGGACCAGGTGATCCATGAGGTCTCTTCCAACCTCATCCTGTACAACAATTGGCTAAGGAGAAATCTTGCTTTCACATCATTTAAATACCTCAGGATCTTTCTCCCGAAGCTCACTCACTCCCTATGGCTTGAATATTTATACACCATCTGGATTTCAAAGAGACATATCCTCAAAAGCAGCACGACATCAGCTTTACACAAAGTCACTATTGATTTTGGAGCTTGCCTCAGATGCTTCACCAGTACCAAATTTGGATAATTTTGCTGCGGCATTGTGACAAATTTCTTCTTCTCCAGGATCAGGCATCCTCAGAAGAAGACATTAACTCTGCAGATATAAAGCAGCTGGAACTGATTTTACCCAATTGTGCAGGAGAACCCCACAGGCTGGACACCAAAGCAACGGACACTGAAGATGGTCTGACTGGAATTTTGTAGCTATCTCCTGAGTTTAGTGACAAGGGGACATTTCTGGGGAAAGAAAAATTCTGAAACTCTCAGGCTTCTAAAAGGGAAGACTGTGAAACGTTTGACCACTGCAGTCAGTTTAGGGCTAGGAGGGACACACTGGCTGTTATTTACTTCTCTCCTTTGAAAGATCCAGAAAGAAGAGTAAGAGGATAATTTTATGAGAAGGAAAACAGCAGGATAGCAGCACAGGGAATGACATCAAGAGAAGCTTTGCTTCCTCTGTCAGAAGAACAGGCTGTCAGCAGGAATCCAGCTTGGTGCTGTAGGTGAGCAGGTTACGACTGACCGGCGTTTGTCCCGAAAAAAACCACGGACATTATGCTGAGATTAATGGGAATGTTTACAGCTCCCATAGCTACTGCTAGAGTGTCTCCAATCTACCATCTCAAACAACTGCCATTGAATTATTCATGATGTATTTATAACCTACAATTCAAGAATACAAGGGCTAGAAAACTTCTTGTTTTGCTTTTCCTTTTTTTTTGTTTTCTTTTTTATTTAATGGTGAAGCTTTGATCTGAAAATAAAGTAGTTTTTTCATCAGTTGTGGTTTGGAGAAGACCTGGAGGCACCCAATATGAGATAAAAGCCTAAAAAAGCCCAAATCCATGAAGTTTTGCCAGCAATGGAGCAGTGCTGAGGTTTGGGTAAAGATTGAGGAAGGAGCTCAGGTAATAATTTCACCTTAAATAAAACCCCAACAAAAACTTAAAAGACTGATACTATTTCATATATTTGAAATAAAATGGAAGATCTTTAATTATACAGTTTGGAATATGAGAACTATTCATCACAGTGTAGAACTTTTTTTTTTTTTTTAATTCTTTATAGATAAATGACAGAAGCTCTTTAATTATCTGTCAGGTGAGAAGCAAAACATAGGGATAAAGATTAGTTCGTTACATAAGTATTTCAAAAGTTGTTATGTCACCCCATCTACCAGGAAAGCCCCAAATTACACTTGAAATACTGGTCTCATGGTGAGCAGGATAATGGCTTTTCCAGGCTTTCTGAAGTGGGAGAAAAGGCTGATTTTAGCCCATTTCTGACACATGGCACAGAGGATCTATCCCTTCTATTTTAACAGCAAGTTTCACTCACTTTGTAACTCAATCAAGAACATGTCTATATATGCCAGAGCATAAAATTGACAGGGCTGCCTTAGATTGCTGTTCCTAGAGCTTCTTTTTCTACTTGACATATTTCCCACAAACACACAATACTGCACATTTAAAAGCTATTCATATCCATAACAGAGAACAAAAATGAAAAGCAGATTTTAAAATATTGATAAAAGGATAAGGTTCACCTTTTAAAAGGTTGGAAAAAGGCTTTAAAGGGCAATTTTTTACACGAATATATATAACATGGAAAGCATCAAAAAGAAACAAAACCAAGAAAATGAAGAGTTGACCAACCTTTATGTCTGTGAGACCCATCCATGTCAGAAAACTCAATGTGGTTTTCATCAGCCCAGTACAGTCTGTGGTTGACATAGTCTATGGTGAGAGCCATGGGTCTGGATATCTGTGTTTCTACCACCACAGTTTGCCTGGATCCATCCATCCCCACACGGCCAATGTGAGGGGACTCACAGCAATCAATCCAGTACAGGTACCTGTGAAACAAAACAGCAGCTGAAAAACATCCATAACTGACCACAGAAACTGTGGCTGCCCCATCCCTTGTCCAAGACATCAATAACTGACCAGTTCTTGACCAAAAAATTGACCAATAATTGGCCATCCCTGGTCCAAAACATCCATAACTGACCACAGAAGCTGTGGCTGCCCCATCCCTGGAAGTGTCCAAGACCAGGATGGATGGGGCTTGGGGCAACCTGGGATAGTGAATGGCATCCCTGCCCACCTTGGGGGTTGAAAACTGGATCATCTTTAGGTCTCTTCTAAACCAAACTATTCTATGACTCAGTGCTTAATTTATTAAGTTGAACTCAAGAATAAATCAGTAATTACTCTACAATATTTCCACCTTCCAGATAAATGTTTGCATTTTCCTAGACCTGTCTGTAAATAGGTGTGCTGAATGTAAAGGGTTTGAATAGGAATCCTCATGCTAGGTGTGATTTTATTAAAGGAAATAATTAAAATCATTGATTGATTTAAAATGAAAAATTGATTACAGATAAAAATTGATTACCAACTAGTAAAATGTGCATTTAAATGGCTTGTTATATATCTTAGAGTTTGAAGCACCACCCAAACTGGACTTTGTGAATCCCACATCCTCCATAAATGGCATCACTACTGAATTTATCAGAAATACAGTATTACATCTACTTTGATTTTTTACACATACTACAAAAATTTTTGGTGTTAACAGCCACATAATGCAAATTGAGTTGCTTCAAGAAGTATTAGTTCCAACACATTAAAACAGCTTCTCATACAGAGGGTTTAAAAATGGGTGAAACTTTGATAAAGACTGTCGGAAATCTGAGCAGCAATTTTCCCCTCAACATGCTATTTAACCACAATGCAGAGCCTGTTTGCCATTAAGGAAGAAAAATTCCATTATTTCGTACAGGGATGCACGTGGCTGCTGTTGTGTGCCATTGCTCAGAACCTCAGGACAGATTTTCCAGCTGGGAAACTGATTCTTCTCTACAGGCTTTGGGCAGGCTCTCCAAAATCCAGATGCAGCTCATATTCTTACTAAGCACCTGGAAGAGAATTTGTGTGCAGGAGGAAAAGGTGGCCCCAAGAACATTTACAGGTATTCTACGACACACAGGTGCAAGATGCTGGAACCAAGCCTGCTCCACACCAGCAGCAGAGAGAGGGAAATTTCTCCACTCTTTCCAACTGAAAATGTTTTCTTTGGATACAAACTGCATGGCATCAGCAGGATAATTCACTAAGCATTTCTCATTTGTGAGAAAAAAACCCGAAGATACAAGTAACACCATTTCAAATCATAACTCTGAATATGAGGTTTTATTTCCAGTAAAATTCTATATTAAAATAAATGAACAAAGGGTTATGGTTATTAATAAAAATGTAAAAACAGCTTTGGAAAGCTGTCTATACACACCAAGAAGAAACCCAGTAAGTTTATTATGCTTATTTATTTATATATCTAAGCGTTCCTGAAAGACTGTGACTCTTTGTACTGACTTTGTAGAGTGATTTTTGCATACTCAGGAATCCCCAGGTAACCACAGAAGGATCCCATGTATTCATATCTTGAAGGCATTAAACAAAGGTCTTCATCCTCCCTCCCAAATTTTACAGGGAAGAAAAGGTACAGTTACAAGAAAATTAAATTCTAGTTTTAAGAAACAGTAGAAAATAGCTTTTATCTTGAAACTAGATAGGTTATAATTTTATGGTAGGAAAAACACTGCTTATCTTTGTTTAGGTAAAGTCCAGATCAACATAACAACTTTCTCCTATCACTGAATATTAGATAAAAACAAAACAAAAACAAACAAAAAACCCCAACACACACAAAAAAACCCCAAAACAAACCCCCAAACAAACAAAAAACAAGAACTCCCCCCAAACAACTAAGTATTATTTCCTATCTATTTTTTGAATAAAACATATTTTAATATCAAATCAGGATTAAATAGGAAGGACTGAAAATAGGCTGCTTCATACCCAGCTTGAGGATCTAAGGACAGGTCTCTGGGAAACTTCACTCTCTTGCTCACAAGGACAGTTGGGTACAAGCCATTGAGTTTAGACACCTCAATAATTCTCTTTTCAGTGTCAGACCAATAGAGATTCTTCCCAATCCAATCGACAGCCAGGGCATTGGGAACAGCTGTATTGTGAATTACCTGGAAAAGGAAAAATTACGTTAATGATTCATCTAAGTGACTGGGAAAAGAAACAACAGTTCGAGAGCTCCTGATACCAGGATATTGAGAGACTGGGTATTTGATACAGTGACATACAGCATGTGAAAAATGGGTATTATGCACTGCTAAACACTGACACTTCAAAGGTAATGACACTTAAGTAGCTATGACAATGTGACACTTTTCTCCTAGTAAGGAGAATGGAGCATACCACGTTGCAAAGAGGAAACTATCAACTCCTCTGCATTATGCACAAGCTTTTAAAAACTTTCATTTTTCACCTTAATTTTCTTGTTTTCTCTTAATGCAAAATGGGAAAAAAAACCAAAAAACAAACCAACAAATCAAACCAAACCAACCTTTTTCCCCTTCCCTATCCTAATTTTTGTTCCACAGAACAGAGTGGAGATGAGGCTGCTCTGCCCACAGCGTGCCCTTGAGCACATCTGCTTCTCCCCTCCTCATTTCTCTCCATCAGCGTATCCTTCACTTTAATGTCACAGCAGTGCCATATGTCACCGTGACAGAGAGACCACGAGAGCGCTCACAGAGTTACTGGTCGGAAAGTAAATACTGTGCTCTTGTTTCCAACCTTCACGAGGCAGGAGAATGAGGAACTTCCCAAGAAATAGCTAAATTTCTACAGGACTACATTGTTAAGAGACAAAAGCAATTTAGTCACCCACTGGAAAGCCTACAGACTGCTGATAGGGATGTGTTATTCTCAGGGTTTCTGATGACTTGGATAATTCTGCGACAAATTCCTCTGGATATATGTGATTACAAATCTCTTCATGACAGCATGACTCAGTCTGGCTTGTCTGGGAGTACTTCATGTCAAGTGTTCAGTAATATTTGAATATTCACAAACATGTGAGTCCAATTTCTTCCAGGCTTGAAAATTCTATTCCTGAGGAGATCTATCCTGACCTATTCTATCCCTGATTAAGTCCTGATTAGGTCTGTGCAACTAGAACTTCAGAAAAAAAAAAACCCAGAAATCAGAAAGCAATACCTGAAAATTTATGAGATTTCTTAAGCACTAATAATGTGTTTATTACTGTGGTGTACATTCTAATTTACTGCTATCTTCATCACTAAAAGCATGGGCACCAGAGAATAAACTTCATGTAAAAACCTGTATTAGGTATAACTGAATGTACTAGTTTTTAAATTTATTTACCATCTGAAGACACAGAAAAGCCTTCAAGATAAGAAGGGAAACAGTGAGATGCTTTAAATCAATTTTATAGTTATGAATATGTAAAAGCACCTTCTCAGGTTGTTACATAATTTATCACCTTATAAAGCCTTTTAAAAAAGTTAAATTCCTGGATACACTGATTTTTTAATGGGAACAAGATGTTTTATTTTCTAATGCCTTCACCCTACCAGCTTCACCAGTTTATAAATGTGTAATTGCAGCAACTGCTGCACTGGCACAAGGGACGTTTCACGCAGAAACGGAGAACTCTGAAAATTTAGATTGTGGTTTAGCTGTCTAAACAGCACACCAGAGCATCAACCAAAATAATGAGTCTCTCTTTCTGATGGGTTTTCCTTGGGGGAGTCCCTGCAACAAGTCCCAGGCACTGAGATGACCAGCGTGGCACTTAATGCCAGATTTCTGCTGCAATTTCCACTAACACTGGGATCCAAACTCCCCATAAAACACTGAGCTAACATCTGAACACATCCATGTGAAAAAGCTGTCATTTCAGTTCCGTAAATATCTCCTCCATCAGCAGAGGAAGAAGAAAAATGAGATGCCATCGGGCTTCCCAGAGCTGGGGTGCTGAAGAAATGGCATCTCCTGCAAGGGGAATCCGAGGCAATGCATCAAATAATATCACTTACACTGAGAGCCGATCTATTTATAGCCAAGAGTAACACAACAACTGGAAAATATTAAAATGAGAGATTCACACTACAGGAGAAAAAACATATAAACTTGCCCTCGTGACTAAAAAAACCCCTCACGTTAAAATATGCAAACAGGTTTGCTAGATAACAAATAGTAACACCAGCATTAAAATAATTAAATACATAATTAGTGATTATATAATTATAAATATAACAATTTCATTTGAAATAATTTTTAATAATGTCAGTTATTAAGTATGTTGTGTGGCAACCTAATAAGAAATCAAAGAGCCAAAAAAATTTTGGCACTGGATAAAAGGTTACTGACAGACTATTAGATAGCTACAGTATATAATTTTTGCTATTTTTTTTCACCTTTTTTAATTTAGCTTTCAGAGTCCAAATCTTGGCCATGTTTTTCAGAGAAAAAACAGGTTTTTGTATGAAAAAATGTATTAAATGTATTAAATGGACTTATTTTTATGATTTTTTGCTTTGAATATGGCATCCTATATAAGCAAAATTTTCATCAACATGACACTTTTTGTGCAGATTTCAAATTGACGGAAAAATGAAATATCCTCCATGTCCTCATCTTAATTTTCTTCTAATGGCTGTTAAACTTTTTGAAACCTTTTCTTAAAAAGTAAAATTATTAATAAATCAGTAGAAAGCATTTTTTTTCATATTCTTCTACCTGGTTATTAGAACATTTTTGACTGGGAAAAATTCTTTGTTCTTGAAAAAGATTAGAAATAAAGAGTCTGAGTAATCTCCAGGCCTTATATAATACTGAATCATCCAGAAGGGACAGAAGCTGAGGAGGATGCTTTGGAAACTGTTTAAAGACAATAAATATGATTCAAGGATTTAATGGATTTTGAAACCCACACTTGCCTCTCTTCTATTTTTTTCCCCTCAGAGCTAAAACTTTTGAGTGCATGCTGGGTTTTACTTTTACCCCAAAGCAATCAGAGTGCCAGAAGTTGGTTATCCACTTTCTTTATTTTTTTTTTTCTTTCTAAGAGCAATTATTTTGGTGTGAAGGATGCAAACAAGGTTCACAGAAATCAGTGAGTTTCAAACCCCAACTTGTGAGGACCAAAGCTGATGTGCTCTGAGGATGTGTCTGTCAGTCCATGAACCAAGCTCTGAGTGAAAAACACAAAACTTTTCTCTCTGCATGTTTATTGGGGCGCAAAGAGGGAACAAAATTGACAGGATGTGTTGCTGCTCATTTAACTCCATGTTTCAGAAGGTCAGACATAATAGAGTAAACAACAAATGCCTTACTGCTTATCACCAGTTCTGGTAAAATGCTCACATAAGTCAACAAATGTGCTTAATAGTGGATTTGTGAACTTAATCCACTACAGAGGCAGAACAGACAGGCTGTGCAGAAATGGGAGTGCACTTTTACCCTTCACAGCAAAGATGCTGAATTATTTTAATTCTCTATGTAGTGGGGGTGAAACAAAAACAATCTGAAGAACACAAGAAATTTTATACAGGAAGAAATAATACACCAGTGTATTTACACAGCTTACACCTAATTATAGCTCTTCTTTTCTTTGGCATCCTGGAAACCACATGGAACTGCCAATTCAGTAAACTGTCAGATAAATCATAAGGAATTTAGCTCCTAAATACAGGAGCTCCTTGTCCCTATCTTTACTTCAAATAAGATACAAATGCAATTAAATTTTACTAGGACTTGCTAGCTCATGCTGCGTTTGTATTCATACACCAAGGCCTCACAATCTGGGTTAAAAGTATGAAGAAGCATTTCCCTCAAAAAACACTCAAAAAATTTAATTCCAGTAGTGACACTATTAATCCCCAATTACCTTGATGTCACTTCCATTTAAAGACATTCTGTTTATGCGACTGCCATTTGGTCTGCTGGAATCAATCCAATAAATGAACTCTTCCCTGTAGTCAAAGTCTATTGCAATCACATTGTTCAGCCCCTAAAAACAGAAAATGAAAGTCCATTTATTCCAAATGTTTCAACACAAACTGCTGGATAGCATTCAGAATGCAAAATACATTTAATATTCCTAATGCTTTATTTTACTCTCTGCATATTTCTGAAGCACTTCCCTCTCATTTCCATACATTACTTTTAAACAGAGTAAGACAAAGACTGTAACAGAAATAAATATGGTGACAGATTAACTGGGTCACTTCAAAAAATGCAGATGATGTATGAAATTAAGTGAGGCTCCTGTGCTGTTCTGTACTCTTATTTAAATGAAATTTAGCAGTAAATACTTCTAAGTTTTGCTCAGTTTCACTGCTGATTACTAACTTTGGCATTTCTTTGCTAAACTAGATAGGAGAACTAGCAATAGTATAATCATTAGGGCATTAAAATAATGAAAAAAAAATCCTTGGTAATATAAATTGATCAGGAATTCAAAATGGTGGTGATGCAAAAAGACATTGATGTTAATTCCTGAATGAGGAGAGGTTTTGACTTCTCAGATGCTACATTATAGGTACTCTATATATTTATATATATGTGTATGTGGATACACACAGACACAGAGGGGGTAGATACAAAAAAACGTGAAAATTGGAGATCCAGCAGTCACCTGGGGATCTCCTGTGGCTCCCACTACAAAGCCAACACATTTTGAGAAAGAGTGGTGATTATATCTGAGGTACTCCAGCAGGCTGGGAGGAGCAATCATGCAGTAATGGCTTTTCATCCCAAACAGCAGATGAAAAGGAAGAAGGGGGCTGCATTCAGATGATGGCTCTTGTTTCCTTATCTGCCCCATAACCTGCTGAGTGTTCTGATATGTAGTGGCATCACAATTATCCTTAACATGCCAGGTTGTTGTTATCAATGAAATACGGAGCAGCAGCGGTGGAAGGAGCGGATGTGGTCTGTATTCCTTCTATAAATTCAAGGTCAGGTAAACAATTCCCTTATCAGCCCAATGCCATCCTGCTCTCAGGTACATCAGCCTCCTCCCTCTTTAGTGCAATTCATTGCTGGGAAGGAGTGTGCTGGACCAGCCAGCTCAAAAGGAAACACCTAAGGACAACAATATTTAATGGAACAGAAACTGATAAATGGCTTATCTGCCATCTACTACTGCCCAATTACTGTAAATCTACCTTTTGATCAAAATATAGGGGAAAGAGTAGTTAGGCTGCTTAAATCATCATTAAGAAAAGCCTGAAACAATTCAGTGTAGGAAGTCCACTCTCATTTTTCAAAAACATCATATACATGCACACACTTTTCACAAAACCAGCTGCAGCTCTGTCAGTCGTAGCTGGGCTGCAAAACACTTTTCCTGTCTCTCTTTTTCTCCTGTTGGTATAATTGCATCTACAGAGAAACCCCCACCCCAAATTCTTAACCAAGGAGACAACAGGTCAATGAATAAAAAATGTTATTTAATACAATTTTATAACATTCTATAAATCAAAGTTAGCAATTTGTAAAAAATATGGCCTTATCTCTATATATTCCACAACATTGTAAAAGTTTCCTAAGGATAGAGACTGATACAGAGAATTGACTGCCTGCACATCTTTGGTTTCAAGTGTTTTATTTTGGGTCATTTTAATTTCAATTTTTATCAGAACAACAACTGCAGGTAAAAAATAAATTCTGTACATCTGTAACAAAGTTCTCTGTCCAGACATAATTTCCTCTTTATCATATACATATCTCACTCAAGCCCTCCTAGCATAATTCTTTGTTATTTCACAAATAATCTGCTTTTTAGAAGGAATAGGGAAGATTTCAAATTGCATCAGCTGCCTTAGTCTCTCATGTTAAACCTGTGGGTTTGTTTCTGTTACACACAGCACGCAGTATATCCTTGGCTGTGATTTGTGTTCCTCTGGTGCCCCACTTAAAGACATGGAGATAAAAATCACAAATAATGAGGAGGAAGATTATCTACTCTGCCTATTGAAACCCCGAGGATTGTGATGACTAGGAGTGAAGGAAATGGAAAGCAAAGACGATACATGAGACACAATTCAAACAGTTGTACTGTTCATGTGTATTTGGAGAAACAAAAACAAAAAAAAAGAAAGAAAAAGAAAATAGAGGAAAAAGCTGGCACGTAACTCAGACAAGACTGAATGAGCTCCTATTTTCAGCTCCTTTATTCTGAGTTTATATGAACAACTGTTAGAATGGCAATCACAGATCAAATACACAGAGAGAAGGGTGGGTTTGCTGCTCTGCCAGAGCCTCTGGTGTTTGCCATCACCTGGCAGATGTGCAGGAAAGAGCCAAATCCATCATGGCACTAAAAGGACACAAGGATATCCTTAGGAGGGACAAAACCCCCCGGCTCTGCTGGTAAAGATCCCACTTTGGTTTTCAAACCAAATGCCACCTTTGCAGGAGCAGAGACCAGTAGGTTCCATAGCAGAGGTGCTTATCAGCCCAGTGAATTAATGTAACATGGAAAACACGTATTTTGTTCAGTGGCTGGAGCTGCTCTGTCTCTAACACACCCAAGAGGAGCCCATTGAATTCAGGACCCTCTGTCAGCACCAACCACGAAGAAAATTTCCTCTTGCTCCCCTCTTTTCACAGGCTCCTGCTAACAGGTACACCAGCAAAAGAGGAGAGAGGCAATGGGATGCACATGGGAGGGAATCAGAAGGCTTTCAGGAGAACAGACAGACTTTCATAACGCTTGCTAAGCTTAAATAAAGTCAATGTTGCATTTAAGATGGTTAATTTCATAATTACTGTTGTGAACACCTGTGCACTTCTCTTGTGGCATTAAGGTGCACAGCATAGTGACACAAGAATTTAAATAAAGCCTAATCATATTGATGGGCAGTAAATAATTTCCTAGTCTTAAGACAGTTGACCCATTAGTATTCCAGGAAATCGATATCTTTAATAAAACATATTTTGGAAATCTAATCTGTGGTAAGTAACTACACTTAGGTGAAGCATACAAGGAGAGCAGACTGCTAAAAATGGCAGCTCTGTATTTACTGGGTGACTATTTTGGTAGTTTTTCACCGTTCTTTTTCTCTGTTATAATAATTTAGAGTAATAACTTTAAAAATTAGATTTACACGAAGATAAGAATTCATGTTTTGTAATGCCATAAATATTGGGATTGTCTGTCTGAAAATAGATTTAGATTATGACAGTAAGTAGCCCAAATAATATATAATTATATGGCCAAATAGGTGGGGGGTTTTGATTGTTTTTTAACTGAAATAGACAAATTGCACAAAACATGTTGTGATGGAAGAGGATCACAAATAACATAATTTTTTTAGTACATCAGAATGACTGACAAAACAACTGCCTGAGCTTTAATCATGTCAAATCCAGACGAAATAGTCAATTTAAAGTAATGTAACAACTCTGAACATACTGCAGTTGTTCTGTGGTGCACACAACGCCAATTGTAGGATGATGTTTCTGTCAGTTGCAAACTTTAGAAGAAAATAAAAGTATTGAGTTAAACTTAGAGCATGGTACTATGGTTATACCTGTTTCAACAAAGTGTAGTTGGATCCATCAGTGCTAATTTTTCTTATTTCATGATGATCAGCCAGAATTAAGAAAGGTTCCTCATCTAAACCCCGGGAGAAAGAATATATTAGACTAGCTTTTACGTTAATTTATGGAAAATCAGGAATACAATGCTGAAATACAGATGGTTTGAAAAATAAATGTTACATGCTCTGATCAATGTTATGGATGAAAGAAATATTTAAAACATTCAAATGCTCCAAGAAAGATCAATGATGCAGTATAAAAATGAACAAAGCAATCAATTAGTATATCTTTCAATGCAATTTAATTCTTCTGCCTTTGTAATATGGGAACCACAATGTATTTTATCCTAATTTAACTTCAAAGATTAAATGGGAAATATATTTCATTCCAAATGTTTTAATTTCAACATTTCCTTTTTAAATTAACACTGACTATTAATTATGGTTGCAAACCAAGCATTTTTTGAGATTTCATTAGTCTGCATGGTACAACGAGAAAGAAACAGCTACTCATAAAAACCTTGATTTTTTAAGTCTGAATGGAAGCCAGATTAGGCTTTTTGCAACCCTGGCTTTCTAGTTTATAAAAAATATTTACCTTCAGATACTCATTCATGACATGACTGAAATATCTCTGACACTGACATACATTATTCTAAAAGTATTTTTTTAAAGCTGTCTTTATTTTAGTTCTATTGAGAGACACCTCAACTAAAATAAAAGATTACCAGTGATAATTAAAAATGTATTGGATTTGTATCTACTGCACTTGCACTCCAGCATGTAATGTATTGTCCAGCCTACTCTGCTCCTGTACTGAATACATTTGCATGTTATAAAAGAGTTTACAGTTTCTATTATTTTTTCCTGTTCCTCCTTTTCAGATGAGGAAGTTTGATGTACAATCTAATATTCTAAAGGTGATGAAATCGTATCATAATCATGCTGTTATCATCTGACTCAGAAGTGGAATTAGGTGATGCATTTTAACTTTTCTAATACTTTTTCTAACAAAGTTAATTATTCACACTTTCAAAAACCACTGCGTTTATTTACTACAAACGAGCTGAGGACTATACATACTAAAAATATAACTTATTATTGCATTCAGATACAGTCACATTCCTATTTTATACTGAAAAAATAGCAGATTCAAAGTAACTCTGTTTTTATGTTGCATATAAAGGTAACACAGGCCTTGGGGCTAAGTTATTTTTTTTTTTTCCCCCACAAATTATTTGGATGCAGCTGTGGATTATAAAAACATTAGATAGTAATACCTGAAAGGGATTTGCAGCCGTTTGGGTTGTCAGGCTGTGTTTCATACCCTTCTGCACACAAGCATTTGTAGGTTCCGTAGGTATTGATGCATTGCTGGCTACAGGGAAACCCAGATGAACATTCATCAATATCTACACACGTTTTGCCATCATCCTTCAGGAGGAATCCAGGCCAGCACTTGCACTGGGAAAGAAAACCAAACACATTCATTTTTAATGCTGTTTATCACCTGTGTGTACTTTCTTCTGAATATGTTAGCATCATAAACTTTTTATGCATCTCATTTTTTCAAGTAACATCTTAATTACTTTGCTGCCTGTATGTATGGTCTACAGGAGGCATATCTACTTTTCTTTTCAAATATTGCTGATGTGATCCTAAGCACCATTTCCTCAAAAAAAAAACCAAACAAAACCCTGTAGAAGGAGAAATTACTTTTTCTACACTAACTGAAGAAAAAGTAAAACACACCTTTTCAAAAATATAGAAATGATTTTTCCTTGAAAATAATGGTGGATGGACCCTTTGGAGTTCTTCATTTTCAATTCTACATGTGTTTTTTGGTAAAGATAGACAGGTTTTAATTATTTTCCCTGGAATCTTTGGTATCACCTAGCAATCTTTGTAACCAACACAGGAATGTGAATGAGAACCCTTGAGGTTGACAGGGAGCTGGACAAGGACAATTCTTGTGGATCCCTTCTAACTCAGAATATTCTCTGTTTCTCTGATATTTGTCTGCGTCTCATGATGATCCTGGCAAGTTTCTCAGTGCAGTGTGAAAGATGCAAAATACAACTGGGCAGAGGGGTTTTGAAAAAGGGGCATAAATTTTATCTACAGAAGACTTAGCATCATGTTCCCTCCTACATTCCCTATGTCTCTCTGCAGAGATCCAGGATGTTCTTTCTCCACTATTTCCACAAGGTTTTTGTTGAACCCAACACCTCTTGAGTCTCTGTCTCAACCCTCACAGTTCCAGAGGGTTGAACAGCTCCAGATCTGAGCCTTGCTGCACAGATTTTATTTAGTTCTCAGTGGGCCAACATTCAGCTGCAAAGATGAAACTTTGGGAGTGCAGTTAGGGTTACCTCAGAGTTAAAACCCTGAAAAAAGTCTTTCTTCTATTTTTAGCTACTATTTACAAGCTACTGCAGGCTGTTCCTCCCTACTTGTCAAGGCCAAAGAACAGATTCAGGTGATTCAAAAAACATCTTCACATGCAGACAATGAACAGTTTTATTCTGCTACCAAGGTGATAGTACTTTGTTTAAGTATTTCTGTAAGAGTCTCTGTCTTGGGAAAAAAACCAAACAAACCTGGAGAAAACCACTATTTCTGATGTTTATTCCCATGCATTTTAAAATGTCTTCTCTTTGATTTTAAGTGCTCTCTATACACTAGTATGATTTTTTGTATTTAAAGCACTGTATGATCTTTTCCATAGGTTTAAAACATGTACTGTATCATGTTTTAAATACAATTGGCAATTGCTTGCTTACAGGAAATGAAAATTTGAATGTTCTCATTATGGCATATAAGCTACTTCACTACAAGGAGGTACCACACAGCAGGGCTCTATTATAACCATGCAGTAGTTGTTAAACACTAAAGAACTAAAAACTTGCATTATATTACATCATATTTTGCAATTATTCACCTTGTATCCAACAGGAAGGTCCTGACAATCTTGGGAACAGCCACTGACTTTCTTACTGAGGCATTCATTAATGTGGCAGCTTTTCTCATCAGACCCATCACTGCAATCTTCTTTGTTATCACAGACCTCGCTTTGGGGAATGCACTTGCCGTTTTTGCACATAAAAAAAGAGCTGTTACATGACTGCTCTGGAAAACAAAAAAGAACACACAACTTGGTGTCATCTATTAGTATTTAGAATTGATTTTCTCATGGATCAGCTGCAAAAGGAAAAATAAATTGTGTAACAATTGAATATCCATTCCTTGTTTATAGCTTTATAATAACTTTTCACTTTTCAGTGTGTTTGAAGGTTATTCCTCTCCTGGAAAAATGGGTGAAGACATCAATTAATTATTCCCTCCTACATATTTGTTTTCATATAATGGAGAACTCTTTACATAATCTCTGCACAGAATACAGTTCTGGTTTCCCAAAGTTAAAAAACATGGGTTCTCTCCTCTGTGGATGCTGAGGGGTTTAGGAACACAACTGACTGAATTCCAATGCATTCCTTGCCTAATGATCTGCAGATATGTTCTTCCTTGTTTGGCAAAACCTGAATACATCATTTCAGCTACATTCAGAACTTTCAAATAACAGTTGGAACATTGAAATAAATATAAGATAGGTTTGCTGCCTCACAGCAGATGAATTTTTTCCATCAAAATTGGTATAAAGAACCTGGCTACAGCACAATGAAATCCTAAGGTCCAGACAGAAGAACTGGTCTTTCAAAAAGCCACAGAGTAGAACAACATATTCAAACCAGGAGTAATTTCCCTCAAAAAAAAAAACAGCCAGACCTCATCAAACGTATTAATGTAAGCAGAAAATGTCAATAAAACAAATAGAATTTGGTCAATAATTTACTAATAAAATTAAAGCACTGTTTATTATTTATAGGGGAGCAAGTTTGCACCCCCTTTTATCTGAACTCCTTCTGTGTGATAAATATCTGGAACAGAGTAACCATCAAAAAAGCAAGTTAGAAACTGGAAATTGCGAAATTAATATATTATTTTAGTACCAACAGGAGTTATGCATTAAGGAAGTGTCTGATATTTTATTCCATAGGAACTGGTGACTTTGTGAACTGAAGTTCTGGATGCTCAGAACACTTTTTCCTTGCGAGACATGAGCAGTATCACCATGAAATCACAGGGTATTTCAGCTATGAGGTTTTTTTTACATTTATCGACTTAAAACCCTAAACCATCTCTCTCAAAAAAAGAAAGGCCACACGTGTTTGTCAAAAAATTACACCCAAACCTGAACTTTTGCACTTGGTGTTGATAGGTGCTTCATCAGAGTGGTCTGGGCAGTCAAAATCCCCATCACATTGCCACTGGGAATTCAGCAGGCACCGTCCATCGGCACAGGTGAACTCCCCAGGACGGCAGCGACGGTACCCTGCAAAAACAGCCACCAGTCACCTCATGTCTGCTCTCACAGCTTCAACATAAAATTCTGAATATTTGAGGCAACACAAAGAGAAATTTTTATTGCTCCATTTAGAGATGCAGAGTGTTGTGCTCATACATGAGTGGCTACCAGCACAGAAATCAAAATTCTTTTATGCAGCACCATAACGTCATGACAAAATTCACACAGATGTGAAACATATTTATGCAGCTCTCAATCATAAATTCTTTTTCTTTTTGGTGTTATTTAATTTATTCCTGTTATTAGGAGACAGCTTGACAATACCCAACAAATATTTTCATGGTGTGCTTATGGCTGTGTGTCTTCCCTTTAAAACGTGCCGAACACCAAATCATCATACCCACACTAAACACACATTTTCTAAAACGGCCCCAAATTCTAAACATATAGAATGGATACATTTTCAAAGTGAAAGAGGATTTCTAACAACAACAACAACAAAATGTATATATATATATGTATATTGAAGGAAATAAACCACAAACAGGCATTTGCTTTTTCGAACACAGTGGCTTAACTGAGAGTTCTAAAATTGACAAAGCAGTAGAAAAACTTAGAAAAGTATGTAGACCATAACAGGACAAAACAAGGCATGATAGTCACCAATTTGTCATCTTGACGGCAATATTTGCTCTGTATTTTCCATAAGTATTATTTATATAGATTAATGTTTCTGAGTATGGCCCAGATACATTGAACAGACACTCAGAACACATAAGAAACCCTAAATTCATGTGAAAGGTGAAAATTAAACATTTACATATGGCTACAGTTGATATAATTTAAATGCAGTGATAATCATGGCAGACGCGTTTGATTATCTGATAGAAAAAATCATATAGAGAGACAGACAAAAATATATATAATAAAGATATACTTAGTAAATGAGAAATTCTAGAATATACTTTTAAATTTCTCTTAAATATTATTAGGAATCAACTGTAAGACATTATGGGAAATAATTTGTCACTGTAGCCCCAGATCCAAGTTAATTCCAAGCTGTATTAATTAACGCATAATTTAAAAGTGAGAATTAAAACAATTTAAAAACAAGAACTTTCTTTTTCAGTAGTGCCTTAGAATACCAGACCCTGAAGAATGGCTTAGAGTTAGCAATGTGAAATTGTTCTATTTACTGTATTTTTGTTATACTTGCCACATTCCAAGGATTCATCTGATCCATCTCCACAGTCATCATCGTGGTCACAAACAAACTGCTTGGGAATGCAGACTTTGTTATGGCACATGAAAGCATTCTCATCACAAGTGTTATTGGGAGCTAAGGAAAATGCAGCACAAAAAAAAAAAAAAAAGAAACTGAGAACAATCAGATAAACAGCCTATTTTCTTACACAAAGATGAAAGAGAAGTGAATTTGAGTGAATTCAATGGAAATAGTCATAACTTTTTAGTCAGATAAAAAGCATCACACAACTCAATATCAGAAAAAGCAACTCATCACAAAGAAAGCTACAGAAGTAAAGATAGCTAAAATCTTCTGTAATCCAAGACAGAAAAGCTTCAGAAGTCAATGCTGTCTATGTCTAAACTAAGGTCTGGCTCTGAAGAAAAGAATATTTGGGAAGAAGAGATGTCCTTATATTGGGCTGCTCCTGAACAAATGCTCTTTGAAGACCACAAACACTCAAAACATAGAGAATATATTTATATACCATTTTTATATATTAATAAAAAAATGCCCTCCAATGAAATTATTACTGATCTCCTGACACTGTTAATGGCAACGTGTCTCAGGAAGACTGGAAGCAATGCTGATTTTATAGGGCAAGAGGTGTCAGGATCTGAACAATTATCCAGAATAAACTGAAGACAGAATCTTCATCTCCCTTCTTGATGCACAGCCTCACTGGCATGAGCAGCATTTTCTCCAGGAAGAGCAACAAAACTGCAGAGTCACTGGTGTGCTAATTTTCCCCAGTGAACACTGCACAATGCCTGTGACGTGCCACACATCCTGATCTCCAGCTGGGCTGCCTCGGTGTGTGTCAGCAGAGCCTGGAGCTGTCAGGCTGAGGAAAACTGTGAAGGATCCTGCTCCGTGTGCTCACCAGCACGTGGGTCAGCGATCCTCACCAGCAAAGCAGACATGGAAATAACATGGAGCAGCATGAAAATTGTTCGAATTCTGGAAATTTGGATTTTGGGGTTTTAGTACAGAGTTATACATGTGAGGATGGAAGGATTTGGGGTGTTGTCTGAGTCCTTCTTCTTCACTTTCTTCTTCCTTCTTCTTCATGTGTTTGGGTGGTTTTCTGTAATTGTGTGAAAAAAGTCCGCATTGCGGCCCTTGGGTGGTCATTATTGGGTCAGAAATATAAATAATATAGGTGTCCTCTTGTTATTGGGTAATTATCACTTAAATAATCTTGGGAAGAGTTAGAGGCACTCCATTCTACCTCATTTCTCCAACTTACCAGTTAGAGCTTACACCTCATGAATCTGTACATAGATAAAAAACAATAAACATCCAATCCGAACTCTAAATCTACGTTTCCCGTGTATTATTCATCCTGACCTTGGCAAAGAGAAAAAGAAGCCAGAACCATCACAGAAAATAACAGGGTTTTTTTGCCATGCAAACCTACCACAGCCAGCTGTGGACAGCTCATCGCTCCCGTTGGGGCAGTCGCGCTCCCCGTCACAGAGCCAGTGCTGGGGCACGCAGGCGTGGGAGCCCAGGCAGCTGAAGGTGTCTGCAGCACAGGTCACTGAGCCTGGGGAAACAGGGCAGGGGAGCCCTCAGCACTGAACCATCCCATATCCCCAGCTGGAATATCCTAATCCGTGCTTTTGTGGTGACTGGCAATGATTAAAGGGGTTTTGTTTTAAAATCCCGGATATTATTTTGTTCTGCGCACTATGATAAACCCACTGGGTAGGATGGTTTTACAGTCAAAGTTGGACCATCTGCTGTTTCTTCCATTCGTCTCATTTATTCAGCCTCTTAAATTTCCCACACTTCATGGAAACTATCCAGCAGAATAATTCTTCAAACCAGGTTTGGTCAGTGACTTTGGCTGCATGTTTGGACTGACTGGACAAAGGAACTGATCTTGCAAACCACATAATCCCTGCATCACCAAACTCTGTGCCAGGAAGCCAAAGGCACTCCAAATTTTATTAATCAGTCCCAAAGAGAAAAAAAAATGTACCAAGTACAACACTAGTGGGAGTAAAAAATATCTGACAGCTCTGATCCAACTAACTCAACATATTATTTACCTGACTAATCTTTTTAGCTATTTTTCAGATAATATTATACCCTAGGATTAAACTTCCTCCATTTGGAAGTAAATTTTTGTGCAATCCAACACTTAATGTACTCTCTTAGATAAGTTAAGTATACTTCACTAAAAAGGAGACAGTGCCTTTTCTACTAGTTTTAATCAGAATTTAATAAAATATTAAAATATATTCTCTCATAAACACTCATTTGCCATTTTTGATATTTCTGGAATTGAACCTCGTGTTAAAAAAAAACTGACGTTTTTAAGAGCGAAAATTTTGAAGTCATTTTGATCTCTTTTCTCCTTGCAATTCAGATCCAACTACTGTTCCTAAGAAGAAATGCAGCCTTAACTCCCCCTTCTTCATACCCAGATTTTTTCCTCTTTGAGACAAGTGTCCTAAATATTTTACCATATTAGAACAGTATAAGTTCTACCTGCATCCCTTAAATTTACTGGCATTTCTACATCTTTGTTTGATTAAGCAATTACTTTAACAAATGAGATTTTTTTTCTCTGTCTACTTAACACTTCCCAGTTATCAACGATATTTTTACTGTAAAACCCACTGGAAATATGGATGAAATATTCTTTGTTAAATGGAATTTAAGTAAGAGGGTTTTTGAAGAGGAACATATCTTTAAGAGTTAAAAGCTGAAATTTTAAAAAGAAACCTAAAATACAGAGAATGAGGATGGATGTATAAATATCCATGTATAAATGTATAAATCCATATATATATCCATATAAAATGTATATATATATATAAATATATATATATTNCTGTAAAACCCACTGGAAATATGGATGAAATATTCTTTGTTAAATGGAATTTAAGTAAGAGGGTTTTTGAAGAGGAACATATCTTTAAGAGTTAAAAGCTGAAATTTTAAAAAGAAACCTAAAATACAGAGAATGAGGATGGATGTTTAAATATCACTAAATTGTGACAACATGGCTTGACACAATGTGATTAGTGAAAAGAATTCACTAACACATTTCCAAGTCTACTGAGCCCTAGTATGAAGATAAAATTTTCAATTCCTTATGCACCTTGAAGGGTTTGGGAATTTGAGAGGAACATCATGCAATATATGCTTATGGTATAGAAAATTTTAGAGGGAATAGAGGAAAGAGCTAGGAAAAAGAAACAACCCCAAAAAATACAATAACTTTAGGGTCTTCGAGCACCTGACACTCAAATACAAAACTCAAACATGGGTTTTACCTCAAGGATAGGAACTGGAGAACAGGCTGGCTGTCCTTTTGCCCAGGCTGGTTTGCCATTTGTAACTTTGCAGATAGCGACACCTTAAATTTTAGCTTTCACATTTTTTAGATTCTTTACTGCCTTAGTGTGTGACTCTGAACTTCATATAAAGTATTAGCAAGCTCTCCTCACAGTGTAGTTAGACAAAACATTCCTTTTCCAGCCCGAGAACCAAGGACACTGCTGCAGTTCTAGTCTCAAGAAGTATAAACTACAGCAAATTTAGGAGAGCAATCTGGGAGGATGGGACTTCATAAACTGAAGCTGTAATTGGACAATTAACCCCAATATGTAAATGGACCAAAACTTATAAAAGTGTGAAAACCTATTGCCCATTGTCCATCTTGGGCAGAGCCGTGGCAGGGCTCTTGTACTGCCCAAGGTGAATCCTTTGAAGGCCTTTTTAATAAATATCTATTTTATTCCTTTAACCCTGTCCAGCCTCTGTTCCAGGTCAGCCTCTTTAGGCATCAATAGAATTACACAAACCATCTGGTTCCCACAAAAAGGAACCTATCTGCTGGTTGGAGGGGGCTGAGGGAGGACACCCTTTGGAGATTCTCTCCTAGTTCCCTTCCCAGCCCCTCCTTGGAACATGCGGTCTCTCTTCTTAAGCATGACCTGACCCAACCCAGAACTGAAACGACCCTACTCACCACAAATGGCATCGCTCTCGTCTAAGCCATCTCCACAGTCATCCTCACCGTCACAGGTCCACTGCTTGGAGATGCACTTGTTTGCAGAGCAAGCAAACTGATTCCACGAGCAGGATGAATCTGGGGGTGACACCAGGCCCTGCATTTGTTAGGTTCACAACATCACTGCCTTCCCCGCACTTTCAACCACGGTTTAGGATTTTTTGCCCTGCTCCCTTCTCCCCTCCCAGTTTCCATCTATTAAAACACTCCAACACTGTGCAACCCTAATCTTGTTATTCAGCATATTATCAGTTTGTCCAAGAGTTTGCATTCACAAACATTATTTTTAAAAATAAACAGTGAAACATTCCAAAAACATTCCGATATTGTCAAATATTATGTAAGTGGGGTGAGGACAAACACTTTAAAAACTGAAGACTGATTTGCATGTTTAACAGATTTTACAGCTACAGTGAACTGCTTTATTTGGGTAGAAGGGCAGAGAGGGCACAGTTCAAATTTTCCAACATAGCCTTCCTCCTGTTATTCCAGTAATTAACTCCATCTTTTAAAAGATTTCATGTTATTTTCTCTCACAGGAAAAAATTCTATATATTGGAAAAAGATCTTCTGCATTTCAAAAATCAGACTGCAAAACTGTCCGAAATCAATGCCCTTCTTTTCTGAGAAATTCAGGTCCTCCATTTTTCCCAGGCTTCTTTCTTCAAGAATAACACTTATTTTGTTGCAACTGATTTTGATGGAAACAAATTTTAATATCAACATTAAAAAGAATTTTAGGTAACGAAATCTGAATTTAAAGGAGAGCATTGTAACAGGTATCTCAAAATGGGTAAGAGCAATCAATGGGGAAAGAAGCATTGACTTAACCCCCTTCCCTTTTGCCCACAAAAATCAGCTAATCCAGTTTACAGTATGGTACACAAGTGTATAACACCTGGAAAAGTAAACACCAAGTTATCCTTGACAAAACATTCTAATTGTCATAGTGCACAGCACTTCGTAATTTCAAAGTTATATGATAAAAATATACAATATAAACTGCAAACCAAATATGGAAGTATGTTAGTGGGAACTGGGTCGTGAAGAGAGTAATATAAAATGTTCAGTCATGGTAAGAAGTAAAGGAAAAAAAACCCAAAAAATGAAAAAAAACACCTAATTTCAGGTTTTACTTTAATGAAGAATATAAAAATTTGACACTGCTTTCTGGTACAATTTCATTACAAAAATAATCCATTTAGGTAATCCACACAAATTGAAAAGCTCCCACTACGAGTAAAACTAACCTGCTTTGCGCCTCAATTAGGTAAAATTTAAGAATGTGAGAAGATCAGAGATAGAAAATACCCTTAACCCAGTTCACAGTTCATGCTGTATTTTATTTACATCTCTTTTGTCACTACTTTAAATAATTTTATCTGTATGGCCTCTGATGCAAAGCTATGCCTACTTTGAGGTTTGGGTATTTCCTGCTGGGCTTCAGATACTGATCCAAATTCATTATATCTCTAAATCTCTTCTAATGAGGACTTGTGAAGAATTAGTGGAATTGTTAAATATTAATAGAAAACTCTGTATATAAATGTATCCTTAAGAGAGAAAAAAAAAAAAATAAAGGGCTTTCATTCTGGCATGAAATAGAATTTAAGGTATTGACAGTATGAAGTATTAGAGCTGAATCTGAAAAAACAGCATTAGAGACTTTTTTATTCAATTCCTGAGATATAAATGCCCACTTCTTTGTTTCCAAGGTGCATTAGTGACTAGAGAGATACAAATAAGACAAAATGCTCACCACAGTGCAATTCATCTACTCCGTCCTCACAGTCTTTCTGCCCATCACAAAGCCAGGTGGTCAGAATACATCTTCCACTAGGACAACCAAAATAATTTTCTTCACATGTGGGTTTGTTTTGAACTGTGATAAAATAAAGAATGTAATGTAAAATGGTCTCTACTAGTATGATTAGGAGCCTAATACATTTCTGCTAAATTTCTGAATACTGATGGACAAAGTGTTTATGCCTAAAAAATGGAAAAAAAAAATTTGTGTTCATAAAAATAAAATTAAAAGTGATATCTAAGTAGTTTAGGGAGCTGAAATAGTTATTTTTATTTTTTAGAGAAGAATCAGAGCACAGCTTCAAACTAATCAAAAGCCCTAGAGAGGGAAGTAGTTCAGTTTACAGGTTTTGAGGTCAGGCAGGTCAGCACTGCTTGCTGTTTTACACCAGCTAAAGAAATTGCCCTTCTGAACTTTCTGCTGTCATTTACAACATAATCTAATTGTGGCAGTATTTTTGTCACTGGGAGAAGCTACAAATCTCATGCATGCACTGACTAACAGCAGCTACACCAGTGATGCTGAAGCCAGAGGTTTAGACTTGGTCAGAAATTAAAAAGCTCTCCCTTGTCTTTTTAATTTTGTTGAGTCAGAAAGCAATTTAAAATTTGACTTTTATGAATGCTTAGAAACCAGGTGTGAGGAAAGAAAACATGCCACGTGTAGAGTTTCATGTTGCAAGCACAAATATTAGTCTAATAACAGCTTATTTGCAAAATCTTTAGCAAGGTCCCGGGAAAACCCAGGATGGAGTTCCAAGTGCTGGAGACCACTGAAACTCTCTGCCATGGTTTTCATTATTCCCTCAGTGTACTGGATTTGCTTTCAGCCTCCTGTCTTTTAAAAGGAAAGGTAAAGTAAACATTTATGGCTTCTACAGCTGTATGAATGAAAAAAAAAAAATAAAGAAAGAAAGAAAGAAATGGGACATCAGTGATGATTTAGTAGATATTAAGGATTCCCTAAGCATAGCTACCCTCCATGAGGATTTTGCTGTAATTTTCTGTAAGAACAATGACACTGAACCAAAGTGCTAATGGGAATTGCAATATTCATAACAGAAACAACACTCAAAAACTTAATGTGCCAGAGCTGGTCAGTTTTAAATGAAATGGCAAAGGAAATCACATGTAGGTTGAGTGGGAATGGTATTGCTTCCAAGTAAAGGGAGGAATGATCCAGGCAATTAGTCACACATTAAAATGATGGAACATCTTGGCACACATTTGGAATTCAGAGAGAAGTAATACAAATAAATGGACAATGGAATAAAATGCACATTAGTGTACTTATGCAACATTAGTTTACCGAAGCTGTAGCACACTGCTCTCAATGTTTTCCTTGATATGGAAAAAAAACCCCAAACTTTCTTTGTCTAAAAATACAGCAAATGATGCTATTTTGAGCTTAATGAAGTGTTATATAGAATAAATTCTACATAATTAAGAGATAATCTGGAGAATGTAGAGATTAGAATGGAAACTGTAACTTAATATGCATCTATTTTATGGGACTGATGGAAGTTCTTAAAGACAGCTTGGCTGACAGTAGTGCCTCTGGATCCTGGTAATATTTTTGTCAATAAGTTTGGCACAATGTATATGAGAATTCTAATAGAACCTTCTGGTGACACAACAGGATTATCACACAGAAAAAGAAAACATTAAATGGAAAGAATCAGATGATGTCCACTACTATGCAAAAATGTGATGGCATTGAGCAACATAAAATTAGGAGTTTTAATTTTACAAACTAATAAAATTTATTATTTAGTAAATATTTACTTTTATTTAACACTCGTTCTTAGAGGAAAGAGACTTACTGGTCAACAGGAGGTTAATTTCACTCTAGAATGAATCAATTATAAAAAAACCCCAGAAATAAAAAATGTTTTCATTTACTTAATGTTTTCAAACTCAAACAAGGGGTTCTGGATAAAAATGGAGGAAACACATAAATGCCCTTCTTCATTTAGGTAAGAATTGAATATTGTGAATAATTAATTGGTTAACATTAAATACAACCTCAGTCCTGTGTCTGGGGCTCAAGTTGTCAAGATCCTTCTCTCCTGGCTGAAGACCAGAACTATCACAAAAGCAATAACCCTGGATTCTACCCTGGCTGCCTATTCCAAGGACCTCAACCAAATAAAAGAGAAAGTAAACCAAGTCAGCAAGAAAAGAAAGACCACCCACTAAAGCTGTAGCTAATAAAAGTTCCTTAGTGATTATGCTGATGCTTGATGAGCTTGACATTTTAATGACTCATGTTTTACTTAAATAAAAATGATAAATGACAGGCCTAACCTGGAGGAAATAGAAAGCTAGACATTACAGCTTGCTTCAGAAGAAAAAATCACCATTTATTTGTGGTAATTTGCATAATCCCAGGAAGCACAAAATAAAGGTGAATAAACTGCATTCAGCCTTGTATTAATCTCTATGTTAAATAAACCAGCGTTGACCAAATGAACATTTTGCAACTCAATAAGAAACACTCTGGCTCCCCAAATGGGACTTTTTTTCTTTGCTTGAAAGATAAATTAATGTTTTGTGTTTGTTTTCTTTTTACTTTTTCAGAGTTACCTGGGCATTTCAGTTCATCTGTATAATCTCCGCAGTCATTAGATCCATCACAAATCCACTCCGGCAGTATACAGAGGGAAGTCGAATTACAGCTGACAAATCCCGAAGACTTTATCCCAAGTTTATAGAAGTAAGCACAGTTGGTATTATCTGGAAAGAGACAGAAGATTACCACACACCTAAGGCAGACTGAGAGAGCCTCACAGTTTAATTTTCACGCCGGGCTGGAGGAGCCCACGCAGGCCTTGGAATCCCAAGCAGCAACGCCCAGGAATTAACAGCTGCACAACAAGGAATGATCAGGGAGCAGCTGCTGGGAGGGAGCACAAACACAAACTCACTGCAGTTCTTCTCATCCGAGGCATCTGCACAGTCGATGATCTGGTTGCACTGCGCCGATTTCCCGACGCAAACCCCATCTGCGCAGCGGAACTCTGCCGAGGAGCACGCCGAGTCTGGAACATATGGTTATAAAGGATGTAAATTTGTGTGCTAAACAAGGCTCCTCAGATGCACATCGTACACTTGCTGAGGCTTAAGCCTCCTGCCTTTCAGAATGAGGCATTCAGAACACGCTGTACCTTCCAGCAGATGTATGATTTTGAGTTTATTACACCTTATAAGTTGCTGATTTTTTTTTTAATTTTTCTTTTTCCTAAAAAGTGTCTCTAGGTAATTCAATTCATTTTTGAGATAATCAATATTCTTCAAATATTGACTATCTCAAAACGAGATAATGAGAGGGAGGAAGAAGCCTTCTCAGGATCATCCATGAATGTCTCAAATTTATTCCTTGTAAAACCAGCTTGGGGTTCTTGCCTATATGTATTCCCTCTACTTATACTTAGGTATAATGATTAAAAAATAATTTTGTGCCTTCAAAATATGCTTATTAGTACAGCTATCTAGCTTTTTAGTTAGAAATCTTGTGGAATAATATCCCCACCAACCTTTCTGAATTGCAACGAAGGATTTGTGTGGTCTGCTTGCTGGTCTTTAGGCATTGGCTGATGCACAGATATAAATATTCATGTTGAAAGACATAAATCAAAAAACAATTCTGATACGAAAAGGAGAACAATTCTAGTAAGCTTTGCAAAGGACACAGACATTGCCATGCATCTGAGAAGCAGAGAAATAGAGCATTTGCTGCTTCAGAGAAGAAGCACATGCAGAGGAGAAATCACCCATCTTTCAATCTGCCTGCAGTAAAGTTACCCTCTCATTACTTCACAGAAGAAACAGCACCTGTATTTTATATTTTATACATATAAAACATAAAATATTAGATGTATAATGCATATGTATATTTTATGTTTTATAGCCAAAACCACTCTCCTTCTAGAAGACTGTAGGTGCAAACCAAAATCAGCCTCTACATCAAACCCATCCCATGATTAAATCACACGTTATTTTCCAGCTACTCCTATTTGCATAATGAGTATTTACGAAGCAATATTGTGAAATCACCTTGGAAATAGGGTGCCATTTACCTTTGCAGTCAAATTCATCAGAGTTGTCACCACAGTCATTGGCACCATCACAGACTTTATCACTGGGAACGCAGCGGCGGTTGGAGCACGGCTTGAAGCCCTTCCGACAGCCCCTGTTTTCTGGGAAGTTAAATGCAAGCACATGACTGGATTGCCACCTCTGGAAAACAGCCTCATGCTCAATCCAAACAAACAACCCAGAAAAATATTTTAATTGGTGTCGCATTCCAAGCTACAGGAAAAAAACACCAAAACTTCGGATGTTGTTCATCTATTACACAGCATAACTGGAAGAGATAAAGGGATAAAGAACAATAAATGAAAGCATGATGAGAAAGAACTACCAAAAAAAAGAAAAAGGGAGGTCTACTTCCAGGTTTTCATTATCTTGTGGTACAAAATTCCCATATGCTTTGAATACATTTGTTTTGACACACTTTTTTGGGGGAGAATGTTTGCATGTGGCGTCACATAAAAAGAAGCATACCAAATTTGGCCTAAACCAAAGCAGGAATAAATGGAGGATAAAATAACAACAAATATTAGCAGAGAGGTTTCTGGGTTTCTCAGCACCAACACCAACAGCATTCTGCTCAAGAACACTATTAAAGAATGCGTTAATTTTACATATACGTTTGAAAATTCAGGACTGATTTACTGAAACCGTAATTATTGTAGAAGTCACAATAATAATGTTCACTTCATTAGTTAATCACAATAATGAGTCCAGCATCCTGTTCTTTATCAGATTCAGAAAGCAACACCCTGTAGATGACCTATTGCACGAAAGGACCCCAATTCTTCCTGGTTTTTTTTCCAATGTGTAGCAAAATATTTGGTACAGTTAATTTAAATGAGGCAAAAGTGTTCACTGTCACACTGCAAATTAATAGAATGTTCTTCATAAAATTATGTGGCAAATCCACAGAAAGACAAATTTTTGGTTCCCAGAACCACAGAATCATGGAATGGGTTTGAAGGTACCTAAAAAACCCACTCCTTCCACCCCCTGCCATGGGCAGGGATACCTTCCACTATCCCAGGTTGCTCCAAGCCCATCAAACTTGGCCTTGGACAGAAGCCACAGCTTCTGTGGGCAACATATCTTGTATTTATAAATCTATTTATAAATTTAATAACTAGCATTTATATATTTTACAGTACTGTACAATAAGATATCTTCCACCTTTAAAAAAGCAGTTAGCCGTGTTTTTCCTTATTTTTCATTTAGAGACAGAAATATGAGAACATTTGAGATGCTTTTTTTAAAATGTCAGTTAGTACATGAAGTCTGCAAGAAAAAAATGTTTTCAGGTAATTTTTTCCATGTCATGTCAAGGTTTTCTTAATGTGTGTTGGCATTTTCTTCCTGGACATCTTGGCCGAGCAGTTGGTGTGAATAAGTAGAAAAGTCACAGAGGAAGCAATCTAAGCATGTATAAAACCAGAATTACAACAGGAAGGTGAAAGATCTGGAAATACCCACCACAGTAGAAGAGTTTCTCATCAGACTTGTCCTTACAGTGAACAATGCCATCACAGGTCAGCTGATAATCAATGCATTCACCGTTCCCACATTCGAACTCTGAATAGATGTTGCAAGTAGAATTTTTACCTAAAAAGAACCACATTAACACATAATTTTTAAAAGCTTTTACAACTACTGAAAATAAGAAAAAATGCTGGCTGCATTTCAAATTTGACCTACATGAATTTCGAAAACCTGAGTACAAATCAGTAAAACACACCATGGCATCAGAATTTAAAAGCTTCTACAAAGAGAACCTCTAAAAGAAAATACATTGACAAATATCCCTGAAGGAACATGTAGTGAAACAACTCACAGGCACCCATTCTGATAAGAACTTCCTTCTACTCATCCGTGCCTTCCCAACCTCCAGCTTGAATGGTACAACCTAAACCCCAATGCAGAAAACCTGCTGATTCCATTGTACTTATTTCCTTTATTCACCAAAACCCTCCCCTTCTCATCTAGTGGATCTTTTATCCATTATTTTAGAAGAGGACCAGTTGAACATTTAAAATTTTTACTCTTTTACCTAAACTAAAACACATCAGAAATTGGATGCAACAATTTGGTCATGAACTTGAGGATGGGTCATACAACTGCTTTTGTGAGCATGGTTCTAACCAAAATATCAAAGTGGAGGGAAAAGAGGAGCATTTAGGACAACTCAAGAAAAAGAACAATGGAGAAATGATACCTTTCTTGTTTCCATTATAATCACTTCAGCACAAATTCAGGAAGATGCAATGTCTGCTATATGCAATAGCCAAGCCAATATAAATTGAAAGCATTTCCTGATTTGATTCGAACATGAAGAAAAAGTGCTGAAAATATAGATTCTGAACAAGGTGAGATGTGGTCTGCAATATGATTTGTTTAGTCTTCTGCATTTGAATTCTAATATTTTTGTCTCTTTTCCCTCCATTTTCTAGCACTGTAAGAACTTAGATCTTATGGAGAGTAATTCTCAATTACATTTGTAGTTCATCTAGTTCAGCACCTTCAACTGCAATCTTTAGAAAAAAATGAAAAGAATAAAAGTATATATAGTACAATCTGCCCTCAGTTCAAGTCTAACTGGACACCCTTCTAGAGATTGCTTCAAACTCCATCTTGCAGAAACAAAGCATTTTAATGCCTTTCAAACAGTTTCTTTGATGACAAGTAAGTAGCCAGAGTAGTCATTACCCGTATCATCATCTCTCCCTCTTTGAATTTCACTGAAGCTTTGTCTCAAGACTCTTGACTGGCAGTAAGTTACACAGCCTAATTACTCTGTGAAAGGACACTTAATTCCTTTTCTCAGCTGGAATTGCTAACTTTCAATTTTACTGAGTATCACTTTCAATTCTGTTATGAAGAAAGAAACTTTTGATCTCAAAGCTAAACTGCAGTCTGTCTTGTTTCCATCCTTTCTGTGCTACTCTACCCCATTATGTAACGTCTTCTCTTTTTTCCTGATAGCTCAGATCAACATTTCCTGCAAACATTCTATAGAATAATTTAGAAGATTAAATCTTATTTCACGTCCTAGATGACAATTTAAACATGGTTTAACCCAAGAGCAATTTTAAGAGTTGTGATGCATCTGAAAAATATGAATGCCATATAATTATTGTAAAATAAATAGTTAGGCATGTGAATTCAGCTGCTGAACCTCTCTCATTTCCACTGCCAATCACTGGTTTGACAACAAAGAGAGATGGGTGAGAAAGTGCTTCAATTAAGGTTCAACTTCAGAAACTTATCCCACATAACCCTAGGGAAAGATACATACAGATATTTCTACGTATTGCAGTAGTAATTGTGGTAAACATGTAAAAATCCTATTAATAAGAAACACGCTAAGGATCTATAAGTATCCCACTACAATAATATGAGTTTAAGGAGAGTATTAACACTTTTTAAGCCTCCAAAAGACTTACAAGACAAAAGAGTTAAAAGCCTGTTTTGTGCTGAATTGCCAGATCAATTTTTACAGCAGATAGAAGAAATAAAATTCATGGCCTGGGCCAACTGTCTTATGAAAGCCAAGTGCCTCAGAGCCCAGAAAAGCATCGTGTCAGCCACCATTACTTACTCACACATCTGTTATCATCTATCAGGACTCTGTCCCCTCTGCACGAGCAGTTCACTCGTCCATCAGGCGTCAGAAGGCACAAATCATGGCAGCCTCCATTCATTTGTGCACAGGGAGATAGCTCACCTGGATGACAAATGACAAGAGATGAACTCCATTTTATTAAATTTGCTTCAATGGCCAATGTCTTTGAGAGAGCAAAGATCACCATATCGCAGATTCACGGGCAATTGATTCGGGTGTTATCGGTCGGATGAAAATGTCAGCATCCCTCAGGTGCTGGCATGCTAAAGATAAACAAACACCTCGAAAATAACAATTTTAAAAACCTACAACATTCAAAACTGCTGAAATTTGACAGGAAAGTATTTAACTGCTATCCGCTGAGCTCAACACCCACAGCAGAAAATTCTGAATAACGCTTATTTACTCGGCAAAGGATATACCCCATCTTTCCTCAACAAAAGAATTTACGAAACACCATATAAACTTTTAACCAGGCTAAAACTAAGTAAAATCCCTGAAATGAGAGATGTTGGCATGAAGAGAAAACTGCTCTGGCAGCTTACAGCTGTTGGTGTCGTTGGCAACAGCGATGATTCCCATGGGCTGGTGCGGGATGTCGGAGCGGAGAACCTTGGTGTCCCCTCCCGTGTATTTGCTGGAGCGCAGGATGGCTCTCCTCACTCCATCTGACCAGAAGATGTACTCATCATACACAGCCAGGCTGAGGAAAGTGCCTGGGCCAGACTTGACAATGACCTAAAATGCAAAAGTGCAGAGGAGAAACAGGAGAGGAAAGTGCTGTCACTGAACGGGAAGATTTTAAAACTGCGACTCCCACCACTTTTAGACAAAAACACTTAATACTTTTATACCTGCAGCACCTGGGGAAATGAGATAACAGCACTTAAAATGTGTTAAAAGGATGCCACAGGCATGCAAATTTCAGAAAACCAGGCATCTGTTCCTTAATTAAAAAAATCACAGTTTATCTAAATGTGCCTGCAAAAATACCTACTCAACACTTTACCTGCTTAATAGCTCCAACAGAAAAGAGAAGACGTTCTTTCAGCATGGCTGAAAGTCTAAAAATTCAGTCTTTAGGAACCAAAATGAAGAGCTTTTGAAGAGTGCTCACCATATCATCACATTAGAAACCTGAACCCTAGACAATAATTTCTGAAGTTTCAATTCAGGGGAAAAAGAAAAAATCTCACCAAAGCAATAATTAATTTAAAACCTAGAAGGAAAAAATGAACTGAAGGTCACTATATAGTAAGGTTTGAAAGAAAATGCTAGAAAAGCAATGAATTTGATCTCAATCCAAATCACAACTCCTGTAAAATATTGGCATATGCTCTTTCTTTCCATGTATGAGAATTAAAAACTTCACATGGACAGTTTCCCCTCTGAAGAATCTGATGAATTTTTATCAGTTTTTTAGTTGAAAGTTTAATTTTGGCTGAAGAGAATTACTGGAAGGGGGTTAATATTTCTCCATTAGATAATGGACATAGATAATACTTTTACAATTTTTATTGAATCATATTCTATGTTTCTCAGGGGAAAAAAATAGTAAGTTATGAGTATTTATAAAGAGGGAACAGTTCTCACCCCAGGTATGAACAATAATAAAAAAAATTCCTGTCTGTGCGCTACTTACCATAAGGAAATTGGGCTAAAATGAGAAAAATAATATCCTTTAACATATCTACTTAGATCACCAAGGTTTTCCACCTGCTTTGTGTGCTTTATCCCCTTTCCCAGAGGGAGTTTATAACAACAATGAGATTTCATGGAAATCTCCATGGACCAGCACATCTGATGGACCTGAGCCCTTTGTGCTTGCAAGGGGATGATGTGCGACAGCTCTTTAAAAAAACGCTGGGGTGAGAACAGAGTAGTAATAGTCAATCCCATATTTAATTATTAAGTAGTTCATTGTGGGTGTGTAGGAAGTCTTTCTCTCCATATAATGAATGCACCTAATATACAGGACATCCCAATTTCATCTTGTGAAACAAAAGCCCCCAGTTTTCACACTACAGCTATGCCTTGGAGACCAAGAAGGTGCCCCAGTTCTGCAGGACTCCATACCCAAGGGATGCTCCAGGTTTGTTCCCACCTGTGCCAGTTCAGGGTATCTCAACAACCTGCTAACATAAATAATTCTAGTCCTGTGCACAGGAGCATTCCTGTCCATGTTTAAATTACCTTATACAGACAGAATGTCAAAATTACTTATATTAATCAGATAATTATAACAAATTCTGCTTCACTATGCACATCATGTATTTCTGCATATTTTAAAGAGGGTTGGACAGCAAATCATTTTTTCCAGGAAAGATTTTTTTCCCAGTGATAAATATCCCAAGAGGACAACTTTTCTCCAACTAACATTTTTCCAGAACTAAAAGTATTAAAAGATAAATGGGAATATATTAATGGCAAAAGATTTCTTCTCTAATTGTGCACATTTCCAGTAAGACACTTTCCATAATATAGTCTTAAAAGCCTGCACTATTCATATTCAGACATTTCAGGGGGAAAAAAAAAAAAAATCATGTATGTTTCTGAAAGATCTTTATGAAATCTGGCCATGCAGATTTTGCAGCCCCATATTCTTCTCTGTGAGAGTGTGAAACCATCCCAGTTGGAAAGATTTTATTGTTACAACCAAGGCCAAAGCACTGCACAGCTTTCTGTGTCAGAGAACACTGTCCTAATTTATCTCACATTGTAACAATAGAATGTAAATTCACTACAGAACTGATCATCGCTGCTCAGCCTTGGGAGAGCTGAGATCCAAGTACAATGTCACAAAACCAAATGTTTTTTTTCACTATTGCTCATTGTATTTCATTGCCTGGAGTCTCTGCATTATGCCACAACCCTACCCAAGGACACTGCTTTTATTCAAGCAACCAAAATAAAGACTTCGTGTTTCTATCAGCTTTTGGCCACCTTTACAGCCCTTTGAAATTCTAATTTAAATAACTCTGAAAGTTGTGACAATTTTCGATTTCTAGTTTTTTAACTCTAAATTTATACTAAAACTTACAATAACCCAAGTACAATTTTAAAACTTTTAGGAATCATGAAAAGACATCCCTACCATTCCTTCCAGCTGAAAGAGTGGAAGTCAAACACATCCCAGAGCACATCCCATGCTTTAATACTAAATGATACCAAAGTTCAGCTACAGAATATATTTCAAGCTCTAAGTAACAGATGAAAATTTTTCTCTGGTTCCTGTAAAGAGATGAGGAGACTGGGGGGCTGGAGGATGTCAGAAGTTGAGAAACAATTTATTTTTAATTGTGATCCTTTCTTATTTGAATTCTGCTTTTTAAGTTCTCCATAAAGCTTTTGGTTTAGCATTTGACAGCTCTAATTTGAGGTCTGTGAAGCATTTTCTCTAGAAAAACATGACTGAAAAAGTGAAGGAGCCAGCCAGGGAGATGTGTCAGGCAGAGAAAAATTTCAGAGAGAATACTATAATTTTGATCATTTATATAAAACCCTTATTAGAATGTCATTAAGAACTAGACTCAATGACTCTTATCATGACAACAAAAACTTTTTACAGAAATACTGGGATTTTTTTAAAAGAAAAGTGCATAAAGTTAATGCACCAGCTTATGATATATTAAAATATTATTTATTTTTTGTAAGTATTTTAACCCTAATGAATGGATTATTATTAACACTTCTCTTTCAAAAGGCTTAATAAATGGGCAGCAGTATCTAATAAAGCTTTTAAATGTTTTTCAAGGGTTCTTTGCTTTTCTAAATATTTCAAAACCTACTTAGACATCTAAAGCAGTGGGGAAAGCAGTGTACACAAAACTACACTTTAAAAGGTTAAAAATACTAACTATTTAAAGTTAATTGCATAATAAAATCATTACACAACCATAAAGTGACACCAGTAATTAAAAAATAAATAACATTTTAGATGAATAAAAAAACTGACAGAACCCCACATTAGTAATTTATTTTATTCTTTCATATGAAAGACCTAAAATAGAATCCTATATTTATTTAGTTATGAACACTGATTTTAAAACATTATAGAAGAAGAACCTATGGAAAAAATTATATGAGAAAGAAATACAGGGAAACCTGTTGCACAAATAGGGAGAAATTAAATAATTGAAGGGATAACTGTTCCCTATTTATTTATCATAAAAGTACACTTAGATTAAACTCCTGATTGTGTTTGTTGTGATTCTCTTTGTTGATTGGTTTGAATAAAGACTATTTTCAACACGGCTTTAATGAATAGATTTTCTTTCATTTATTTTGTCTTTCACAATTACCTTCTAAATAACTTGAATTATAGAAAAGGATGCCGTACTAGAAGGATGACATACTAGAAGACCACGAATAGCAAGATCAGGTTTCCATGGCATTTTCCAAGCACAGTGTAACAAAATCAGAAGTGATTCCTCTTTAATAATTCAATTTTGTTTCTCCATGGTAGCAACGGATGTCCAAGATACTGAAAACCAAACTTCAGTGCTGAATTTGCAGAGTTCCAGCTGCTACTCAAGTTTGCAGTTCAGCTGAATGATAGATTAGGCAACTGCTTGTAAAAGGCCTGGACTTTTCAGTGCCGTGGAAATGGAAAATACACAGCTCTGTTTTATTTTTATCTACCACTATTGTATTAACCAGGTTCTTTGAAACTGTAAGCTTATTAATCCCACAATAATTATTTTCAACTTCAGAAACGACAATGACAACTCCATCTAATGTTAGATTCACTTCAATCTCCTAGAATTTTGTTGGATCTTGAGGTATTATGAATAATCTTGTTCTCTATAGCCTTTGAGATTAGCTTTATCTGTTCATTAATTCCTTCTTGAAGGTAATTTCTACCAGGCTGCCAACACTGGACATCAAGATATTTCAGAAAACTGTCCCAAACTAAAAATGTTGAATCTGTCTCAACCAATCCCTGCCTCACAGGGATTAGAGGATTTTACTGCCTTTGGCTAGGAAATAACTTTCATTAGGTTCAAGTTTAACATTTCTTTACAGAGCTACTGAGAGAAAGCAACTCATCAATGTCAATGGAGTGAACTCCTTAGAAAAACAATTAATTAAGCAGGAGGTGGGGATTTCACTCTTTCTGTTGGTTTCGGCCTTCAGATAAATGTTGAAGGGAAATGTGGACATTTGAAAAGTTGAGAGACTAGAATTATTTTTTTAATATATATTTTTAATGAAAAAAAAAACAAGGATTGAACATTCCTGCTCCAACTACTGTATTTATATTGCTGGACAGAGAAAATCTAAAAAATCCACAACTTCACTTCTAGTGCCATTAATTGCCAAGAATATCTACACTGTTCCAGCTGCTTTTTAAACACAGAAAGACGAATTGATTAAAAAGCCCAGAACCAAACTCTTGTCCCCCTAACTATCATAAAAGAGGGAAAGAGGAGAAGTAAACCATGGTGAACTTCAATGTCTCGGTGGTAAATAGTGAATATTGTGCTAACATCATTCTTTACTGGCCTTTCTTTTTCTCTACTGTTATTGTTTCCAGTGCCATTTAGAAAAATTACAGAAAAACTATAGAAACTGACAAATTAATTTCTCTATGAAAGTAGGCTCTATTTTATTTTTTTTCTCAGACCAGCCATCAAAGCTAATTAAAATATCTGCCTTCTAGTTGACACTATTTTCCTTTGGGTTTGATTTCTTGTATGAATATTTATTTGTTCATTGAGAATACGACGAGGAGACTGTTCACATTCAGGACTTGCATATTTTTTAAGTGCTAATACTCAGATCTTGGTGAGAACTTCTTCTAATAATTTTTAGCACATTCTTTTTTTCATGGAGTTAGACATTCTACATTTCAAATTGCTCATATTTTGCACAATTTCTCTCTGTTCCAGCTGCCTTGGCTCTATTTGTCCTGTCTTAGTGAGTTATTTGGTCACTTCTCAAGGTAACATTGATGTCATCATGAATACCTTCCCAGAACTGACCAAAATTATTCTGCTGCCCTCAATGACAGTTGTATTTCAAATAAATACAACACACATAAAAAGTAAATTTTAGAGGTCATTCATAAACTCGAGTTTTTAATGCACAGCCAAACCTAAAGCTTGCACTTGCTGTAGACTGAAGAAGATATCTGATAAAATCTAATTGAATAAAACAGAAGTTGAACATCAACTACAGAACTTCATTAATTATCTTAGTGCAGAAATTCAACAGAATAAAAACAAACATCCTCGAAACTGAAAATTACAGTTACTGGCAGGTTGCAATTACATGAAGGTTATAATTACCAGTAACACCTCTAAACCCTTATTGATTTTAACAATCACACCTATATGCCTACAAAATTATAACTGAGACCAAAACATCCCAGCCTGGATGTTAAGAAATAACTCTTTGCAGGAAGTTAACAATATTTCTAGTTTTTCACATGTGAAACATTACAAAATACTTAACAGTGAAGAAGAAAAGCAAAAATAAATCAAAGTAGCTCATGATTTATTAGAAAAGTCCAAAACTTTAAATCAGCTTTATTTGCTGCTGGCTCAGTGTCTGTGTTCATAAAAAAAAATGCTGTAACTAAAGCACTAAGCAGCTAAGACCAGTTGTGACCATAATATTAAATCCAAGTAAGGGCAGGAGAAAAAAATGGAAGAAAATAGGAAAGAATAATGGAAAAAAAAAATTGCCGCTTCTTTTTTTAAACCAGAAGGTCTGACAGAACAGAACAAAAAAATGTTAAAAAATCAAACCCCCCAAAAACTAATATCTTCTAAGCAATAAAAATGAACAATAACAACAAAAAAAATCTTTCAAACTTGAAAGAGTATTCCTGAAACCAAATACCAGTATTAAAATATCAGCTCAACACAAAAATCAATAAACCCTTACAATCCACTTTAAAGAGTCAGTTCAATATTGCTAAATGATTTTCTACTAATTCATTGTACTAGATTATTGTGGTGAGCAGAATGAAGAAGGAAGCTGCTATCTGGAAGAAAATTCATTACATTACCATTAGCCTTTCATGTTCTACTATCCAATTTCTACCCTTGTTAACCTAACTGAAACCAGAGAGCAATGAAGCAGAGACACTGGGGGAAAGGGTAATCTGTTTAAACTATTTTTGACAGGTGGTTGATGGCTGAAACACCCCAAAGAATCTGAGATCACCAGAACAGAGGAGCAACCATTACTTGCATTGATGTCACAGAAATCAGGGATCTCATCCAGCTGGACAGCAAATGAACAAAGTTAAAAAACAAGTGCCCTGGAAATATTATTTTTCACTAGGTCAATAAAACAGTTAACAGGCTGGATGCTGGCATTGCTTGTATCTGTAAAAATGCATCTACAGCGTGATCAGACACTCTGCTGAAGCTCTGCTTGAGACCAAGCAGCCTGTTGGGCTTTTCCTTCTGCCATAACAATCCTCATCTGAGTAATGCAGGAAGAGTGAGAACCCAGATCTCTACTTTTGACAACAGAATCAGCTGATCATCCTACAGCAGGTAGAACTAGAACTCTCAAAAACCCTTCAAAAGAGCGTGCTGGACTCAGATCATTGTGCTCAGGAGGTTTTTTGTTTACTGCAATGGAGAAGAAGAGGTCAGAAAGCCAAACCAAGGGGCAAGGTACTCAGAAAAATTGGAAGTTTCAACTTTCAATTGCTGAGAAAACTGAATGATCCTATTCTTCTTGCTACCGCAAAGTGAAAGCCAAAGACCTGATTAAAAAAGGAGTATTTTAGTAATGGATCCTGTAACTAAGTGGCACCATGTCCTACTTCATGTCTGTGATGCCTATTTTGTGATACCTCATGCAAAGATGAAGTTAAACTATTTAATCACAACCTACTAATTACCTTGTACTTCTCTTTTGTGTTAATAAGTATATAGTCAGAGACAGAAAACTTCAGAATCCATTTGGTTGGTTTGCCAAGTTTCTGATACAGTTACTGCATCTGAAAGCACTGGGGAGCTGTGGTTAATTTTTATAAAAGGAAAACAAAAGGAAAAAGAAAAAGCACATGCCTATCCATGCTGACTGTAGTTCAGTTCTGCTCTTACAAGATTGCCTCTCCTATTTTATTCTGAAAAAAAATTGGCTAAAAATAGTGTGGAGAACTTCTGGATAAGATTCAAAAAAAGCATCTGATTTTCATTTAAGAGGAAAAAAATATTTCAAAGCTCATATACTGCATACGAAGCAGTTTTTAAGAGTTAACAGATATCAAAGTGCGATGATGTGCAGATGATGTGATCTCTTGTGAAGCTGGGAATTGAATACAAGCCAGAACATGCCCTTAATTCATTATATCCTGAACTTTGGGAGGTACAAAATCCCTGAAATGAAGATTTCATGAAATATTAGAGATGTAGTGCTAAAGATGTAACAAAACCACAAGCACAGATCAACTGCCTTCAGCACATTCCTAGTAAAAGATCTGCTTGAGCTGAAAGAGTGTTCAAGGACCAAAATATATTATGATGAAAGAGTAATGGAGAGCAGTTCAATATCTGAAAATGTAGAGTTAGAAAATATTAGAAATAAGACAGTTGAGTAAAACTCAAGCATTGCACAAAAGAAATTCCGAGTGAACTGAGCATTATTTGTATTTCAATAGAGTTAAAGCCTAATATACAACTAACACTAGGAGAAAATTTGGCAATTATTAATCTTTCTGTAACAATTTCACTTTGAAGATGCTAGTGAATGCAAACAAACATACAATGACTAAGTGGAGGATTCTTGTTTTACTTACATATCTTTGTGATCCATCGTATTCACACCTCTCGATTTTTCCCAAGCTGCCATCTGAAAAGTAAAGTTTCTCTGCCCTGTGATCAATGGTGAGTCCATTTGGTGTCAGAATATCAGTGCTAATGATAACCTGGGCATTTTTGCCTGACAGGGTGGATCTCATGATGCTCGGGAGCTGCTCATTCCAGTTAGTCCAAAACATTAAGCTGTATTAAAATCAAAAAACCAAACAAAACCATAAGATACATTTTATAATTTAATTCTCTATGAAATGAGCAACAGAGAAAAAAAAAAAACCAAAAAATGCTTTCATAAACAATTCTGAATGGCATCTATAAATAATTGTGATAATCAATAGTGAATAAGAAAACGTAACAGCCCATAAATAAATTATGTATATAAATTATAGCAGTTTCCTAGTTCGTTAATTTGTATAGGAGTACAATTTTTTTCTCTTACAGATCTGTTCAATCCTGATCTTGTCTCTGTAGTAATTTACCATTAGAGAGAGATACAAGCTGTGTAATGATATAAACTTAATTCTGCTAATGTGTGCATTAGTAATATTTAACAGTGAAATTAATCTGCAGCTTCTCCCATATTACAGCAGTGACAGAACTCTCTGCACACCCAAGGACTGGTGTGCAGAGGGTTGATAATGGGAAGAAAAGGACCTGAATGTGCTTTACAGGAGGCCCAGTCAGAACCTTGTTGCAGTTCACCAGACAGAAAATGTTATGGATCAGGCTGCTGATGGAATTCTAATTCACAGACTGACAGAACCTGCCCCTCCTCTCACTGCAATCTCCATCAGAGCTTAGGGGGTTTATTGATGATACCTTGCTAATTGTATTTTACAATGCAGCATAAAATTTTGATTTGCATTAACAGGACATGAAGTCAGACAGGGAAATACGCTCCACTACTCATGAAGCTTTGTACATTCAGGCACCACAAATTAAAAATAGAATTTAGTTTGGCAGAAATGCTCCCCAACTCCCCCAAAAGACAGTTAGAAGCAGAAAAAGCAGGTTGCCTTTCTCCTGGAATTAACAGAGAAAATTAAAGTACCTCAAATACATAAGACACAAATAAAATAAATATCCTCTCACTAACACAGTATTTTTGAGAGGGAAGGAACTAAGTTAGACTTCTTTGCAGGATTGTGTCAACTGTTACATATTTTAATACAATACTGACTTCTGTGATAAACACATGGGCCTCTATTTTGCACACAAGAAACCCAGACTTCTTTTTGTAAGTGCTTAAATTAATACTGGATTTTTTAAAACTTAAGCAGTAAGAGTGACACGTCTGAGAAAATGACCCCTCAAGAATTTGCATTTAGCTCACTCCTAAGAAAAGCAGCTTGAATTCTTTTAACATTCCATGAAAACACAATGATTGTTTGACCTGAAACATAAAAACATGTAAGATGTTGAATGTTACTTCTGCAACTGCTTTACTAGAGGAAGACAACGAAAGACACCGGCAATAAAACGCGTTAACATTTGTCTCCTAAACAAAATCTAATCGACCTGCATAGGGTTCAGCAACACTGGCTGACTAAAATAAAGAATTGTTGGTTGATGCTGGGCTAGAATTAGGATTTGTAGGAGAGATGTAACACCTACTTTTGGCATTCATCCAGGGCCAGCACGTGGGGATGGTCGTCCTCGGCCATGGTGATCACGGCCTCGCGGTTGAAGGCCCCGCGGCGCCGCTGGTCCACCGTGTGCCTGGTGATGGAGGACGTGGTGGAGCTGGTCCAGTACAGAGTGTCCCAAGCTCTGTGATAAGCCAGGCCCTCCACTGACCCCACGTCTGCAAGATATCAACAGATATACTGACAGACTGAGCAAATCAAACTCCTGCTAACGGGTCTTGGGTTTTGTTATTATTCAGAGCGGATCCTGCAGACTCGCGGGGTTCAGTTATTTCAGCTGACTCTGACTCTGCAATTGTTTTTCTCATTTCTGCTGTTTATTTTTATTGGAACCAAATCTTATCATTTTCTTTTCATAAATTTAAATTGAAACAACACAGAGGGCAAGACCAGTGTTAATAACACTTTACTATATTTATCAATTCTAACAATCAATAAATTGATACTACCACTGCAGGGTCCCCAGATAACACATTAGAAATAACAAACAGTTGTTCAAGACAATAATTATTTAGTCTCATCTTCAAATATTGTTCAAACCAGGTCTTTGCATTTTTTCCATAGTTGCTTGTATTATTTAGCACCATCTCTCAATGTATTTTGTAGCAGTGACAAGTTACATTAATAGGGATCAAAGTTCCCTGTTGTAAACAACTGTATTGGCTTTTGCTAAACACCTGAAAATTACTGAGAAAATACCAACTCTGAAGGTCTCGGCATCAATATATAATTTTAATAAGCCATGACACCAAACTCATTCATTCAACACAAAAAAAAACCTGTGAGCTAGGAAAAAAAAAAATAATAAGCAACTAAAACATATATTTAATGCCCTGAAAAGATAAATTGTATTTCATCCCAATATATAAAAGTGACAGACTGTGAGAAATAGGAATAATTATTTCCTACCACTATTGGTGAATTACTACAGAAATATGTATGTTGATAACTTCACTTATTATTTTGCTAGAAACAAATATTTTTAGACCAGAAGGTTCATGCAGCTTATTAATGAGCTACAGAAGGCAAAAATCTAGAAATATAATTAGGATTACATTATGTTGGCTATTACAATTTACATGCAGCTTGCTGAAGGATGTAATTTTTACTTTGCAAATCAGATATACAGAACAACAAGAGCTTGATCACTTTGAAAGAGCAAACACTGAATCAAAATTTCAAGTCAAATAAATCAAAACTATGAGACCAATAATGATTTATCAGTCTTTTGTATTTTTCTTGTTAAAGCATTTGGCCATCTTCTGATGTCACATTTTGTAACATATCTGTGGAGAAGTAACAATTACTTGTATTCAAGTAGAAGCAACTGAAAAAATAAATGAGATGACACTCCTTAAAGGGAGGTAGATATGTGTAAAAAATAGTTTGCCTACTTGTGAAACAGAATTTATGAAACAAACCCCATCTACCTTCAGTTCACCTACAAGTAACTCAAAATACTGAAATATAGTGAAGGTTTTAGAAATCAGCAAAAAAAAAAATCAAATATAATCAGTTCTTTCCAATATCGTGACAGAGATTTTCATTAAAATTATACGCTAAATCCGAATTCGCAACTACATACAGTTCCCTGAACTAAAACAAATGTTCTTAGATATCAAATTTAACTATTAGGTTTCCCTGTGTGGAATCACAAATTGGTCTTGATGGTCCTTGTGGGTCCCTTCCAATGCAGATATTCTGATTCCCTTAAAAAATGACAGATGTATTGACATTTTCTGACCAATTCTACACTGCATTTGTAATGAACAAACCATCAAACCATTTATTGCTCTTCATCTGTAAGATGACAGAAAAAAATAAAAAAATAATTTTTCTGATGTAACCTTTTGAATTTCTATCAACTTTATCTTTGTTTCCTGTCTGAAACTGTTAGGAAATTTGAGAGCAAACTGATTGCAGAATATAGTCCAAAACTGTTTTGCAGCAGACAAAAAATAATGATGTTGTTCCTGCCACAGTGAGATGTGATCAACTAAAAGACAACTGCAGGGATGGAAGTGCTCTTCAGTACCAAATTTTTTTGTTTTATGAGTAATTTCTGTACTAAAGAGGAAAACTCAATTTTCCCACAGGTATCAAAAAGCAAATTTTCCCCTTCTTACATCATACTGCAGTTCCATGTTTAGGCCTGTGAATGGTGTCTGAAGAAGGTTTTGTTCCAAGTTACTTTTTATAAAACGGTAATCTCTAAATTTTTAGAAAACATCTCCATGGAAGGCTAGGCATGTATGGAGATAAGGAAGCATTTAGAACACAGATTAAATTTTTTAAATAAAATATCTAAAACGGGCAGTTTTGTGAAAAACCCCTCTGCCATACATATATGTGTTCTCAGGGGAGCAGAGCTAAGAGAAAGCAATCTATAAAACAATATTTCAAAGATAAGGTTCAGGTGAAAGATCTGTAGATGAAAATTTCATAAATAATTGAAACAGAAAAACTCAGAGTAAAAAAATACGCTCTTACAAAGAAAAAATCAGAGGAATTCAATTGCTACAAGACAAGAAAAAAATTAATTAAAAAGAAAACTAACTGCAACACACACCAAGTGCATTTTCTTAACTGCGTCAAAAGCATTAATTCTGAAGGATTTACACCAGTCACACTCTTTTATTTGCTAATAAACTTTTAGTTTTATCATGTTCTGTACTTATGGAATTGAGAACTCAACCAATATAGAAGTGACTCATTTAATAGCTTTAGAAATCTATAAATAAGGTGATTTTAAAGTCAAGGGCAGAAGATTTAGAGAATGATAGAACTTTTAGTTAAATTCTCACATGGGATAACACAGGTAACTTTGTTCTTGCTAGCATGAGGTGTGACCTGGATGTGCCAGCAGTGCATTTTTTTGCTAATTTATATGTTTCTAGATTAAATTTGTTTGTTTGTTGGGGTTTCTGCTTGGTTTTTTTTGTTTGTTTAGGTATTTTTGTTTGTTCAGTTGTTGTTGATGACTCTCCAAATTCCTGTAAATCTTTTTATCAGTGATAAAACAGTGACCAAGGAGAGATTCATCCTAGAAATGGTCCTCTAGATTTTAGGCTGTTCCTTAAAACTAAAACATTTCAGCAACTTTATATTTCTGAAGATGGGACACTGAAGAAGATTCCTAAGCAGTGTTATATCATTACAGATTTGCATAGATATTCTTTTCTATTTACTTATGGCATACTCCTTTAAAGAATATTCTAGAGCACTTTTTTCCTTAAATTTAATTTATCATTATATACTCAGTTACTAGAAAATACATCAGAAAGATGTACTCATCCTCTCTGGTGCTACACTTGGGGGATTTAGTCCCAAAAGCCACTGACAGGTTGAAAATTAGCAATTTGTTTACTCTAAGCTTCATATTTTTTGCAGCATCATGTAATATTCTGAATTGGTAAAGCATAAAGAAACTGGAAATGAAAAGAATCCCATTTGTTACACTGACATATTGAATTAAAACACTGATGGCATTAGATGCCTACAGCACTGATTAAATTTATTCTAGCCATGAAGCAACAGTTTATGATTTTCACATGAATAGCATACTTAAATGAAAAGAACATTAATACAATATGATATTAATATACAAATACTCACATTATTCACCTGCCACTGACATTCTGAATTAAATCAGTAATGGGGTGTATAACTGATTAAATATCTACACAAGAGAATGCAACAGCCTATGATTTACAAAGGCAATGCCAGAGTGATCACATCATTACGTTGCCAAATGCTATCTATCACCTTTACTGAAGTTAACGAAGATAGATTGCGTCCCACAGATGAGATGCAGCCTATAAATATTGCCATGCTGATCTTCATCTGACTTTCTGGGGGAACAGACAAGCAACAAATCAATAACTGAAGAACTCAGAATACGCTCCCTTTATTAATGCAACCAGAAAATAAAAATACTAAAGGGCAAAGTTTAAATTGCCCAAAAATAGTTGCATTTGGGTTTATATATATATATATATACACTATTTCTCCATTTCCTGGATTTTTACCTCTTATCTTCTGTTTTGAAACTATCTAGAAAATTTACACTAAGAACTTTTCCACTTCAATTACCTCATTCCTTTAATTTCCTATGTTAACCAACTCCTTTCCTTTAACAATGATGTAAAGCAAGAACAACTGTCAACACCATCATTTTCTGAACACTGAAAAGCCACCAAAGTAATAAAATCCAGCATAAACAGCACTTTGATATCAGGACACTGGAGATGGCTTTAATGATCAGTACTCATTCTCTGGCTCTGTTTTTGCAATTTCCCTTTCATGTTTCAGCCTGTGGATTGTTCCAGCAGACTGGTCACAGGAGGGGGCCGTGGTTTCTGTCCCTGTGTCTGTGTAGGATTGTGGTGACAGATAACAGGTGGTCACCATTTGATCTGGGGTGAAAGCAAAGCCTCACCAGCAACAAGGCACCTGAAGGAAAGTGTTTATTTTCACATCTCTCACTGACTGCACAATCAGAACTTTACATAATTCTCACCCTCACTTTGCTCTACCAGAAAGCCTTTTGCTAAACAATTGTTCTAAGACACAACTAAGTTTATAATAAACTGTAATAATCAATTATGACATCATTATATTTAGCTGAAAATATAATTTAGTTTCAGAGCAGATGTAAAGTTTGCTAAAATTATACCAAGGATGAGCAAACATCTGTCCCATTTTTTCGCTATCTTGAAAAAAATAAACCCATGCTATAGGCTATAAAAGATTATTAAATGATTAAAAATCATTTAATAAAATACTATTAAATGCAATAAATATATTATTTAATGCAATTAATGCTAATAAAAGATTTTAAAATGCAAAAGGACAGCATGAGCAAAGGCTTTGGGTTCTTCAAGGTAACAATTAGCTTAAGTCCAAGACACCACAAACATCTCCATGGATGTGACCTTATTACACCTTCAATCTTCTTGAGACAATATTGGGAAGAATGAACATTTGTTTGCAATGATATAGAGAAATATAAGACCATTCTAAAAGTAGAAAAAAAAAAAAACCCTCACTCTTTTGGGGTATTTTTTGTGGAAAGTGTAATTCTGAAATTTGATATCTATCAAAACATTTGTTGTCTGCCAAAACAATAACAGCTTTTTATGACAAAATCTATACCTACCTCCAATTAACTTTTTCCAGACAACGGATAGAGCCCTTCCACAAATGTTACCTGATTATTTACCAAGGAAAAACAGAGATGTAATCCTGCAACACTCTGTCCTTCATTATCTGAAATATAACTTACTCCTTTAATAAATTCAGGGACTGTCTTACATTATTCAGTAGGAATAATGTAGCAAAGGAACTAATGATACATCGCAAACTTTAGAAAACCAATAGTATTTTGTATAACTGGAACCCTCCCAGGATGTTTCAACAAATCATTACTAGTTAGCAAGAGTTATGATATCATAACTTCAATGTAGTTAAATACATCCATATAAAAGAAGATTTAAAAGCAGAAAGAGATCTGGAATGGAAAGCTAACCCATAGAGATGGAAGTGTTTTACTAGATTACTAAAAATCTCAACAATTTTCATGGAAGAAACGTTTTCCTAATTACAGGAGCGCATATTATCTTTTTATGCATTACACGTGCACTCTAAAAAAACTCCAAAATTCTTCACCCTTACCACCTACAAAACAATATCATGATTATCCTAATAAGCATTATAATAAATATGTATAATCATACATTTTTATTTTTGCTGTTACAAAAGAGCTATTTGAGGCATTAATGACAGAATAGCCTAGTAAAGCCTCATGATCTAATAATAATTGTAAGATCACATTACCCTTTAGAAAAGCCCAATAAAATTAAAGGGGTGTTCCTCTGCAGCTTTTTCCTGACAATCCACCAAACACAGTTTTACATTTTATGCAACTAAGTCACACCTGCTGATGGAAAAAAAAAAAAATAGCAAGTGTGTACATCAATACAAATTTAATGGCAATGCTTAAAGTTGAATAAGTCACAAAGATTGTTAATTCTTCAGGAGCAATCTCAAGTGCAGAAACACCTTTCCTCAGTAATGAGGTTGGGAATGCTCAGGACATCCCAAACTAAAAGATCAGTGTGAGTCAGCTCCCATCATGAACATATTTCAGAGTTTCACACTGGGAACACCTAAACAAAGCATGAAATGTCCAGGAATACATATTTCTAAAATAAGAATAATAATAAAAAAATAAAGCTTAATATAAAATTAGTAAACTTCATCCGCCTATAACAGCAACTCATAGATTTTACCCACTAATCTTAGTCTAGTGGAAGGTACGCCTGCCCTGGCAGGATCTTGGAACAAGATAATACTAAAGGTCCCCTCCAACCAAAACATTCTGTGATTGTCTGATTCTCTAATACGCATCAACATACAGAAAACACATTGACAAATCAGACACTTTGTTTTCCTCTTACAATGTTGGCATTGTAATGATAAAATATTTTACTAATTAAATATCCTAGACTTAACAACAGCCTCTCACTTTCCCTCCTTTAAAAAGTGAAAATCACTGGACCTCTATTCCAACACACACAGTTATCATGAATCCCATTCATTTATGAAATGAAAAGTGGCAATATTCAGGTATTTATTTTTAACAGATTAAAAAGTTCTATCCTGGAAAAGAAAGCTCCAAAACTAAAGGGTTCTCATACAATGTACAAAATGTAATGCTCTGTAAGAGAAATGGGAACATAAATGCCTTTTTGACAGTTAAATTGGACCCATTTAGTTGGGAAGAATAGTAGCACACATTGGAACACCTTTAAAAGATTCAGACTGTGAAAAGCCTTAAAATACATCACAGGATCTGACACTTTACGTTAGCAGTGAAAAGATTTTTGTGTTCCTTGGGCATGAGTGCCTCAGGTTCAAAACAGGAGCGTTTTTTTCACACAACATTTCCTTTTTGTGCTGTGAAAGACTACACTGGCAAAATGTCTCAGCGCCATTGTTTACACAGGCAGGAGAAAAAACAGCTCACTGAGTGTATCTCATCTTAATACTTTTTCCCTCTTTCTCATTTGATTTTTTTTTGTTTGTTTTTCCTTGCCTCCACTTTTTTTTTCTGTAATTTTTAACTTGTTCATTGGTCTTCTGTCTACTGTTGTACACTGTATTTAAACCTATTGGTGAATATATTACTTAAAACTTCTTCCTATGATAAAGAAATAAAAAAAAAAAAACACTGATAGCTTAGAAATTGAAACGTTGACTTCTAAAAAGGCTTCTTTGTATAAACATAAGCTTTGAAACAACTTAGATCAGCCAAAAGAACATTTGTGGGAAAGCAGAGACAAGAAAAAGGTAAATTGTTAAAAAGTGGGAATAAGAAAGATTAACATGAAAAAGTTACTTAGAAGAAAAAAAAAAAAAGTGAAAGCCACTGCTGATTGACTGAAGGATGGCTTGGAGATGTGAAAGAACCCCCTCAAAAAACCACCTACACTGCACAAATAATCAAGGTGTTAGGACATGGCACACTGTGCACATCCTGGGCTGGTTTATTGTTGTTGTTGTCATTGTTTCTTCCTGCTGGAGACAGGACCCCACCAGGTACAGGAATCTCGGTGAGTTTTGAATCTGTTTTTAGTGAACTGGAACGAGTCAGATAAAGTTGTTTATGTGCCGTAAATCTACTTTCCCTGAGCCGAAAACGTGTTGGCTAATGGGTTGTTTATGAGTTGCAAATCTGTTCAGTGAGGTGAAAATTTGTCAGATAATGGGTTGTTTATGAATTCTAAATCAATATTCAGTGAGTCGGAACTATGTTAGATAATAGCTTGCGTATGGGTTGTAAATCTGTTTTCAGTGAACTGGAAACATGTTAGATAATGGGTTGTTTCTGGGTAGTAAATCTGTTCTCAGTGAGCTAAAAACATGTTAGATAATGGGTTGCTCGTGAGTTGTAAATCTGTTTTTTAGTGAGCTGGAAACCTGTTTAACAAAGAGCTCTATGTGTCTTAAGTGCTTTTAGAGTGCAGAAAAGTTCACGGATCTATCAGATTTCAGTGGCACATCTGATTTCAGATCTGATTATAGACCCTTTATGGGCAGATTTACATTTAGTGAATGAAAAATCGTGGATGCACCATGTTCTATTATCTCTATGAAAGTCAATTACTGAGTAAAGGTTTACACTATTTGTAGACTTCAACCTAATGAAGCAGAAAAAGGGTGTAGAACCGATATAACCACACTAGGTATTTCCACTGTGGTTTTGAATCCCTTCCTAATAAAGGAAAGCTTCCTACAGATGCATTCTAATAATTTTGGAGGAAAAACAACAAAATTGATGTAAAGTATGTTATTTTCAATCCTGAAATGAAACATTATTACTAAACTCTTTCAGCAGGATTCCATTTAATGATTTCTAGATCACAGATTCTTAACGTGTAAATAAGAAAATTTTGTTATTTTATATCTTCCAGTGAATGGAATTAGCAGTGTCAACCAATCTTACCACTGCTCTTCTCCTTATAGGTGGAGTTTGAGTAAATACCTCAACTATATCAAGCAGCCTCATGAACCGTCTGCTGTTTACAGTGAGAGAAAAATCATGTGCAGACTGTGGGATGGAAGGCTACAAAAACATCAGCTGAAAAAGAATGACTCAACATAAACTGAAGAGGTTTAAAACACATGAAAGAGAGTAATAAACATAATTATGTATGTTATATCCCTTCTCATTTACAGAGAAGCATTTCTACAGAAGTATTTCTACAAAATGCAATAGTTCACATGCACATCCCAAGCATGTACAGTGAATGCTTCTGCAAGGATACAAAATTTCATCTGACATTCAATTATTCAGAGTGCTGACTCTGCTAATGAAAAATGAAATCTGGCATATTAAACTGCAAGTAGAAAGACTTCCTAACAATTTCTTAAAACTATAATTCCCAGCTATGCTTTATGGAATGTCTTTAGCTCTTGTAGAGCAACCTATTATGAAGTAATGAGGAATACTTTATTGTTCCTTTAAAAACCAATTTCTATCTGCATTAGTGCTTCACCAGTATTTATTCCTCCTCTTTGTCTGCTTTAAACGTTGAAAACTCCAGTGGCTTTTCATATAATACTTTTAATCTCTTCTTATAAAACCAGAGCTAAAATTGTGCTTCCATGTCATCACTGCACGTTTCTGTCTCTTGTGCAGCTAAGCTCAACCCTGAATCCCTGGCTTTAATGCTTTTCTGGGAGTAATGGGAACATCCTGATAACATTGCTTAGTTTATCTTTAACATATCTCAATACAGATGTCATAAATTCCTCTAAGATAGCCACACATAGGAAATCAATGGATAAAAACCTAAACACTTTGTATCATATATTGAATCACAGAATAGTCGGTGTTGGAAGAGACCTTAAAAGCTCATCCCACTCTACCCCATGGGCAGGACACCTTCCAATGTGTCCCTGGACTTGGACACTTCTAGGGATGGGGCAGCCACAGCTTCTCTGGGCACCCTGTGCTAGGGACTACCCACCTTCATAGTGAAGAATTCCTTTTATCTCATCTAAATCTGCCCTCTTTCAATTTTTTTAAAAAACATTTAAAATGCTTTTCCATGCATTAGTGCCAACTGTCTTCATAACCACAAACTATTCCACAGAACCCCAGTGCAGAGGTAGAATGTACAACAACTATCCAATGTCACTTGTGGAATAATATTTTGTCAGTTTGCAGCTGTTTAACATTTTTCTTTTCTAAAATATATTTCTATTAACACGCAACAGTGCAAAGGTGATATATCAAACAAACTTTCATTTTTCCTCATCCCTCTTTGGTCTTGTTATTGAATTGACCCAAGAAAAAAGCTAAATTTAGGCAACATAGCATAAATAGAAATCCGTAGGAGATTTATCCACATCTTAAGAAACAAAGACTACATAGCACTTAGGACATTTTGGAAAACAATCACTGAAATTGCAGCCATCAAAAAAAACCCAGACAGTACTGAAAAGGGATAAGAGAACAAACAGATCAAGTACCTGCATCTGATAACTGACTACAGATGAATGTGGTTTGTTGCATATTTTAGAAAAAAATAAGTAGAGTAGAAATGAAAGAGTGCAGAAGTTTTTACAATTAACACTTTTGTCATACGGATTTATGGATGTTTAGCATTAAGGATGTATTCCTTATGTATTCACATTCAGATTTTCCTCAAATTCAGATTTCCCTATGACAAATCTGGTACCTTCCCACACACATCTCATATTACAGTTATGTCAGACTTAGTTGATAAACATTTTATTGACAGATATTGAGATTTTATTGAGACCTCACATGCAAAGTATGGTTTGCGTTTTCCTGAAGATTTGGTGAAGATGCTGGCAGAAATTTCTTGATAGCAGTGCCAAGCTTCAAGTTTCAAAGGCTAGAACCTTTGAAAAACAGGTCACATTTCATGAAATTTCTCCTACTACTGCGATGAATGAAGGTATAATAACCATGAGGAATGAATAAGTACATTGCCAAGTAAGACTCTATTAAAGCCAAACAGTTCTGTGGGTTGGAATTGGCCTCTGGTTGTCAATGAGCACAAATCCCTTTCTTGGGCTTCACTTAAGGAAGGGTGAAACGGAACACACTGACTAAGCACTTAATATTTTATACCGGTAAATGGCTACAACAGAGACCTCACCCTCACTAACTAGAAAAATATACAACCTAATAGTTTAATTTCCAAGCAATGCAGAGTGAGGTTTTGTTTCAACAGTAAAGCTCCTAAAATCACAGTAATATAAATTAAGCATTGCCACCATCACTTCTGTTTTCCAGTAATATGCTTCACACCTCAGAGGCCCATTTCAAAATAAATTATTTTGAAGTGGTTAATGTTTAAATCTGTTTTACAGAGATAAAATAAAACAATTAATTATAGTAAAATTTCACTGACTTTTTTACTCTGTAAAGTCAAGCGAACACCAACTTTTCACTCAATAAAATTTATTGAAACAAAACAGGCATTTTGGGGAAATATGTTTGGGTTTTTTTTTTTTACTTACTTTCTATTAGCACTTTTCTGCCAGCCCAGTTGTCCTTAATAACTTGGATGTTTCCATAGTGGGCATCACTGAAGAATATGCGATTGGTGCCCCTTCCCTTCAGGCTGTAGTCGAAGGCCAGCGCTATCACATTTTTGAAGTACTCCGGGTTTTCGTAGGGCCTCACTGGGGAATTCAGGTTGGTCTCGTCTGAAAGGTGGATGCTTTTCAATATTGTCCTTCCCGAGTAGAGCAGGTATCCCTCGTGCCTGAGGCAGCTGATCCCATCCTCTGCCAGGTACCCGTGGGCGCAGGCGCAGGCTCTCCGCGCGTTCCCGCGGTAAAGGCACAGCTGGTGGCACCCGCCGTTGTTCTTGGCGCACACATTGGTACCTGGGGAAAAACAGAATAAACCCTGTCTTTTATAAATAAGAATATACTCGGTTAACTTAAATAGAAATTATTGTTTTCTGTGTGCATGTGCTGGGAATTCTCCTCTTAAAAATTATTTGACTCAAACCACACCGAAAGATAATTTTAAAGAATACAATTAATGAGCAAATACAATTAATGTCCTTTTCAATTCACAACAGTACGCATTTTATTAATAGAAAAAGATGAAATGGGGTGTTCTTCAAAAACCAGCTGAAGACTTACAAAGTGTTTCAAATGCTTTGAGCTTTACATTTTTTTTTAAAACACCTGTTACTGGCAAAAAGTCAAATTTAGCTACCATCAGAATGCAGTACTGCTGTAAGACACTTTCTACCAAATTAAATATGCATGTATTGACTGGTAAAAAACTCTGTGAACCCAGCTGGTTTTAACAAAGACATTTCCTAACATTTTGTTCTAATTTAATTTATATCTGACTTCAAAAGCTTAACTCCCTGACAATTGCACACCATTAAGGAATCACTGTCAAATTAATAACTACACTTGTTGCAAGTAATATTTAAAATAACGGTAATCATCAATAATTGGGAACTATTTGTCTTTTTCTTTTTTATTTTGGACTATCTATGAATTACTATTATAGCTAGTTGAGATAATTCAGTTTCTGTTTCTGACAGCCCATTCTGCCTAACAACTCTGCTCTTTCAGAAATAGTAATTTTCCCATTTCTGAAAGTTTTCCACATAATGGAGGTGAATAAAGCATTTAAATAGAATGTTTTTGGGTACAAAACCATAACTGTTGGGGAAGATGCAGTGTCTGAAGGTACTGTTGATCAAATTCTTTAACTGATACATTTCAAGCTGAAAATCCTTTTAAGAAAATAATCATAGCAAATGAGAGGTAACTTGTTCTTTAAAGCAGAAATATTTAATTTTGTTCTCCTAGGAAAAATTCCATGAGATAGTCCTCTGGAGTTATGTAAAACACGTGGAGATTCAGCTATACACATTTTTACATTCCATTTGCTTAAAAGATACTTTAAAAGTTTTATTAGGCTAGAAAAGTTAATATCTGTTTGGAAGGATGAGAGGTGGAGAAGAAGAAAAGAAAATACATGAAATAGATTCTAAAATCTCTAGGAAAACTCCAATGCTTCCATGGTTCACCAGCTGTAAACATGTTTAAAAATGGCCAGCTCTGAAGTAGTGGCCAGTGTAGTCAGGGCATGTCCTGGCACACCTGTAAAATTGCACTGAAGGATGGGAATTTTTCCAAGTCCCACTGCAAAATCATCAGGATGGAATCATCAGAAAGGGTAAAACAGGTGTTTGAAAAAAAAGCATTTATCACAATCAGCACAGCTCATCAGGGTGTTGAGTTTTTTTGGTTTGTTTGGGCGGTTGTTTTGATAACAAAAGTCAGGAAACTATTTAATTACATTGGGTTGTTTTTTTTTAACAGTTAACTACTTCTAGTTCAATAAACTTAAAATAGATATACATATAATAGTGTGATATAGAAAAACATTCCAAAAACGTTTTTCACCTGTATTTTTCCCTTTTGTCCTTCTGGCTCACTGACATCCCCTCCCAATGACATTAACCATTTGTACCCTAGTAAAATTTGAAAAATGTATTAAAAAATCATTCAGGAATGTTTTCCAAACTAACAGCAGTAGATTTTTAGCTTCAGTAACAATTTCTCCTATTCCTTATGTGATCAAGTCTATAAATCCATCAACAAAAATTACACACAAAGAAGCATTGTTTTATCCCACTGTTCTATTTTCCTAATTCTATAATATAAAGCCCTTCCAAGCCAGCAGACATTAACAATTTCTAGCCTAGTTAAAAGAAATGGATTTTGGTGTGGATTTATTTTTTTCCACAAAATATGATGCTCTGAAATTGCATGCAGAAATCCAAAGTAAAATTATTATGCATATATGTTTGCAAATTATTTTTTCTTAAAAAAAAATAAAATTAAAAAAAAAAATTGTAAATATGTTTCCTTTCAAAATTCAGATTTATTTAGCATGTCATATTTAATGCAGTTATTTAGGAGAGATTTATGTAGAAGAAACAGAATCTTTGGATATATAATGCGGTGATTAAAGCAAATTTTGAGTGCTACCAACACTAGAAATATATTTCTATTAAAAACTTTACATATAGAATGGTGTTACCATTATTTTTTTCCTCTCTTCTTGAGTGTATCTAGAGAATCTAGAAAATTTTGTCTGGGTTACCTGGTAGCAGCTTTTACTGAGGAAATCATCATCATTTTTGGTAGATGCCTAACCAATTTTCCTCAGTAAAACAAGATTTTCAAGGTCTTGTCAAAACCAGAATTTTAGAAGTAAAAAGACAGTTAAATAGCAAGATTATTCTTAGTCAGGTGGTGGAAAATAACGTTTAACCATCAGTACCATAAATCACAGAGAGTCTATAATAACTTTTGTCTCTTGAGTTTGCTAAACTAATTGAATATAAAATAAATCTGATTATTTACAAGGTCTCTTTCCACCGAAGGAACAAAAAAAAAAAAAAAAAAAAAAAAAAAAAAAAAAGACTTAAACCCAGGTAATGTCAGCAAATAAATATTGAGACACAGAGGACGGGAATTTCTAATAAGAAAAAGTTCTGGTTTGCTTTCCAACAGAAATCTCAAACTACCTGAAATTACTGCTCTGTAAAGCACAGGTCAAGGTCTCACAATCCTAAGAGTTCAAGTTCTCTCAATCTTAAGACTGTCTTTTAAGAAAAACAAAACAAAAAGCATCAAACCTGGAATGATAGGAAGTGTTTTGGTTTTAGGTTTTCTCTTTGAAACACTCTGAGGAATTTTAGTAGGATTTGTACTATATGTTTTCTTTAGTACATTCATTTTAGTTTTTTTAAAAAAAAATACTTCAAGAATAAAAAGTGGTGACAAAATCATCGATTACTTAATTTTTGGAATGCTTTAATATACAGAAAAAGTAGCAGGTGATATCAAAACAATCAATAGCATCCTTAAGAACAGCCAACCTTTCTCTCGTGCTCTATTAAAGACTTTCACTTCCTTCAGGTTTATTCCAAGGCCAGTCCTCATGGTCACAGCATCCGTGGCCTCATTCTTGTGGCCTCTTCTAATAGAGCCATTTGCATGTGCTCTGCCAAAAAAGTTGAAGATGTCTCATCAACAATCCTCAACTAATTCACACCAAACAAATGACTGAAGAGCAGTGGAGAGTTCTCTAAACAGGAGGTGGAGGAGCCTGTTCTCACCTATGGCACTGAGGCACATTTTTATCTTCCAGAACTCCCTCTCCTTGGAAAGCGTGCGGGATTCCGCGATCCCGCCTGCGACCTTGCTAAGGAACGGCTAATCCTACAAAGGTGAGGCACCTGGCACTGAAATAACGTTTGGAGATTCAAAATACTTATGAAAAATAAATTACCTGTCAGACCAGTAGATGTAAGCTCCGAACACAGCCACTGAAAACATATCCACATTGCTCCCTGACAGCACAATCTCCCGGTTCCCTCCACTCTCAAGGTCAATCCTTTCTATCTTGTCGGTACGAGCATCACACCAATACAATTTATTTTCCTAAAGATTAATTTCAAAGGAAACGTCAACAGGCTTGTCCAAGTATTTAATTAAGAGTTATTAAGATTACATCAAGGTGGAACACCAGCTGGCTTTAATGAAACGTAACAAATACTGCACATTTTAAGGAATGCTGGAAGACAGAGGAACCAACCTCATAATCGATGGAAATCCCGTTAGGCCATGCAATCCCCAGGCTCACAAGGACGACCTTCTCAGAGCCATCCAAGTGTGCTCTGCCTATGCAGGGGGTCTGTCCCCACTCTGTCCAAAATAAATACCTAGAATGTTGCAGAAACCACCAATTAAAATTGCAAACAAAATGCGCTATTATTATTAAATGGATAACTTAAAAACATACGATGCTCATGTCTCTAAATAGTCTTCAGAAATTAAACTTATCATAATACTTGTCTATTGGACACTTAGTTAAGATATTGTTTTCAAATTATATATGAAGAAATTCTTAAAATTGTATTTCATTAGCCCATATGCAATTCTATTCCTTAGAGAATTCAGCTTTGTGTTTGGGAAAAAAAATGTAAGTTAAAAAAAATAAAAATATCTGGAACAGAAGCTCTTGCATCTAATGACTTACAAATGCTGCGATAATGCAAAGGATGCCTAATTTAAAAATGTTTTTGATATGAAGTAGTGAGAAGGAGAGTGTGAAATGGCAGAGCAACAGGACCTTATTTGAGAAGAAAATATTCTTCAAATTCTGCCAAATGCCTCATGGGAACAATCCGAATCTCACTTATCTAATCTCATGTTGCTGTATACTCAGTGCCACAGTTACATCACTAATTTGGGATGTTTTGTTCAACTTCTACATCTGTAGCTACAGGTATAGCAAAATGAGGTCAGAAATTTTACACAGAGCACTTCCTTCATGAACAGTAATGTATGGAACAGCTCTGTGGGGATATCTGGGTGTCTACAAATATAAATGTATGTATGTATATCTGTGTTAAAATATATTACAAACACACAAATTAACATATATTCTGAGGAAGAACTACCAGATACAACAATTGAGGCCTAAAGTATTACTAGTCGCCTAAAGAAGAAAGATTTTCATAGCAAATACTCATAGAGCACTGAAACTTTCTTTAGTAACATGCTGCACATAAATTGAACAGAACACACAAAACCATTCTCCAGTGCTTTCATCTGTGTGGAATGAATGTGTTAGTTGGTTTTCAAAGATTACAAAACCTTCTGGGCATTACTAAACAGTTCTGCCCTGTGTCTGGTGACATCATTACACCAATCTGCTGTTAAGCAGCTGTATTTGACTAGATGACTACAGATGTGTGAAATAATGAGGGATAATAATGTGATAAGGGTGAAAAAAATATGAATCCTATAATTTGCTCATCAAATTCAGCTTCTGAAACAACCCACTTTGGCTCTCATTGTAGAGCTTTCTGGCTCCAGGAAAAATGGATCTATTCTCATAGTTCTTGATATAAAAAACAATACCATTTATACTAATGACAAAACTCACGCAGACTAGGAAACTGAACTGCAACATGAGTTAAATTAAAAATATGTCGAGGATTGACAAAATAGGCAGTAATAATCAGCTGGATTTTAACATTCACTACATAAGTTTAATACTATTTTAACCAGATTATTTACAGCACCTCTAAACAGAGCTGAAATTGCTTTCAGGCGTCTGGTCAGAGAGTTATTTGAGACTTGCTTAATACAGGATATGAACTAAGTGTTGACCACAGGAAAGCAGACATTCAATATACTCAAACATCCCTTAAACCAACCCATAATTACCAGGTTAAATTAATCTAAAATCCTCCAAAATAAATCATAATCAGCTGCCAAAAAACATTATATGAATAAATATACCTGATGGGGGACAAAGACACCCTTTTGTACAGCTACACATTCCTCACTTTTTCCTCAGTGACAATAAACAATGTCACCAACCAGCTGAATGCTGCCTGCTTCCCATCTTGGCATAACTGGCAGACTCAACAAGTTCTGATAACTGCTATTTTCTTCTCTATTCTTACAGCTGTCAACTCTAGCTTCCAGACAAATGCAGAAAGTGAAATCAGGGTAAGGGGAGGGAAGAACACCTTTCAAAGTTTTACCTTGAAAAAGGGGAAGAGATTTAACAATAATGCAAAGGGCAAAAAGGCCTTAATCTTTGGGCAGAAAGGCAGCCCTGTACTTCCCTAGCAAAATGCTGCCGTGCTTCTCCTGGAGGAACTGAGTGGAGATGTCTCATGTTATCATTTTGTGGCACAATATTATAAAACAGATAAAGCTTTCCTTCCTTTGCAGAAGATACACTGTTTTACCAGACATGTAAAACAGTAATCTGTGTTCATCTAATTCTCCTTAAGTATCCTAAACAACCCCCATGCCATGGGCAGGGACATCTTCCACTAGGCCAGGTTACTCAGAGCCCCATCCAGCCTGGCCTTGAACAACTCCAGGGATGGGGATTCCACAAGGAGTTCTGGAGGTGGAACGGGGTGGTCAATGCTGCAGGGTAGTCCCTGCCCTCCAAAATCAGCTGGGTGAATACAGATGTCACTTTTGCCAACCCTTACTCTCCAACCCACAACCTTCACCTCACATGACTTTCAGCTACCCCGGCCACTCTCCCTGGTTGTTGCACTGGGATGTTACATAATCCTGGATTTTATAACTCCAAGGTTTATACCTCCAAAGTTTATAATTCCAAGGATTACACTGCTCTTTGACTTCATCACAAAGTCCCTCATCAGCTGATGTGGCTTCATTGGCCTTGCCGGCCACTTCAGATTGAAGCAACGCTTCCAAGCAATGTCTAACCGTCGGGAGAAACCGTTCCCTTAGAAAACTAAATTATTTTTCAGCGAACTTACAGGATGTTATGGATACAGAAGGCAAGGCAAAAGCCCCGTGTACATTAGGAATAACATGTTACCCTTTCTCTGGGTGTACCGCGATAGAGCGTGGCTGGTCCAGCCCCTGGGAGATCACCACGTAGCGGAATGAACCGTTCAGCCGCGCCACCTCGATCAGGTTGAAGCCGTGATCAGTCCAGTAAATGTTACCTGGCAAAAAAAAATCCCCTGAAGTCACTGAAGGAGACTATGGGAAATGGATCTGTCGAGAATTCTTAATGCTTGATGGAAGGCTCACATAGTATGCAAACTTTGAGATAAAAAAATGCTGGCTTAGAAATGTTATGGAATAGGACGGACACTGTTGAGAGAGAAATGGAGCTAGAAACAAGTTTTAAAGGATGGCTTTGCGAGTAAGACTGGATACTTTGGAGAAATACTAATATGAAAGATGCATTGTAGTAGGACCTACAAGGGGTAATTTTAGATGATTTGCTTTAAGGCATTAACAGCATTGTGTGGCAAAAGCTGATAGGCTAAGAAAAGCTTGTAATGTATTGTAATTTAGGAAATAGTTGGTTTCTGATTGTGATGGCATGAATTATAACACCTATGTTGTCTCATCCCTTCACGTGGGACTGAAAATGGAATAAAAGTTTTTAAAACTCTTTTAGTTGCCCTATCTCTGGGTCAGAAAAGGGCATAATCTGACAAAATACTATATGAAAAGTGTTTAAGTCAGAACCAGAAACTAACTGCTGTATTTTCATTTGGATAGGTGTTCCATTTGTAACTTATTGCCCTATCTAGCCTTTTTATAGCATAAACTGGTATTGACACTGTCCATCTAAGAACTGCCATCCAATATATGTAAGTGATTTCCAGACCTTTATGATATAGGAAATTAGAGCTGAAAGGAAAGCAAGTTATTTAACCTTGGGCTGAAGAGGCAAGTGCGTTTTCTCAGAAATGACAAGTCCTGGGGCAGGCCCAGACCTACCTGCTATCCAGTCCACTGCAATGCCTTCAACTCGCCCCAAACCATTGGTGACAATATCTTCTTTCCAGGTCTGGTCTCGCTTGGCTCTGCTGATCTTGTTGAAACCCATGTCTGTCCAATAGATTGTATCATTCCCTACAAAACACGTGCCAATGATTCTCAGATTAATTCACTTACTTCAGTCCAAGTATCTGCATTAGCAACTGTAAATATCCCCACTTATAGATTTAGTAATACGTATTAAATATCAAAGTTATCAGCTTTAATTCTGCTTTCCTTTGCCTTTTCTTAAATTTTGTTTAAAATAATTCTGTCAGAATTCTACATTGTTTAGTACAGGACATGTAGCACAGTAGGGCTATTACAGCAGATGGAAGCTACTACCTCTGTTAAAAATCACAATAAATATGCTGTCTTTACCTTTTCCCTAATGGGATAAATGCTTCAAAAACATACTATTCTGTTTGTCACAATTCCAAAATATTTAGGAATCTGACTGCTCGTACAGTCTTTTCCTTCAGTCATCAGACACTGTATTTTAACAGCGTAAGAAAAAAATTAACTAGGGAAATAAAAAGTGACATTTGAGAGTGATATGCTGACAGAAGAATAAAAAAATATATTCCATCCACAAGTCAGCTTTTATTTTAAATGTCCTGACAAGTTTCCATTAACAGCCTTTTTGTTTGGTGTTTGAAGACATCTCAGCTGTCTTCCCAGTCTTTCTGCTGCAGTGGTTGTCCATTAAGTGGAAAAAAGGGACAACTTCGACCATTTAAACTCAAAAGTCAGGTGAAGGATTTGAAGTGGCTGAAGCACACACACAAACTCCCCTCCATGGCACATAATAACCGCAAAAAAGAGGTGGGACAAACAAAGTGAGAACATCCCTCAAGCAGAATTGTCTGTTTTCACTGACAGGGTTCTATAAATTAGCTGCAATCATCATTCTGCTTGCAAAGTAATGAGCTGATGACTTCGAGTCATCATGAAATACTGAAGTGTTTTGCAGAGAGATATTAAATAATATTTGTTCTTTCATTACTTTTTCATACTTTGTAACTCCATTTTAAATTCCATAAAAATGTGAGTGTATTTATAGGATAATAAATCTCTATATAGAACATTGAAATATTATCTATATAAAGAGATATTAATATTTTATAACTACATATATACACATTTACCTATATGTATGTATTTGTGTAGATTGATAGATATATTTATAAAATAAGAGAAGTATTTGTGACCAAACAATATTGGTATGCTCAAGAATCTTACAGCACCACCAATTAAACAAATGACAATTCTGACTTCAAGAAGTCAAAACAAATATGTGAGGCATACATATTGCTACTTATTTGCTAATTAAAGTTTGGAAGTATCAAAGCACAGGGAGAAAAAAGGTGTATGCATCTTCTAGCTTGTTCATGTCTGCAAAAAACTTTCTCATTAGACTTTTAATTATGATATACTGTACTACTAGCACATGTAAATATAATTTATCCACTTTGCATACTTAAATTACTGAGATAACAGCAAAATTTGGGAATCCTTCCTGATTAGAGTGAAATGAAAGCAACATTCACTAAGTGGAAAATTATAAAAAACAAGATGAAACCTGAAACTACCTCCACTTGCTTTCCCAATAATATTAGATGTAGGTAGGTTTTAGAAAAGCTTTTTTAAAATTCAACATAAGGTACCAAAATGAGAAAAACATCTGTTTTTGAGGCTGAAATGCAGTTGAAAGCTGTAACTTTTTTATATCACACTATCCCCTTGTGATTTCACTGCTACACACCATTTACATTTATCTTTGCAATGCATTTGTCACTGCCAATTCTATTCATGTTCCCTGTGCTGGAACTTCATCAAGCCAAGTTGGAGAACCTCACTTAATCTCATTCAGCCTCACATTTAATTTTTCCAAAAAGTCAAAAATCTCATTCTTCCAAAAAACAAACATCTAATTAATTTAACTTTTAACTGGTAAAAAAAGATTGGTGATATTTGTGGGATGAAGTAGTCCAACAGAGCCAACAGAAATATGTCTGATTTCAATACCAAGGCAAATATTAACATACACTAAAAAAACCCCATTGTGATCTCTCAGTACTGAATGCCCAGGCAGAATCTATGTCAAAATAAAAAACAATGGAGAATGACAAAATAATTGTAAGTTTCAGGAAGGTAATGTCTGTATTTATATAACATAGGTAACTCAGGATCTTTTTCTAGACTGCCAGTTTGTAAACTCAATGGGTAACAAAATGACTCTTGAAGGAAGGCTGCACAAACAGCTGATGGGTTAAAAATACAGAGACACAGGATATTTTTCAGGTCACTACTTGGTCACAGATAATTTATTTTCCAAAAACTAATCAAAACTTGCTAACGTGTTTGAAGATATTTCCCACCATCTTTCACATGCACGCAAAACTGAAACCACCTGATTTCATAGGAAGTTTGTGAGGCTGTGTAAATCAAAAACTATTTCTCTATATACAGTGGAAAGGCACGTAGTGTACTCCAGGTGGAAATGCCTGCTCTTCAGGCTGTCGGAGCTCCTTCCAGAAGGAAGAATCTCATCCATACTTGGCTTGTGCCCTGCAGGAACGTGGCTGAGCTGTGCTGGACAGGGAGCGCACTGCCCCACTCAGCTCTCAGAGCCACCTGCTAGGTACAGCACCACACAGGACTAAGATAATCCCATGGAAAAAGTGCCATAGCAGGAACAAGCCTTTTTCCTTGATGAACACTTTCTGTAAAACCACCTACTCAAGTTCTCGGTGATGACTCCGCCCAAAGGGAGCAGCTGCTGCTGCCAGAACAATTGGCATGTGAACAATATTTCCTATTTACTGTAAATATCAAAGGTAGAGCTTAACTCTGTAATATGATCCATTTCCAATCTCTGTAAATGCAGTTGGAATTGCTTCGAAGGTTTGAAAATGAGGTATTTCATTTATGAGAAGAATTTACAATTTTAACCGGACATACAACAAATTATACGTAATATTTACCTGCATGGAAGTCTATGCCCACAGCAAAGGAAGCCCCAGATATAGGCATTAAAGCATCCATTTTATCATTTGGATCAAGAGGGATTCCTCTAATTCCCTCATGAACAGAGTACATGAGAAATGATTCAATACCTAAGGGAAAGATAAAGCCGCCAATGAGAACAAAGTAGAGGCTTTCCAAATAACCAAGATTAGAGGAGCTAACATACATTAGATATAATTTTCCAATAGTGCTCCACAGTTTTTCAGAGTGACAACTCCAGCTCTTTCAGAAGATATCCATGAATAATTACAGTGTGTTTCTAATTAAATTACAAATGTGGTCCTATCAAGAGAAGGGAATTACTGGCCATTTCAAACACCACCTTATAATCAGGTACTTAACAGAAATGGAAATTAAAATTTAAGAAAAAAATTGGATTTGAATTATGAGAAAATTTAAAAATATTTTCAGTGCACATCTGCGCTTCGTGAACATATTCAGCAAGAGATAATTTTAAAGAACTTGTGGAAAACAGGACAGTAAATTGTCTTTCAAGGTACAGGATTCATCTCACTTCAGTTATGCACATTTCCCTTGCAGAGAGAGAGAATTACGTAGATTTAGTGATGCATTTTAAATGCCTACTTTTGTGTTAATCAAATTCCAAATGCACCTATTTCTGTTCAGTAGGAATAAATTCTACTGTGTAGAGTTCTTCTTACATAGTAATTTTCAGGAATTACTTAGTCCTAATTAATAGCAATAAATAATACTAAATTTATAAAACTATAAGGCACCTTGACCATAAGGCTGTTTTGCACTACTCAGGCAAAGAGCACGACTTCGGCTGTAACTAACTTCTGCCCTTAAAAAGATTTAAGGAAAATTTTGGTTTTATTTTATATTAAGAGCAATACAATAGGATGAGATACCCAATCATTCAGATAATTGTAACCTATAATTTAGTTTAAAGATCAGCTATATGACCTTGAACAAATATTTATTAACAATGGCTCATATGGTCTGCTTTTCCATCTACATAAAAAAAAAGAATAATCAGAGTTACCACATAAATTTATTTATTTATTGAGTAATTTAATGAAAAGCTAAATTTAACTCTGTCCTAACCACAACAGGCATTTCTCTGTTACTGCTTCAATCAAGCATTTTAAGTACAGTTATTTAACTAAAAATGACCAAAGTAAGTTTATTTACTCACTGCAATGTTCCACTAGAACTGAAGTTGTTTAAAATAAATGCTGAAAGCCGTTTTACCTTTGCAGGCCATGCGGTTTTTTTGGAGGTTGTAGCCTACTGTGCACACACAAGTTCTGGTGGTTTCTGATGTTGGCAAACAAAGCTGGGAGCATCCCCCATTGTTTAACTGGCAGGAATTGCTGCCTATGACATTACAGGAGAAGTGACAAGAGAAATCAAAACTTGAGCAATGCAACCCTGGCTAAAAAGTAAGTGTTGCTATCAATATATTATTAGTATTTTCAATTTTTGGTTCAGATAACCAAAAAAATTGAAAAAATTGAGGTACGCATAAAATATTTCATGAATTCATGTACCTTTTCATGCTTCACTTGTGCAGAATTTCAACCCCACGTTTCCCCTCAGAATATAAATAATTATGTTTTCTGACAAATCTGCCTATTTTAAACTAAAAGCGTATGGAAAACCTGAACATTCTACATTGAGTTTATGATGAAATCTCACTGACATTAGTGTATCTTAATCTAGACCATGAACAATCATTGAACATCATTGATTATATCTTATTCATTCATCAAATCTTATATTAACCTAGTTATCTTCACAAATGAGCCATTTTTTCAGTATATTTCAGACATACTCCAAAGAGATCTCACAAATCCTTGCTCCTGCCTAATTATTACAATATTTAAGTAATAGAAGAACACATTTTAATAAGATTTAGAATAGACATTATGCACAGTGAAATAAACACACCTCAGCAATTTGAAGCTTTATGAAGAAAAATTTAAATTCACTAAGATACTCAAGGAATTAGTTAATTACAAGTTTTTATTTTCTTCAGATTGGGAGAACCACACGAGAAAAGATTCTGTGTGCTCTAAAAGCTGGTTAAACGTAGTGAAAATGTGACTTACCTTGCTGTGCTGCTTTATCATACACTTTCATATGAACAACTCCTGCAGTTTTGTTTCGCAGGACAGTTGGGTTTCTTCCATCTTTTTTATTGCAGGTGCCAATCTGAGCCAAGTTCTGGTCTGCCCACCAAAGCTTTTTATCTGTAAAATTTCCAAGTTTTAGAAATTCAAACTGTACACGGTTGAAGCCTAAGGTGGGAAAAAGCTTTTGAGGTTAATTCTGAGATCAGTTTTAAGGGAAATTGCCTAAAGAGGTTATAGAGAAAACCTGATGAAATTACGTTATTAAGATTCTGCAGACGTGAAAACAGTTGTCACCAGTTTCACTTTTGCTGAGCTGCTGATTTAAGGGTATCTGCATAGAAAAATGCCTCATTTTTCACATACACGTGGAAATTCTAGTGTTACCCTAGGAAAGAAATTCATTTTCACAAGCAAACAAAATTTCTTGAAATGTTAAACTAAGTCTTTTATTAAGAAAAGTTACCATTAGAAACTAAGAAATCATGAAAAAACTGAAAAACAGGCTCTGCCTCCCAAAGTTTCAGAATTAAAATTTTAACAGCTTTGATTTCAATCTGAAACTTCAGTGAAATAATGGCTGGGGACTGTAGCCAATCTTCTGATTGCCCCTGTCATGAGTCCTCACTCCTTGAGTCCACACAGATGAATGATGAGATGAATTAAATGAATCTCTTCATTTCAGACAAAAAGATTATTACTATAGAAAAACCAAAAGTAAAACCTTGAAATGAAAACCTTTAAACTTCAGGAACACTGCCTTCCCCACAAATATTGTGTATTAACCTCACTTTTAGTTAATTCTCTTTCCAGTTAAAAGAATTTTTGCTGATGCTGCAGCTTTAGTATTTAAATAACAAGAGCCACATTGTCAATATCTAAATAAATGACCCACATTTTAATATAAAAATAATATGGAGCCACAGAGTTGAGTGTTTTGTGATAGAAAGTGCAGGTCTAAAAAAAAATAGTTTCCACTGTGGTAACTGTAAAAAGTTACAGCAGAAAATAAAATATCTAGGAGAAATCTAAACCACTCTCCACAGATATATGATAAGACCAGAATCTGTGGAATGAAAAATACTCTAAATATCAAGATTTGGAGACACAAATAGAACTCCCTGTTTAAATTCTGATAAAATTTAAAGAAAATCAATAATTTTACCCATTGAACAGTCAGAATTGACTTCTGAATTGACCTGTAACCATCCTATTGCAGGATGATTCAAAACATCATCCTGCAATAATGATCAATTAAGAGCACTTGCACTTGAAGACATTTTTATCAGAACATCCTCAGAACAAGAAGTGCCTGTGCTTGATTTTGATTGTGTCAACTATAACAAAAAGGCATATGAAAGCTAAAAATGGAAAGGTGACTGTGTGTTATAATCCATATAAGAAATATTGGGAATTGGACTTGTTTTTTTTCCTGTTAGATAATTTAAAGGTTGGGTTAACTTTTTCAATTAAATGTTTGTATGTGAAGAATAGTATTTCTTCTTCACATCCTCTATGTGACCACAAAGCAGAATAGGCCATTAAATAATTTTGGTAATGACTGGTGTTTTGTGCACATTAACATGAACTTACTGTTTTACATATCCAAACCCATCTATAAAAAATTAGCTGTTTTGTAAGACTGGGGTACAGGAAGAAAGCAAATTACATATGGTTTTGGTGTTTTCATCCTTTATTTCAAAGAAGTAATCAGTAAAGACTTTCAGGCATTTCTTTAATATTTTGTGCAAAACCTCAGCTTTGGCTATGGTTTCAACAACCTCTCAATCCTGTCCTTGGCTGACCTCCCCGTCTCCTTAGGAAAAGGAAATTAATAAAAACTCCAAATAATCAACTTGTCACATTGTTTTACCAAGAGATGAACACATGGCATGTACTTAATCAAGAAGTTCAGTTACCAGTGATTATCTACACCACAAATATTTTCATTTCTCCCGTTTGGTTGCAGTGCAGAGCCAAACCCATTTGTACACGAGCAGCTGAACGTTCCTCCAGGTACCTCTTTTGTTTACTGAGCTACTCAAGGAGACCACATCTGCTTCCATGCACAGTCAAGAGTGTCTAAACAATTTCCATCAGTGGTGTCAGACATCAGATCACGGAGCTGTTCTCCTCTGATGACAAAAGCAGCACTTCACAAACTCATTACTAATCCCAAGGTACTTGGCTGCGACTGCAGAGGTTGAGGAGTCTCCTACATCCCCTACACCATTAAAAAGGACAAATCACAACAGTTCACAAGTGAAGTACCACAGTGCTCTTCAAAATTATTCTTTTTGCCTTCCACTTTCATTCCTGTTAACGAGAAACCTGGATAAATCTTTGAATAAAAATGCAACATAGAAAATCTTACTGAACTACTTCTTACTCTTCTCTTACATGGAATGGTACACTATGACTTTGAGAAGGAGACAAGGATATAGAGTAGGGGGATTTAAATGCAAAAGGTCATATAAATCCTGACCTAGTATAGTTAAAGAAAAAAAAGGTAAAAAAAAAATCATAAAATCAAAAAAAACCACCCATCCAAAAAAGAAAACCAAAATACTTGAACAACACACAAATTCCGAAGTACAGACACCTTGAGGTCAAATGTCTTGTGACTACCTGCCCTAAAACTTGCCAGTTGTGCCCTAAACCCTAAGAAATAAATATTTTAATTATTGAGAAACTACTAGGTGACCAACAAACACCACCACAGTCTCAAACAAATAAAGAAAAAAACCCAATCACATGGCTACTTTTGACCATAATTCTAAGTTAAATTTGGAGTATTTCTCTCTGCATTACTGATGTGTGTCAGTAGATAACTCATCTCTGATGTCTAGTATTCAGGATTAACTAATTATTTCTATATTAATTTTAAAATATAGTAAATGATTTTACAAAAAGAAAAAAAAACACTTTAGCATAAAGACAACTTGCTTTCACACACAAGGAAAGAAAAAAATGCTGGTTTGGACCTTTAAACATCAAACTGCAGTGATTTATTTGCTTGATTATGTTAACAAGAGTGTTGCTCCATCGCTAATTACAATCTTGTGGCTGAAACTGGGTTATAATATATATTAAAATTGTTGTATTTATCCATTCTGTTGGGTAATTAGCATTAAGCAGAGTAACATATTGGGAAACAGCAACTTCAAATGCCAAAAAATTGCTACCCTAGCTTTGTGGGCAGTCCTTTGGAGATTTCAAGTAGAACTCAGAATGCAAATTTTGATGGGTCATTAGTTTTCATTAATGGTGGTTTGAGTATTTATGGAAGACAACTATGTACTGCACTTAGGTCCGGGCGCATTGCCTAGATATATTTCATATATTAATGCTAATGTAATGAATGGTGTCACGGCAATTAGAAGACTGATGACTTGGAAAATTAAGGTGTATGTGTTTGAATTCTCCTGATCTAAGCAGCCCCTTTCACTTTGCAAACAGATCCAGCAAAGTCACGGCTCCCACCGTCTGAGCTACTAGGAAAAGCATTCTGGTGTTTGTTTTTGAAAGTTTACTTAGGATGAAACAAAAATCAAATAGCCAATATATCATCTAATGCACGATGAAAATAAGTGGGAGCATGAATATATTTTGGTAATATTAACCTACATTTTCTGTCTAAAATGAAATACTATAATTGTTACTTTCTGTTTTGATTGCTTGATAGTACAGCTTGATGGCTGTATTTATATACAGTTTTTGTTCAAAAGACATTCTTCTAATATCTTCATACCCATTGAAAAGCTATTATGTATATCTGATTTTGTTGTATTGCTGATTGAATTTTTTTTTAATATGAATTCCAACAGAAATAGCACTTACACATGGAATCATTCACTACATGGAGTTACTCTATTTTATACTAAAAAAAAGACCAAATGCACAACAAATTATATCCTCATTATACAATCTACATTATATTCCTATTTTGTAGAGACATGAGCAGAATTTTGTGGTTTTGTGTAAATCATATTTCTGCGAGGACCTGACACAAAATCCAATCAAATGCCTCCACGAAAACTGCTGACAGAAGCCTTCAGCATCCCTTTCTCCTCTGCTACAGACTTACAGTAACTAATCAATATCTTTCTAGAAACTCTCAGTTCCTCATTCAGAGTCATTTGTCATTCAAGAAACAACTCACGAGTTTGGAAACACGTCAGATATTGCTGTGAGCTCCTTTGCAACTCAGACTGTGTGAAATAATGGCTCTGCTCACCAATCCAGAAACACAGCTCTCACACAAAGGTAAGTTTCTAACAAGTTTCAGTAACATTCAAAGAACTCTTTTTACTAAGTCACTTGGAGGCCAGAAATGAGACTTTCTGCAGAATTCCAAATACATCTTTATCACTTGATCCCACTCAAAACACTGGCTACCAGAAAAACAGCTAAAATTAGATATCAAATGGTAGATTACACTCAAACCTTAAGGCAAATATAGAAAGTATTTAATTATTGTTGAAAAGAATTTTGGTGTACTGTATAAGACATTCAGAGATTCTTTCACCTGGAACATGAATATTAGAACAGGGGATATATTTGATATCAACTTATAAATGGTGCCAGCAGCACATGGTGAAAATTATGCAGGGCACAGGGTGCTGTGAATCAGATAAACTTCTAAATGATTAAAAAAACCAGCAGAGGTCTTTGAAGAAAATAAAATGCAAAGTTTACATAGTAACAGAAGAAAATTACTATGACCAAATGCAAGACAATAACAAGTGGGAGGTACTAGACAAAGCATTCCTGTGGTTTTCACTGATAGATTAATTAAAAATGGCTGATGTTGCATACACTGACATCTCACAGAGTGAATAGGGATTTGAAGAAAAAGTGGTAAGAGTATAAAAGCACGTATGACTTCACAGATTTACAGCAACTTCTTTGCAATACAGAACTGCAAGAGCTTTTTTTTTTTTTTGTATACTTAAAAGCATGGAAAAAATAGCAATTTTGTACATATTCAAATCCTTTACTTTCAAATGGAATACAATTTTCATCCCATCATGCTCAAAAAGATTATATCATGCAGGAATTGTCCTGGCAAAAGCAGGCACCAAAAGACAAGGAATTTCGCTCAGCATATTGAAAGAGAAAGATGACTGACATTGCTGAGTAGAAAACCAATAAATGAAAGACCCAAAATACAGAAAGATGTGAATTATATATTGTTCCCATTATCCTCAAGGGTAAACTTGGGTTACCTTGGCACCAACTTGTTTGCTAACATTATTTTTTATGTCTTATCATTACCTTCTATAAGCTTCCACTAAAGAATGCAACAGTGGGAAAATGTTAAACAGAGCCTGGAAAGAACTAAACAATAGCAAACATCTGAAAGAGAAGTGGTAACTTCCAAATGGTTTCCAACAGCTAAACTGCAAGGCTAAAATAGAGGAATTGAAAGCAATAAAAACAATGTGGAGATTGAGGGGTCGTGCTAAAGGGGAATCCTCATTGTTGGTGAAGCTCTGAACCACTCCATAAATTAGTTGTATTACGAAGCAAACAAAAACTTCACTGACTTCACTGGCAGTGTCTATTGAGTTCAAATCACAGAACACAGCCATGGAGTGCCTAACTGCTTCTCTTTTCCAATGCTGGAACTAACAGAATCAAAGATGAAGAAACTCGAGCTGTCAGAACAGCACAGACATTACCAAGGCAATCTGAAGAAGTCTGGGTTGGGCCAAGCCTCTCCCAGTGATTGCTTTTTTTTACAGCTCTGAAAAATCTTCTGAAATGTGAAGCGTAAGATACAGCAAAGCCACTGGAAACTGTCAGATCTGTGAGTTTTCTGTGCAAAACACAGTCCAGCCATGGGATGGAAGAGATCAGCTCTTGACACAGGCTGTGGGGTTCTTCTTGAGCTTCTCTAAGCTCATGTTTTCTCACAAGGCTGATGGCTGGGGAAGATGCTTCCCAAACAGCTAAAGAAATTTTTAGAATGAACAACTGAGGTGCCTGAAGAGTCATCATTGGTGTAGTAAATTTATTAGAAATTCAGCAATTTTTCTGCAGATCCTTTCTCCGTCAGGGCACCTAGCCTTGGCAGGGAATGGGTGCACGGCAGCCAGGGCTATCTCAGATCACATTACCCATCCCCTCAATCCACTGAGGTGCCCTCCACTGCTTCCTTGTTTCAGCTCCTCAGTCCAATAAAGGTTCTGGTGATCAAAAAGTGACCAACTTTGTGACTTGGTGACACAACTGTACAAAGGGAGTTTCAAAATCCTGAACTCCATCTCCTCTTTCTGCCTCAGCGGAAACATACCCCAACAATATGACAAGATCATGTACTAAAATATACCAGCAAAGAAAATTAGCTGTCCAAAACACTGCTTTTAGCTGGGGAGACACTAAAAGCAAAAGACAGAATAATATAAAAGAAAGCTGAAGATTACAGGATTCTCCAGCACTGAGTGGAACTTAAATCCTACAAAATAGTTAAGGGTTTGGGCACAGGTATCATCTCCCTCTTCAGTCACTGGTGAGTTCAAATGGTACAAAAAAGATAGCTTGGTATATTCACAGAGGAGAAACATTCCATTCATGTTGCTTTATTGTGTTTACCGTGTTTTTAGACACAAGCAGTCAAGAAAATTTAGGAATAGGAGCAAAAATGACGCAATAAACATTGCAATTACTGTGAATCACCTGCAAAAACCTCTAATTAAACTTGTAGGCAAACAGATCAGCAGGGGTGGTAAATTTTCACACACACACTATCATGTTAAATCTTACATTAGAGCAAATTAATCATTCTTCTTTACTTATATATTATTAGTTATGACCATTTATCAATTAGAATTCTCTTATCTTGCTTCATATGGCATCGGATTTTCTGTTCTGACCCACTTTACATGCACAAAAACCTGCTTGTAAGAACCTGATGCACAGCCACCTGCTCTTTAGGAAAATAAATGGCATTTATATTTTCATGGTATATTCCACAATATGGAAACTTACAGGAGAAATGAATGCAGAAACTTTTCATGTTTTTCAATCAGCACAAAAAATACTGCTGACAAAAATGTATCTGCTTCTATTTTTATCCAGCAGATTTATATGGGGAATCTCACTACAATATCAAGCTGCATTTTAGCACAACCCTGACGCCAAAACCCCAAGGCAAAACAAACAGAAATCCCCAAACTCTGTAAGTTTTGTCCACCATTTTTTAAGTAGGAAGAACTGTCATCATCCATAAGAACAAAGCATCCCGAACTATGAATATTAGAGGTACAGGTGATAAAACCTACACATCAGATATTCTTCCATCTCCAGACGTGCAAAAATTCAACGATTTTCACGCACTCTTCTTGACACGTCAGCTATAAACCCTTAATTCCCTGTCCCAGAGGGATCATCGCTGTTGTAGCTTCTGTGAATCACAGATGAGCACCTGACACCACCACCAGCTCAGTGGCAGTAGGAACAAACACTCTTTACACCTCCTGTTAAAGACCTCCAACAGCTCCCCAGAGTAAAGGCCATTTATTCAGTCTATTTCTAGTCACAACCCAATCAATGAGGAACAATTTGTCCAAATTAACATCCGTGATTCCTTCTGACACCAAACCTGCTCGTGTTTATGAATGCACGTATAAAAGCACAATATATCCGACAGATACTGACAGCATTTACAGTTCAGTACTGGGCAAATGGGTGTGTAATAAATCTAATTTAGTAATTACCACTTTAAACATGACATAATTTATACCACACGCATAAAAAATCAGTAATTTTATTTAACTTTCCCTAGCACACCATCTATATGTACATAATTATTATTTAATTATTCAATCAAATAAAATATTTCATTAAAGGCCTGGCAGTTGATAGCTCACTCATCCCAAAAAAAAGACTTTTTATCAATTAAACTTTGGTTTTTTTTTTGAAAATCCAAGATAAATATAAGTGATTTTTAAGTGAATCAGAATAGAGGTCAGTAATTTGTAGGAAACATGGAAAGCTCTGAAGTCATCTCAAAAAAATCATAAACATAAATACTGAGTCAAACTGGAATTTCTTACTACACTCTGTCCAAAGACCAAGACCAGGAGCTGAAGCTGTATATGAGAAAAAGTCATTTTAAAACAATATTTTAGTAATAGTCAGTGATCAGAAATTTGCTGATTTTTCTTTTTTAGGAATTTTTCCTTATGCTACTGTTCTTTTGATTTTTCTGATTGATGTTTTTGAACGTTCTAAACACTTCTTACTTAAAAAGTGTAACAAATGGAATACTTTTCTTTCAACCAGTTTAATACATGGAATATGAGCAGATGTGAAAATCCAAATCCTCAATCATCAATTCATGACCCAAAGAAGTCTCCCCAAAGTGCCAGCAATTAAACAAACTAGGAATATTCTGAACTAAGTAGGAAGAACTGAGCAGAGGAAACAAGTCACAGATAATTCTGTGTAATAAACAGCATAACAGCTCCTCCCCCTTTCAAAATCCTTTACATGTGACTATAGTAAATATAAGCCATCAATTTGTTACCTTCATTCTACATATATATGTGTATATGCAAGTCTATATTTAGAAATATCCTTGTATTAGAGATTGAAAACTGTTCAATTAAACATAAGGAACTTTTCAAGAACAACACAGTCTCACTCGTGAATATTTTGTATGTATTATTTACATAAAAACAACAATAACTTCCCTAAGCTTTTATATTTCATTATTAATTAGCTTTGAATAATTAAAAAAAAATATCACTGGACTTACCCATAATGGTTAAAGCTGTGGCTTTTGTTAAGTCTTCTTTCATTGATTCAATTATTTCAAGATTACCACCATCCAAATTGCATCTACTGATGGTTCCATTTCCTGAACTGATCCAGTAAAGCTTGTTCTCCCCATAGTCTATTGATAAACCTGTAATTAATGCATACAGCTTTAACTGTGGCTTTAATGGATGATATACCTTCATTGTTAAGCTGTTTTCATTATGAACATGCATTTAAGAAATACACATACAAATAATTATGTTATCTTATTATGTTACCTAGTTATGTTATCTAGTCACTCATCTACTTACACTTAAAAAAAAAAAATGAGAAAACCAAACTTTTCATTTACAATGAAAAAAAACCCAGTCTTTTAGAAAGATTTTCTGCCTTTTATTTCTTCCAGCAGTTACCAAAATCAGTGACTGACTGATGAAAGAGCATTATCTGGCAATGAAGAATTACTTGAATAAGCTGAGGTCCTAAGCAAGGTCATTAACAACTTGTAAATGCAAACCAGAAGCCATCATTTATATTCTAAAATTATGAATACACATAGACTTGGTAAACAAGGTACTTTTGTGATTCAGAACTATAAAAGGTCTGTTCTCTCTCTGCTTAGGATGATGAAATACCAAAATCTAATCCAAACTCCTAATAAGTTTAAAGTATTACTTCTCATTTTGATTCACAGTGAACTGATCTCATAATCAGTTCTTTGGAGTTTGAAGCAAGAGGACTGTCAAAATAAAGATACTGGCAAAATAAGCTACTAAATGAATAAAGTATAGAGTTTTCTGAAAGTAAGAGCAAAGAACTAGGAGATAATGTATTTCAGACTTCTGTAATCCCGTAAAAATGTTCAAGAAGTGGTAGCAGGAGATTTTCCACAGTGAAATATTCTTGGCGTGGTAACAATACCCGCCATAACAATTTGCTTTGGTGCTCCAGCTTTCCCAGAACCCATGCTAAGTATCCAGCAGCAAGTTGCCAAAAAATACTGTATTTCACTGCATGGGTCAAGCTCTAGATATTGTACTGTAGTCTTTTTCATCCTGTGGGAAGCTACTTTGGAAACCCCAAGAGGAGAAAGCAGTGCCGTGAGCTGCAGCCTTTAAGCTGCCATTGTGTCTCTACTGTCACTCACATTTGACACGGCAGGCCAAAAGGTGTCTGCTTTCTGAGCTTCTAAAAACCACCTTCCCAGTCCCTTTGCAGGAACTGATGTTTCCTTCCTGCTCTCTGCAAGTGTTTCACCCAGGAGGAAACATCACAGGCTGGAGAGAGGATCTGGAGCAGTGCCTGCAGGAGGGACTCGCCTCTCAGTGTCTCTGCAGAGACATTCTCGTGTTTGTACAACCAGCTTCCCTGCAGGCACAGAGCACCAGGGATCCTGGACAACTTCCCTGGGAATATCAGATGGGGTTAAAAGGGAATACACCAGTGGGAAGGTTTTCCTGCTCTGAGATGGGCAGCGTTTGGGATTTGCCACATGTCCTGCCCATGAGCAGCTGCCCGTAGATTGCACCCAAATGGGATCTGTTTGTGAGGCCACTGCCAATACAAGCTACACAGAAATTACAGCCCTGTCCTGTCTAGTTTTATACTTCAGATATTCAACTGGTGTTTCTTCACACAGGCATTCCAGTTACACAGCAGCAACTGACACAAAAAACATTCCTGTCTCCTTCTACACAAGCCTAGCATGTTATTCTCCCCCAAATACTTTCCACCTATTACCAACCTTTGCAAAAACACATTATTTCTAATTTAGGGAGAGCGTGGATAATTAGATTTTTTTTTCAGGAATTGTCCTGCTTTACTAATGAAAACAAGTGGTTTACTAGCCATAAGCATCACAGATATTCATGATGCATTCAAGTGTAGGTGACTGGCTTAAACCTTATAACCTGCTAAAGTGAATCTGAGCATGAGGATTGTATAATATCGGTCTCAGGGAATTCAAGTGAGCCAATGATTTGCCCAACAAAGTATAAAATTAAGCAGGAATTCTGAATTCCTAAGAATATAATTTAATGGCACTCCAATGAGCAGTTCTTTTATCAACAAACACTGGAGACTTTTAGAACTGCAGAATGGACCAGCAAACCATAACTAGTATGCACCAGTTAAGATAAAAAATAAATACAACCATCTGTCATCCTAAGAGTATCAGTTCCCAAAATTTCCAAACTAAAAATGCTCTTGGTAGTAATAGAAAATACTGTAATTGAAAAACTGTCTCATTGTTTTGAGGGACCTCAAATAGGAAAAAATAAATTCATCAGCTTAATTCAGGTCGTAGATGGGAAAATTCCCTCACTTTTCAAATTCTGAAATTTTGCATCAAGGAAACTAAACATCCCATCAATCACCAGGATAGCCAACACTAAAAACCAGGCATTTGTCTTTTTCAGCAATCCACCTGAGAACTCCCAAAACACTCAAAATTAGCTCTGTGTGAAACTAGAGCTTCACTTATGGACAAAGACAGTTTTCTCAGTGCACAAATGAAAATTAAATTAAGGTCTTAAGACTGCTACTTTCTAAATCTTTAGAAGGGTTTCATTGCTCTTAGGATGGGACTGTCCTATGCTGATGGTAAAAAATCATTTAAACCACTGGAACTGGCATTTTGCATATATTTTAATTCAGAGTTTGATATTGGAAACTCTAAGGAGTTAGGATCTTGTGACCTCTGATCACAAAATATTCAGTGCAAAGTGTTGCACACAACTGTCCTTAATATTGTTCTAATGTTATTAAAAGTGCTAGTCCTTCACCTTAAAATTAGTCAGTTTGCCACTCTTTTCTCTCCAGATAAAAAGGTAATTGTGTCTTCAAGTGGATAGACAGATTGTCATATCAACAGTAAAACAGTTACCAAGTAATTTCTACAAAATTCATTGAATTTAGGGTATAAAATGCATGCCATGTTGTTCTTATGTAAAATTCATTGAATTCTTTAAATTCTTTAAATCACATAGAAAGCTGCTTGCTTAATACATTCAGTTATAAAAACATAAATGCTTTAAAATATAATCGCTTTATTGATGGATCATTAATAAGGCAGCAATGATTGACAGAACTACTTTAACACTCTAAATAATGAAATTATCTACAAAAAGAGACTTGAGCAAAACCAAAAAAAAAACCACATAGAAAGAGCTTTTTTTTTTTTTTCCAAAGTGCCATAATTTATCAACTCTATGAATCCTCAAATACTAAAACTGAGGCTAAGTCATGATACGAAATGCATGTTAAACTGTTGTCTTTTTTTCCTCTGTGTGAAAAGTTAAGGGCCAATTTAGGTTTTGATTATACAGCTGAGATTCTGGTGAGGAAGGATCCACATTTGCAATTAAAGCATATTCTCACATATATCCATGACTTACTAAAACCCCGACATGTTTTTGTAACCATGATACAAAGATTGAGAAATACAGATGGGTTCTCCTTCAGTCTACTGTAATCCTAGAATAATACTCCACTAAATCTACAGTAGATTTCAGTTAGAATGGGCCAAAAGTATCTTAAATTGTGAAACACAACAATAACATGAGTTTTGTTTGTATCTTTATGCCTGTTCTTCTCACTGTAAGTGAAAAACATCATTGTATGCTTAAATATCAGCTCAAGACAATGCCCATAATAAATGATTATCAGTTAAAAAAGAAACAGGGAAAAAAGTTATTTACCAACAGGATCTTTTTGATTCTGAAAGAGTATTTTGCTGTTGCTGCCATCCATGTTTGCCATGTTGATTGTGTTACCATCCGTCCAGTACAGCTTACTGAAGAAGAGAGTTAACATATTTACAATTTTGCTTTGTGTTTTTAATGAGTCAGTAGTGAAAACAGTCATCAGTTTAGGAGACAAAATGCACAACTAATAGTTACATGATTTAATCAGCAGATTTCTAAGGGAAGAAGCATTCAGCTAAAAAATTTTCAGCAAAACCTTTCAAATTCATGTTTGCACTTTGAGTTTAAAAGAAAACAGAGTGGCCAAACTTAAAACATGAATGAAGAACCTTCTGATGAGCCTTACTGCAGTTTATTTATTACAACCATGGACACCTTACCCTTTAACTGGATGAACTGCAAGACACTGGGGTTTATCAATTCCATGGATGATTGAGGTTTTCAAAGAACCATCCAAATGTGCCACGTTAATTTGTGTCTCATCAAATTCTGAGCTAATCCAGTATAAATTACGTGATATCCAATCCACTGCAAGACCTCTGATACTCTGAATATCTGCAAAAAGGGAAAGCAGTTATTTTGATTTTCTTTCTGGATTATTGTCAGTGTTAGGGAAAAAAAAAAAAGAATTATTTATTCTACAGTTTGTTAACAATACTGTGCAATATTCTATTCAGATGGATTTATTAACTAGTTGCCAAGAACTAATAATCTTGATTTTTCTTCCTGGGCATGATACACTAATAATAAGAACATGAAAATCACACTGAATTTTCACAGCATGAAACCTATTGTCCCAAAATAACAATCAGAGATGCTGAACTTCTGTATTTCTACTTCAGAAGGCATTTATTGCTCAGTGTCTTCTTAAAACAACACTATGCTAAAATTTAAAATCCTCCTTCCTTCTTCAGCTCCACGAAGGCTCAGTACAGAGGATCTGGATTAAATCCACTGGTCTGTAGCATAGTTCTCATAAGTACTTGTGTCACTGGAGAAGTTTAGGGGTATTATTTTTCAAGGCTTTGAAGAGTCCAAGTTACTCTCCCACCTTCTTGGATATGGCAAAAGACCTGTCAGCCAATGGGAAGCACTGAATAAACTCTTTATTTTGCTTTTCTGGTGTTCATAGCTTTTACTTTTCCTATCAGGTTTTTTTAATCAAAACCCACAACTTTTCTCACTTTTACCCTTCTGATTCTCCTCCCCATCCCAGTGTGGGATGAGCAGATCTGGGGGGCTGAGGGTTAACCCACAGCTCCATTATTACCTGAGGCAGCAAACAGGAGTATGGTATTACTGATTTGGCAACATGATGGTCCTCCTGAGCAAGGTAGTTAAAGAAATGTCAATCTGTGTTAAAATCTGCCTGAAACACTGGGCGTAAAGTCACTGCTCCATCTCTAGGTACCAACACACCCCTCTGCCCTGGGTTCATGTTGGCTGGCGTCTTTGTGGAGAAGGAAACAGGCCAAGGGTGATTTAATGTTTCATTATAGTTACTCGTTTATACACATCTTCTGTCAACTTAACATGGTAATTTCCACTGACAGGATTATTGCCCTTGACAAGCTGACAAGGATGGGGCCCAGGACTGGTTTGGACGCCCATAAGGCTGAGCAGTGATCGGGCATTAGGAAGTTTGCCAACCTCACAGAACGCGACAAAGGACGCCAAACACACAGTCCTTGACCCATTTTAAATTGTTCCCCTGCCCTTCTGGGGTTTTTTTCTGCTTGGAGGAACTAGAAAATAAGCATTTCATACTCTTAAAAAGATTAAAGTATGACTTGGCATCTTTGTGACACTGGCATAAGACTTCACCCAATGAGAATCCCACCAGGATGTGCTTACAAAGCTTATTTTGTTCTTATAAGAAGTATAAAAAAATATAACTGTAAGCAAATGAGATAGTTTACACATAATAAATAGTCTTTACAATGTTTTGATGTGCCAGAACATTGTAATTTTCTCTAACTTATTATATAACAGTTACATCTGGAATGAAAAACCAAAAAACAAACAAAAGCCCACAAAAAAATCTACCACAGAAGCTACCACAATAAAAAGGAATATGAAAGTATAGTGTATTTCTCTTGGTTTCATTAAGTTCCTTGACAAGTTCAGTGAATTTTCTATAATAAACAACATTTTTATTCTACTACTTTAAGAAAAAAACAAGCAACGAGTCCCCCTGTTGGGCACCTGAACACCTGATATAAAGATCTCTAGGAGGTATTCTAAGCTGTGTTCTCATTACTGGGACTGAAAAACATATCTGATTGTTAATAAAGTTGTCCCTGAGATAGCAGGGGAAAAGAAAAAGCAGCCACACAAAATAAATGGATTCACAGTCTACAAAAAGGGGAAATTGCCATATTTGTCCAAATGTTTCCCAAAATGTGCTAACACAGAAGTAATTTCTTCTAAAGTGACGCAAGGGGCAGAGCTTGAACTAATTATTTTCTAATAAATAATTAACTATATGGTTCATTTGTTCTCCAAGTCAGAAAAGGTCTGATCTTGCACAACTGCTTGAAGCAATCCGATATAGACTTTATTTTCAGTAAGTCTCTGCATTTATGTACATATTCTGTACAGAAAAAAACCCCTGCATTGCACCAGTATCACCAAAATTACCAGGCTGCCATGTTGTGGTTTCACCAATGGTGCCAAAGCTGAAAGATCTGCATGGACTGGAAAGAGAAAACAACCCTGACAGAGCCAATTTAATTGCTAGGTCAACACAGGTAGCCAAAGGACATAGGAAATTCTTTAGTGCAAAGCTATGTCAGGATACTGGGCTTCTCCTGCTTTTTATCTTTATTCTTTCTACCTTCAAGACATTAGTTTCCTTTTTTTACTACACATTTCAATCTTCTACAAAATCAATGCAAAAAAAAAAATACATCCCAATTTGTTTACATAAAATTGAATTATTAATCAATAAAGTGAACTTGAATCCTAAAGAAAATTCTGCCTGCTTATGGTTTAGATCAGTTATCCAATACCAGGGCAAGGTACACATATCAAGAACTTTCATTCTCCTATTTCAGCATGCTCATAACACACATTTTCCTAGGAGGAATTATTTTTACTTCAATGCTGTGCTGTTTACCTCTTGAAATAATGGTTTCTAAGCCAGTCCCATTGATGAAGGCACGCTTGATGGTCTGTGTTTTCACATCAGTCCAGTATAAACGTTCCTCAACAGCATCAAAATCTATGACTGTCACATCATCAATGTCAGGAACAGTGAAGGCTGTGATGAAGTTGAAATATGGGTTCTCTATGTCCACCCCTCTGATTTCTGAACGCCTCGCGTAAAGAAGGAACTTCTTTCTTTCTGTTGGAAAAAGGGAAAAAACATCATTCCTCATCCTCTCCACAACATCTCTGACAGAAATCAAAGTCACTCATTTCGGATCACTTGACAAATGTGTAAACGATGTTCATATGAGTGATTAAACTCATCCAGAAAACCTGCAGCCTAGTGACACTTGAGAAATAATGTTACAGAGCATAAAAATCACAGAAAAAGAACCAAAACAAACAATTATGTATATTGGACATTGTTAACAATCCACTAAATCAATATGGTCTTATGAATGTGAAAGAAAAAAAATGTTGAAAATGTTATTTCATACATTTTACGCTCTTTAGTCCACTCAAACAAATCATGTTTCACCTGCACATCATAACAGACATTAACATTTGGTACCTCAGGATATCAGATTCACTGCACAAGGGAAGTTTTGCAAACAGTAAATGTGTGTGTGAGCAACGAAGAGCAAACCGCTGGAACAAAAAGGGCAATTTGGTTGCTCCAATTTACACCTCCACTGGTGAAAAAGGACGATAAATTAAAAGCAAAGTAGAGTTTTCTTTTTAATCTCAAAACTCCAAATGATTGGCGCAAGTATGTGCAAATGAACAGTGAAACAGTAACTTTTTTCCCTGCAATACTACTGACACGCCAAAATACTATTTTCTTTTCTATTTCTTGAATTTTATTGAAGCCTTTTATTAAAAAGGCTAATTTAGTACAAGGTTTTAGAGATAATAGACACAATTATTTGACATTTCAAGGGTTTTTAGAGCTTAAAAGTGTTTATTGCAGTTTTTTAGAAAATTCCCCTGCAAGGATGCACTTCTAATATTTACTCTTTGTTTTATAATCCTTGAAAATGAGACTAAGACAACTCTAGAGCAGGTGGAGATTTAAGTTATTAAGCATCTTTTTGTTATTCAGCTTACCTGACTCAGAATGTTGGGATGATGCAGGTTTCAGTATAAAGCTTTCTGTTTTGCAGAGATAAATTTTATGAACACATCACACTCACCAGCAGCACAAAGAAACAGCTGTGGCAGCAAATATCAAAGCACCACAGACCTCAACTCTTAGAGTAAGTCATTGATTCTCAAAAAGCAGATTCTCCTTTAAAATACACCATTCAAAAGCACTGCAGAGATTTTATTTGTAACATTATTTTGTCCATTGATTCGAAAATCAATGCAATTGCCAGGCTGTGGGAGGAAAACTTACCATAACATGTTTTTTTGTCCGAAGACAGTTTCATCAGGTGTGGACAGGCACAGGCAGCGCTTCTGTTGTGATTGATCAGACACATGTGGGAGCAGGGACCCTTGCCCTCATTAGCAGCACAAGGGTTGGGAGCTAAAACAGAATCATTGAAACACGCAAAATGTAAAAAAAACCACTTGTTAAAATTAAGGTTTGTCAAACAGTTGTGAGAAGGGAAATGTTCTTTCTGAAGACAAACCCAGTCTAAGTGATCAACTGAGTTTGTGCTCTAATCATTTTTTATAGGCCAATATTCAACTCTAGTCCAAGAATACACATACATATATATTTGCTTTGTTTTGTTATTGCAGCCACAGTTTATAATTGTAACTTTAGGAAACAACTGGATATAATTTTCCCAGGGAGATATTAATTTTGCAGCCTTCTAATGAGATTTAAATCTTACACTCCTAATCAAGACACATGGGATTAAAAAAAAGTCAGCATGATGAGGACCTGAAAAACAGATTTAATTGTGTGAAAGAAATAGTCAAAGCTTAGGTTATGAGATGAACTATGGTAAATTCAACATTTCCTCTCAATTTCATTTCCCTACTAGAATATGAGTTGGAAATCTAACACACAAATAGAATTTGAAATGGGAAAAAAACAACAAAACCAAAACACAGCAAAGTATTTCTACTTTTTCTCAAAGAAAACCTCTCCTGAGTGTAGATTTTCACAAGTCACTTCCTATAGCTCATTGACTGAATAAGATGTGCTAAAATTTCTTTAAAGAGCAGGAAGAAAGCTGACCAGAGAAGACTCCTTAGTCTTACAAAACCTGGAAATCATTCTTATCATCTTCATTCCTTGTTATAAACCCCAAAGCTCCAGAGCACTGCTGAAGAGACATTCCAAGCATGAACAGAAAGTAATGTTGACTCTTCCTTTTGTTAAAAAAAAAACAAAACAAAAACAAAACCCTTTGAAAATTAACATTGATGAAAACGGAAATGCAATTGACTGACTCAAAGACAAACTTATAATTAACAAAACCAATTAGTGTAGAATATATTCCTCTGCTAGGCTGCAGTACATGTAATTAGATAACCACAGCAATCTAATGTATCAATTTCCTTAAAAAATGAATTTAGCTCAAGCTCAAGCACTTAAATTTGAAGACAAAGTTTTCTTCATTGAACCATTTTTTTTTTTTCCACCAGTGCATGTTTCCTTAAACTTATCCACTACTTCCTGAATCCTTTAACTACTTACTTGTCAAACCTGTAATTCGGGAAGAAAAGAAGCTTTCAAAATCTTGGGAAAACAGGTTAATTACAATTGTAGCCATCATTTTATTTAAACAAACAACCTAACTAACAAAAACAACCCACCAAAACCAAAACACCAGAGGCTTTCACTATTTTCTATAAAATCATCCTATTTTCCCCTTTTAAGGGCTGGCAGAAGTGGAGGCCACTCAGCCTTTCCCAGAGGCTAGAGAAGGGGAACACTTATTTAACCTCACTTTTCTTGTATCAATAGGATCACTGAGAGAAAATCTGGGGTGACCTCTTGAAATAAGTTCACAACTTCATGTGGAAGACAAAGAAAATGTCGAGTTGAAAAGACACTGCAGATAATAAGGCTTGGGGAATCTTTCCAATTATTAATACACTATTAGCAAATAGAGGTCATCTATCCCTGTCAGAAACAAAACACAATTTAGAGTTTTGAAAACATTGTGAAGGAGACCACAGAATCATTTATGTAGTGAGGGATCTCAGGAGACCAGCTAGAGATTCAACCTCCTGCAATTTTTGGGCATTTTTTCCACAGGTGCTACGAGACTGTGAAAGTTTGGTCCTGTGCTTTGCAGAGGAGCATTTCCTTTCATTTATTTGCCAATACAGAGCAGTAATTTCTGTGAAACTTCAACCTCTCTGCGTGCATACAACTGTCTGTGATAAGAATTTACTTTGGGCCTAGGTAGAATTAATCCCTGCATTGTCTTTCCATGCAAGTATTGCTTTATGGAATGGAATATACGGAATTTAAAAAGAAGAACAGACAGAAGAAAAAACTAAAAGGCATGCTGGTTAATGATCATTTTAAAGAGAGTGTTGTAGTTCAAGTGTGCTCCAAGCATCCACCAAGAGGAGTCAGTGCAGTTCCTGTACTGTTCACATCAGAACTCCCTCCCATATTGCACAGAACACAAAATTGGTGGGAGAAGAAGTGTTATAAAGCAGATGTGTTTGTTTCCACATGAATGCACAACTCTGGGAGCAAAGTACCATGATCTAAACATTACCTCTAGCAGCACATATTTATACATTCCTTTCATATTCATACTGCTTGCACTGAATAACAGCTAAGCCTCCTCTTTATTTCCTAATAAAAACTAATTCTCCTGCGGGCACATTGTTATTGCTCTGACTCTCAAAAATTTGCCTTTTTTTATTTCCTTGTGCTCATTCTAACACTTCTATTTCTATTGTGAATAAGCTAATAAGCATCTGTTACCTTTTCCATGCCACTTATGATTTCACAGACAGCCACCATCCAGAAGCCTGTCTATAAATGTTATTTCCAGCAGCATCAGCACAGCTGTCCCCAGACCAAAACCTGTCCCATACCCTTGATCAGCCTGTCAGGCTTTCTTGATGTGCTGTATATGATCTGTATATGTATTCCAGCTGTGGGAGGGATATGGATTTATACAGCATCACACTTCACTACCTGTGCTGCTTTATTCCTTTTCCTGATCATTTCCACCAATCTATTTTCCTTTTGATCACAGCAAGCCACAGAACTGGCATTTTCCCCGACTGGACAGCCTTTTTCATTATTTGATTGATTTCCACTGCTGATTGCTTGTCTGTCTGCTCCTGTCACAGTGCTGTGCACAGATCCACACACGTCACTCTTGTCACATCGCTGCTTGACTGCCCTCTGAAACTTCATTTAAACAAAATGCTCATTTTTCTTGACCAATAACCCTTAAAAACAACCCCCTCTGACATTCCATCAGCAGCTGACAAACGAACACTTGCTGTGACAACCTCTCAATATGCATTTCCTATGACCAACCTATCCCCTGTATTAACTTCACTTTGAGCTTGTCCCTTCGTGGCACCAGATTTTAACGAGATGAAGTTTGATCTTACACTTTAACAGTGCACAAAATGTTTGAATCCTGCCTAAACCTTCAAATATCTGCACCACAGTTGCATCAAAAGGTGCTTTCAAATTGCTGACAGTCGATTCCCACTCATATTTAAAGCCAGTTACTGATCTAATCCTCTGCTCACTGTCAATACTTCCAATAGAATTGCTTTCCCTAAGGGCAAACTACTCAGCCTAGTTAAATCTTTATACTGCCTATTATAGCTGATTATTTTAGCATTGATCTTTGAAATTTGCAGGTTAGGATTGATGAGATGTGTAAGTTCTGAAGTAAATATTTATTTCCTCTAATCACTCTGTTTCAGTTTTTAATCATTCTCTTCAAAAGTTAGACAGTAGCAAAATTTACATATTCACCACAAAACTAAATAAACAGGAATACTCTTAGAACAAAGCACAATTCTTGATAAAGCTAAGAAACAACATGTGTTTATATATATATAAGAAAAAATAATAATATATATAATATATATAATGATTATATATATATTTCAGTATATATATTTTGCATCATTTGAAATAGACATACCAAAATTTCTGCTACCTTTGAAGTAAAAAACATATACAAGGTCTCAAAGTAATATATATATATTCATATACAAGATGTCAAAGTAATAAAGTTTTTCAGTTCTCATCTTAAGCTGCATTTCTGTAAGAGTTTATTATTTTAAACAGCTGGCAATCTGTGACTCAATAGAACATTGCAAAAAACCATGAAGTTAAATGTTCTCCATTTTTTAATTACAAAAGAGCCCAGTGGTACAAATATACTTTATATTCAACAGTTATTGTACTGTTTGCCCTGATTTCTAAATAAAAATTGAATCTTTTAATAAAGATTATATAGAAAGAAAAATAATGTCATAGCCATGTTTGGTTTTTAATTTTAATTCAAATTAATACCCTAGAGAAATAAATTAAAAAAAAATAAAAAAGGGGGAAGTGTGAGAAAATCACAGCTTTGTGTTTTCAAGCTGTGATCCTTCCAATGCTCTATATTTACCCCTCTTATCACCATCCTCAGTAGTGCACTGCTACAACTCCTCGTGACTAAAACAGACCCTGTTCTTTGAAACAAGTGGATTTTGAAAATACAGTGGTTGTTGAAAAAAAAAAAAAATTAAATCTTCCTAGAAACCTTGTGTTTGCCATCTTAACAGCACTCCTGACACACAGCTTTGATTCTGGGAAGACGAGTGGGCCTCGAGCTCACATTCCTGAGAATATTCTGCATTAGGGGAGAAGCCTTCCACAATCCCCTGTGCTTTACTGACAGCTGAACTTATCAGCCAGACAAATATCTCACTTTAACTTCTCTACCTTAAATTAGCATCTGTCCTAGATCCACTCAAACCGTCTGGCTTTAGGCTACGAGAGTTTATTTAGCTCTGCTCTACTTCATTTCAATCAAAATAACTTCCTTGATAGATATTAAAAACTAATAAACTTTCACCCGCACAGGTGACCCAGATGGAGATGAAAATACAAAATGTTCATCCTGCACTGCTCTATTCTATACTGACAATTTTTAGTGTAAATCTACTGTTAATTCTGTTTTAGGATTCTAACCTGCACGCTGTCTTGTTCATTGATTGTGAAATAGCTACAAATTCAAAGGAAAAATTAACAAGAAATCAGGCAGTATCATTATTTCTTTAGCTCAGATAAAAAGGTACTGGAGATTTGGAGAAAGAAATTGCTTCTGCTGGAAGACAATAACTTAGGGCAAACCCAGAAGGCCAATCTTAAACCAGGAGTTTTCTACGTCATAAAATAGAAGCTGCAAATACACAACTTGATCCTTGAACTTCTTGATTTTGGCAAAAAACAACTGAAGGCTCCTCTACGGCTTTTCCTTGCCTGGAGGCCGAGATATCTGAGACTGTGAACACTGCCTGATGTCTCCCTAGGCTACAGAATCCCTCTGAAGATGATGTCTGGCCCCAGTCCAAGCAGAAAAGGAGTTGTTCTTTTTCTGGCAGCGAGAAAAGGCAAATAGCAACTCTACTGCTACTCTAGAAACACTAAATATGGAACACAAACCTCAAAGTCCAGGAGGGGACCAATTAAAAGAAAATTGCCAAAAAACTACAAACGAACAAAACCACCCAAAAATCTGAAACAAAGCAAAACCAAAAAAAAAAAGAAACAAGAAAAAATCTTATTTGAAAGGTGTGTGCAGAGATGGTACATCCTAACCTATACAAATCTATCTATCTAAATATATGTACTCCATAAAAACTTCTGCCACATGGGTTGTGTACTTTTGACTTCATCTAGTGCTGAATACAAAAGTTAGAAGAATTTACATATATTTATATATATAAAAAGGATAGAGATCTCCCTCCTCAGAGGAGGAATAATTAATTATTCTATTAATAACACAGATATTTATATATAAAAAGAATGGTTATTTCCCCCCTCATAAATAAATTATTCTATGAATATTCACCTTGTGGCTGACGACTCGGGTGATAAATCTGGAGATCAAATGGCTGAGCACTTGTTTTTTGTATGACACTGACATTTTGGCCAGTCCATTTATTGGCTTTGGCGAGGGTATTGGTCCTCCAATCTGTCCAATAAACTTCACTCCCATACAAAGAAACAGCAAAAGGGTGAGAAAGATATTCGTGACCCCGTATAATCTCTATCATGCTGGTTCCATCATACAATGCAGAATAAATGGCATCCGATCTACAAGACAACCCCAAATTTAAGATTATGTAAAAATAAAAAATAAAAAAAAAATTCAAATCACACAACTATTATGACTTTGGTCAAAATGTTTAAAAAGATTACTCTGTAAGAGTGGTAAGAGCCAGGAATTTTTGCAGTGCAATCCCTAACTTTATAGATTATCAAGTTCATATTATCAATTTAACTAGATATATGAAGTGCTGGTTTGTATAATGCTTTAATTTACCTCAATGCTATGAGAAATGCAACAGGAAAAATCAGGTTTTTTCAGATGAGCTTAAAAAATAATGAAGTAACTTGTGCTTTGCATGGATGAGTGTCAAGGAGGACATTTGGGAACTGCTCACTGAGGCACAGGGAGCCAGGAGCCACAGGTGATCCCACAGCTGGATTATGAATTAAATAAATGTACGTATTGTACAGGTGCCTGCCCAGGGCTCTTCATGTCCATAAACTAAATTCCACTTGCACAGCAGTTCACATTTCTGCATGGAGGAATGAGGATTTCTCAGTGACCACGAGGATGCTGTGACCACTTTACCTGGCATCTGTCCACACGATTCTCTTCTCAAAGTGATCCACAGTGAGGCCGTTGGGCCAGGCTCCAGTGTCCATGTCCTTGTAGATGATCTTCCTCTCTGCCCCACTCATGGAAGCGGATTCAATGCGAGGGAAATTTGCATCCCAGTCTGTCCAAAACAGAATTCTGGTGAGAGGAAAAGGAAAAGAAAGGGGGATAGAAGAAAATATTAAAGCATGAAGAAAAATCTGAAATGTTTTTTGAGACAACAGTTGGGAAAAAAAAAGTTCATCCACTGACATGCTTTAAATGAAAGGATTAAACATAGATCAATTTGGGTCCCTATGTAAATTCCTTAGGGTTAACACAGAGGTAATATTTCATTTTTAGTGTTAGAGGCATCATGAAAACAAAGAACTTTTTTAAAAAAAACTAGGAGTTTAATAGCATTCCCTTTTCCATGTCCATTTATACAGTGGCAGCTTGTCTTGTCTTTCCTCTATAATTAGAAACTCAGCTCATTAAAAGAAATTCTAATGAGAGCCTTTGAAAGCAATCCACGGTTAAGAAGGATGGGGAGGGGAGAATGGGAAGAAAGGTGATTTGAGGTAGCAGGGATCAAGGAACAGGCTAAACAAGAGATTTTCAGCTACTCTTAAGAGTGTTCTAATGAAGACTCCTGGATTTTGGTATGTCATTAATGAATTTTATACAGATTACACTTGCTAAGAAAACTTCAAAGAGAGGTTTCATTGTTGTCTCTCTCAGTTTTGTACAATTTCCAATGTTTTTCTAATAAGGAGAACTTTCATTGTTACAACCAAAGAAGTGTCTTGTTAAATACCAGAAGCAGCATCACCAAGAAGACAGAAATAAATTCTGACTGTTCTTTGATTATTGAATTTTCAACAACACGCAGACTTGTTAAAGAGAAATTATACTTTTGATAGGGAAACTTGTGGTTAGTTGTAAAGGAGCTGATTGCAAAGAGCCGGACTGCAGCAAAACTTCTGACAAGTCTTTGTATTTCCCACTCAAAGACCTTCAGCCCTAACTGCCAGGGAGGTTGACAGGATGAGCCCACTGGTGCTGTTTGTGCAGCCTGGGCCAGGGGTGTGTTAATCTCCAGATGTTTATTTCACACACATCTGCACGTGTGTGGACTGAGCACACCTGCTCAGCCCCAGGGCAGGCTGGAGTGCAGCTCAGACAGCTCTGGGACACAGGATTTGTGCTCTCCTAACACAGCCCCTTTCCTTGAATCACCACTGTTTACTCATATACATTTGTGAAAGGATTGAGGAGCTATTCCTGTCCATGTTGAAAGATTTTTTTCTCTTTCCTGACTTCTAACACAATGTAGCATCAATTGCTCTTCAAAAGGCAGATTAAGCCTTCAGTTTCAAGAAGAGTGGTGATTTGATTTTTTTTTTTCCCCTCCCAACAATTTAATTTGAACAACTTCTCTGCCAAGTTTTCTGCCAACAGGATGCCTCTTTTTAAAGATCTTTATAGATAAGCGATGCACACTGTAAATAAGCTTTCTAACATCTCAGTTGAGTGGACAAGAGCCTTAATCATTAAAGCACACATATTCTAATACATGGTTTAGGTCCCAGAATTTGGGACCTTTATCAATCTTTATTTTTATGTTCACAGCTTTGCTTCTGAGAGAAATATTCAGTGAAGACGCATGACAGACTGTAGCAAATTCCTAAAATAATTAAATATCATGACTTTGAAAACAAGTCATTTGTGATATTTTTGACCATATTTAATTTTGGTTGGTGGCTTGTTGCTTTGTTGTGTTTTTCTGAATGTTTTCATTTGTTTGGGTTTTTTTTTTTCCCTCTCTGAAAGAGCAATAATTTTGGAAAAAGGACGGAGCTATAGAATATACATAATATTCTGGTTTAGAGCATACCCCTAATGAATAGGTAGAAAAAATTCTGAAAGGAGCAGGTAGGCATTATCTCCACTTTAGAGATAGAAACCAAACACAAAAGGTGGCATTTACCTCACTCAGCCATTAGGCTTCCAGTAACATCTAAGCTGTATTTTTATAGGCCCACCAAAATAAACCAAACCAAACAAAACCTCCCAAAAAAACCCCAAAACACCCCCAAAAACAAGATCAACAAAATCGAGAAACCAACCAATAAACCAACAATAACCACAAAATGCCAAAACAAAAAAACAAAAAATTGGTCTCTAAGTGAGAGGAATCCCCTAAATCTGTCCCTTAACCACACAGAAATGTTAGACCAAATGCTACAGTTATCATCCACATTGAAAAAAAAAAAAATGAATAAACAACATGGCAAGGTAAGTAATTTGGCAACAAAAAGATCCCTGCATCTCCTGACTCACCATTTTTTAATCCTTTTAACCTAGAAAAGACACATTAATAATGGACTCCTTATCATTCAAAATATACTTTCAAGAACTATCAAAGATTAGTTAGAAACTAATAAGCAAAAAAGGAAATGAAAAAATATCATATTTAAACATCTTTAAAAGACTTTGCAACAAGGAAAAAAAAAAATGTTTTATAAATTATAATTACCCATATCTGGGATCCAAAGCAATGGCCCTTGGATGCTCCATGGCTCCAGCTATTAACGTTGTCCTCAAAGTGCCATCGAGTTTTGCCACTTCAATTTGGTCCAAATTGCTGTCAATCCAGTAAATGTTTCCTGCTATCCAATCTACAGTCAGACCTTCAGGAGTGGCCAGGCCATGTTGCACCACAACTTCAATGGCACTAACACCTTAAAGAAAAAGAAAAAAATAAGAAAGAAGAGGAAGGGAAAAAAAAAAAAAAGAAAAAAAAAGGAAAGAAGAAAAGACATTTTTGAAGATCTAATATAGAGACTGCTAGAGTGGGCATAAGTTTTCAGATGTTCTTGCAGTGAATTCTGGATTATTTGGGGTTTACCTTCTAGATAATAGCACTAGAACATACATTTCAAAGAACATTTTATAGAAACGCTTTTGTATATATTATGAGATTATGTTGAGTTATAGGCCATCATTATGTCAGCAGAGCCAAGAAAAAGTCTTTCTGGATGCTATAAAAATTTGGAAGAGAACCTTTCACCTACTGAGAGGAGATAATTAACCAGACATCCAAAAATTCTTATACTTTTTGTAATAGGGTGAAAAAAAAATAAACCAATACTGGACTCATTAGACCAGGAAAAAAACACCAGTTCTTTTCATTTGTCATTTTCTTCCCCCTACAGCATAATACAAAAGGAAAATTTGATAACAAAAGGTTTTTTTCTGCCTGGAAATGAAGTACAACCTTGATACACCCCTTTTCAAAGGCCATCATAAATTCTGTTTCTGTGAGTGGCAGCTCAGTTACAGCTGATCAGGTCTAACACCCTGCAACTGCAGGTGTTCTTGCTGTTAAGAAAATAAAGATCCAGTCCTTACCTCCAGTATCAGAGAGCTTGCCTCTGTAAATTTTGTCCTCCACCACGTCTGTCCAGTACAGTAAACTCTGACTGAAATGAAAATCCAGGGCTATTGTGTTTCTTAAACCAGGAACTAGGAGGCTGTAGTCACGCTTGTGAAGATCAATTTTTCTGATCTCATGTCGAATAGAAAAAATGATGAAAGCCTCAAATGGATCTGGAAGACGAAGATTAAACATTTCAAAGGAATAATAAAAAAAGATATTGGTACAAATTGATATAAATGACAAGTGGAAGGTGAACAACAGAATACTTTATCAAGAGAAAGAGATGATTAAAACAATTCATCTTTTGATAAGGAGTCTTTCAATTACTTTTTTAGTCTAACAGACTTCTTAATTCTCCCTTCTAGCATTATCTTTGATCCCAACTAGAGATATTAGACATTAAATTTGGGAATATCAGACTCAAGATTTGAACTGTATTTTGTAGCTCTAGCACAGTGAGTCTGTAATTAGAGCTTTAAAAAGTCACATTATCAAATTTAAAATCTGCTTCTCAAAAGCAAACCAATGGAACCAATAAAACATACACAGTTTCAAAGGCCAATCAGCTGAAACAATTTACTAATACATAAAGTACCCTTTGAATATACAGTGTACCTTGTGTTTTCAATTGAAGCACTTAAAAAACCCACTCATGCTATTCTAACAAGCAAAGAAATGAACATTTAGTGTGCTTACTGATACGTGTCATCACAAATCCAGCTACCAATGCCTTTCTCCTTCCATTGTTGCTGAATTAATGCTACATGATTTGTGCCAGTGAGTTGATATCAAAGTGCATAAAAATATCTGTAAACATGATCAACACTGGTCAACCACACTATGAAATTGATTTTTTTTAATTATAATTCTTACATAGATTAGGAGATGTTTTTCAAGCAAGTAGCTGTGTTAGTGAAACAAACAGGGAAGACAAAAAATTGGATTCTACAAGCTGTTGAATCCACTCAGTCTATCCACTTTGATATCTTTTCACAGCAATCCTTTTCTGTGGGGAAGTAGTTGTTCCCCCCAAAATACTCTGAGCTCCTTCTCCTAGAGTGAAACACAGATTACACTGGGAGGTTTGCCTTCCACACAATTAAAGTAATTTATGTAGAAGATTTATGGCGATTTATGGCAATACTCCTGCTTCTCAAGGCTTCTGAGGGTCTCTGAAAATACCCAGTTTATCTCTTGAACATTTATTTCACTGTTCACTTCCTCCTGCAGCTCCTCTTCCCCTGACACTCACTGCACACAGACACCAAATTATCTGGGATGTTTTAGGCCGATCAGCAGAGCTGTGCTTCTGCTCTCAAAGAACTTGCTCTCAATCTTGCTTGAACTTTCCAAATGACCCTCCTGTTTGTTAAAGCAACGAATTACTTTCTGCAAAGCATATTTTTCAAAGCTTTGCAGTGGTTAAATAATTTAGTGCAGAACAGGATCACTGGCATTAGCAGCTGTTTCACAAGCACCAGCTATCTGAACTTGAGACACACTTTAATGGCACTTCCCAAATTCTGATAAATTGGCAGCTAGTATGCAGGAGGCTACTGATCTGTGGTGGGGTTTTTTTTGGAAATTCCAATGCATAAAAACACAAGCCATAATCCTCACCAGTAGCTTTTCTCATATTTCTCAGTAATTAACAAAGCAACGGAAGAAAAAGAAACCTAATAAATGTTCGCCATGTTGGATTTTCTTTTCATTCAAAGTAGAAGAAGTACAGTTTAAGATAAATAACCTACGGTGCAAATTATCTTTATGGAAAGGATTAAAGTTCAATGGGATCTTGACAATTGAAATAAACACGAGAAAACCCTAGGCTTGGCTGACAACAGCCTGCAACACTGTACCCTCCCCTGAACACGGCTCTTGGAGAGTGTGAATCAATACAGGAGGAAATGTTGCAGGTGTTCCAAGAGGTCTGGAAATCATGGCCTGCAAGGGAAGAAGGAATAATCTGGGACTGCTTAGTCTAAAAAAATGGAATAAGATGATGAGAATAAAATTCCCTTAAGACATAAAAGGCTTATGAATTGAAAACGGGAAAAATCCTGTTTTCTGTATAAATAACAAGTAGGGCAAGGATTAAAGGCTTAAACTGGACCAGGAAGACTCAGAAAGACCAGAAAAACAAAAAATCTTCTGGAGAGTGAGTCAACAAAACATTTCACCCCTGGGAAACTTGGAGTTTAGCACTGAAGGAGTCCTGAAGGTCTTGGAAAGCAGATAAACAGCAGCGGTATTAGCTAGGCTTTGATCTCCCTTCCAACCTGATCATTCAATGGCTCTATAAAATCAGCTCCATTGCAGTGAATTGGAATTTTCAGGCTCAATCAGATTTTTATTTTTTTTTTAAATTATGCTTTAATCACCCAATAAACCTAAAATTTGATATTATTTTCCTGATGCATTTCTAGAAATTGTGAGCAAATTCTTTTTATTCTGCAAACTGATTAAAAGCACTTCTGTAAAGTCTCAAATCAATATAATGGTTATTGGCTACATTCTTTAGAACTTTCAGGAAAATTAACTCTTAACAATTCATTAGAGAATGTGCAGAAATGTATGATTTTTCTGATTTCATAAATGTCTCAAACATTTTGCCATAAAGGTTAGTGTATAAAATATATGAGGCAAACAAAGTATTAACTACATGAAAAGCAGTAAAAAAAACCACAAACCCTCTGATAGAAGCAAACTGGCAAACAAAACAATGCCATCAAAAAATACTCCATAAAGAATAATGCCTCACATTTTCCAGTGGGTTAAATTTAAAATTCTTAGGAAAAATTCTGACTGAACCTTAATTGTTTGATTGAAGTTTGCTGTAGCAACAGCAGCACAGCAAACAATCTGCAGTGTGCTGTTACAAAAATTACCTCAAAGAAAAACAATAACTTCATGAAGATTCTGAAAAAACCTTCATGAAAAGTTCGACACAGCTCAGAGAGGATTGTACTATTCCCCTCTCCATTTTAGTATTGAAAGGTACCTGGAAATTATAGCAAAATTGAGTTTCAAACCAGCTAAGACAGATCAAACACAAAGACAACTCTTTAAAATAAATAAATAAATAAATAAACAAATAATATATAAATATATGTGCAGTGATATAACAATTTCCACTGCTTAGAAAAGGCTGACAGTAGAAAAGGCTGACAGTCTGAAAAGTTGAATGTAAACATGAAATTTAAACATCTTTTAAGAACAGTATCTTTTTTTTTTTTTTTTTTTTTTTCCCCTGAATGCTTATTATCATATAAAAGATCAAGCGCAATATATCAGCAAAATTTATTTTGAAATGTGTTCCAAGAGAAACCCGGAACACGAGTATGAAAATACATAATTTGTATTGAATTTCTATCTGAATAATGGAGCTCTGTAACACACTCTTAGTTCAATCAATACAAATTTAAATCGAAAGGAAACATTTAATGTTTGGGAAATCAGTACGTAACAATGCCAGAACAGCAACAAGCAAACGAGATGAAAACAAGAGACATGGAAAGGGGAGAAACTCTGAAAGAGAAAAAAAGACAACACTTAAAACCCTCAAGAAATGAAGACAACATAAGTAGAAATGAGATACAGCAGACAAAACTAAAAAAGGCTTTGAAAAGGAAACTAGAAAGAACTAAAGAGCTTGAATTGAACAGTTCTCTATCTACTTATTATTCTGTAACTCATTATATTTCTCTGGTAATTCATCAGATTCCTCTGACAAACACGCTTTCTGATACTGAAATGCAATCAGGAAAAAAAGTCAGAATCACATAATTCCTGCATTTTCAGCACTCATATTCCCATTCTAACAGGCTCACAAACAAATGTTTTTGCCATATTCTGAAAACGTGTTGCATACTAACTCTACATGTTATTGCTGTGTACTTGTGAAATGTTTCTTTTACGCAGGAAAATGTTATTTCAGATAGAAAAAAAAAAAGGGCTAAAGGCCAGCATTCTCATTTTCTTCTGAGTAATTTATTTTTTTCTTCTGGAAAACAGATAATAAGTTACTATTCTAATAGAATAGACACCTACTCCTGGTTCAAGGCATCTTAAATCACCATGGATGTTCTAAGAATTACTTCATAACAACTGAAATCATTGAAATAGTAGTTTGGCATTTGGGGGACGGCTTATCTTCATAAGGTCACTTTGAACTTTATCTGGAATAGTATTATATAAAAGTTTTTTCTTCATTCTAAGTTCATTGAAGACCTCACGCCCAGAGAGACTTAAATGATGGGGACATTTTGAGTCTCACAGATTCACAAAAGAAACCAAAATTGTTCTCACTTTCCTAAAATGCCCTTCACGCAGTCAACAACTGAAGTGTCAGAGGATCTCTCCTCCAGAGAACTTCCCATGCCTTTTGAATTAAATAAACTGAACAGGACCAAGATGATTTGTGCCTCTAAAAGCACATGCCATATTTAATATGGAATAATTTTGTCAAGGCTTTGATGGCATCAGGGTAGTATCTTTACAGTTTGTAAAGGAAGGTATCATTTTTCTTTATATCAGCAGACATCACAGGTCTCAGATCATATATTTAGCATTACATTCTTTGAAAAAAAAATCTGGAGAAACCAATTTGTAACTTCAGGTTCTCATCAACATCAGTAAACATTAAGCAGATATATCTCATGGGCTTAAGAAACCTTAGAAATTGTAGTCTCACTTTTCTTATTTTATAGCACGAGTGAGGATATATCACTTTTTTTCCCCACTTAGTTTCCAAATATTGGTAATTTCTACCTTATTTAGTTTAAAGTTTATTTCAACCTTTCCTCATATGAGTTGCTAACACTGTCTTAAATTCTCCTAATCCTCTAAATGCACTTTCTTCAATTACTGCAAGTGTCCATAATGTAGAAAACCACATTGATCAAAAATCATTGAGAACCAGACCAAAGCACTGACATAAAGCAAGAACTTTAACAGCAATCACTGCAGAGCAAGAATAAATAAATTATATCCTAATCATATTTACTGAATTGTGAAATATCCAAATAAGCAAAAGACAATGTGGAAGATATTTCTGTTCAGATTTGCGAAAACTCTATGAAAAAATAGAGATAATATAGAATAAAATTATCAAAGAATCCTGAATCAAAGAAAACTGACTTATGGAAATCAAGAAAGGAAACTCAATACTTTTTTTTAAGTTCCAACCAGGGAGGTATGGGTGTGATAACAGTTCATATTGCACATGCATATTTCTGTTTTACACACAACACTGCACCTGAAAAACACACCCCTAACATAGTTTCCAAATGCTGCTTCAGTACTTATTAACAGTGAACAACGAGGGGAATACATTCCCCTCTCCTGTTTTGGCTCATGTTGATTTTCACCTTGATTAGTGAGCTGAGCAGGCTTTTATTGCTGTCAAAAAACAAGTGCCAGAATGCCTCAGGGGGAAAAAACAGCTTGAATATTGAATGCTAACAGGCAGCGTATAATTGCACATTCAAAATTAACCTTCTGAACCCTCAGCCATTACTGATCAATATCATGATTGACCCAATTCTTAAAAATACATAGTAAATCCCCATATAGAATGTAAAACTGTGTGTGTATATATATATATATGTCCAGGCATATTAACTGTACGTGAAAAACTGTATAAAACCTCAAAAATTTTCAGAATTATACCATACTAACATTCCTGGAAACAACTGGTATTAGCATTCTTAGGTTAGCCTGATATTTCAATACCCCTTTGTACATCAAGAGCAGGGACAGTTTTAATGAGTCCTCAGATTGCAGTCAACCCCACATTTGGACAATTCCATGTGTTTCTTATACAGAAAAAATAAAAAAAAAAGTCAAAGAAGCTCTCAGTAAATGACCATCACAGCCATTAACACCCTGAATATTGTACATGCACCAAATTTCAACTTACCAGTACTAACACAACTCTCTCCATCCTTACTGAGCTTCCAGCCTTCGTAACATGAGCACTTGACAGTGTTTTTATGCTGCTCACAAACTTGGCTACACTTCAGGTGCTTGGTGCAGTAATCCATAATCTCACAAGTTTTGTTGTCTGCAGTAAGATTGAATCCTGCAGGGCAGGAGCACACAATCCTTCCTCCAGGAACCACAGAGCACTGATGGCTACATCCACCATTGTTTAGTGAACATTCATCTGAAATAACAGAGAAAAACAGTAATTGAGGGCTGGAAAAGCTGTCAGTTATGTTGTATATAGTAAAGTCAACTAAAACACCTACAAAGGCCTCCAAGACTGGCAAAAAAAAATTATATTTCTATAACAGATTTCTATACTTGTTTTTAAAATGATCTGATGTGCGACCATTCATCTGGTAGCTTTACTGCAACCCTTCAGGATTTTAGCAAAGCTCCATGTGCAAGTGGTGACCCTCAGGAGTTGGTGTTGGGACTGACACTGTTTAACACCTTTTTCAGTGACATGGACACTGGGATTGAGGATACCCTCAGTAAGTTTCTGATGAGACAGAGATGTGTGAGTGATGCAGCAGGGAAAAAAATGTCATCCAGCCTTGCCAGGCTTAAAAAGTGGGGCCTGTGCAAACAACTGAAGTTCAAAAACCCAAATACCGGGACCTGCACTGAGTCAGGGCAGTCACAAACACAAACACAGGCTGGGAAAATAATGGATGAAAGGAGCCCTGAGGAGGAGGAAGTGGCGGTGTTAGTGGACAAGAAGCACAACATGACCTGGAAACAGGAGCTTGCAGCCCAGAAAAGCAAAAGTGTCCTGAGCTGCATTGAATAAAACTGGACCTCAAAAGAAGGAGATTCTTCCCCTCTGTTCTTGTTTTGTGAGACCCCACCTGAAGGACTGATTCCAGCTCTGGGGCCACCAACATGAGGAGGATGGGGAGATTTTGGAGCAAGTGCAGGGAAAGCCACAAAAATACTCTGAGGGTGGAGCAGCTCTCTGTAAACAGGGAGAGAGCTGGGGGTATTCACCTGGAGAAGAGAAGGCTCCAGGGAGACCTCAGAGCCTTCCCAGGCCCTAAAGGGGCTCCAAGAGAGCTGGAGAGGGACTTTGGACAAGTCCCTCTTGTCCAAAGGGCCTTCAGTGACAGGACAAGGAGGAGTGTCTTCAAATTGACAGAGAACAGGTTAGATTTGACATTGGGAAGATATTTTTGACTTTGAGGGTGCTGAGGCCCTGGCCTTGAGGTTGCCCAGAGAAGCTGTGGCTGCCCCATCCATGGAGGTATCCAAGGCCAGGTCGAAAGGGGCTTGGAGGAACCTGGTCTAACAGAAGTGTCCCTGCCTAAGCAGGAGGTTATGAGATGACCTTTCAGGTGCCTTCCAAGCCCAACCATTCCATGGTATGAACTCAAGCTTTTGTAGTTGGCGTTGAAGTGCTTTCCTACACATCGATGCCCTTTAAATTCTTCACCTCCAGGAGAGTTTTGAGGGGTTTGAAAATGAAAGACTCGTCTCCTTTGCCTTATTTGAAGAAAACTAAAACTTAAAGCATAAACTCAGTATGACTTTAACTAAACAAAAATCCTCACATAGCCTCTAGTTGAAATCTAGCCAAGATTTCAGTACAAGAAGCTTTTTCTCAGCAGCAGGTATGGCAACAGGCAGTGTCATGAGCAATCAGAAAAAGGTGTGTGAAAGAAGTACCACAAAGATCGCCTTCATCAGATCCATCAGGGCAATCTCTTCTCCCATTGCAGAGCTTCTCAGGCTGTAGGCAGATGGAGGTATCATTAGCACAAGGGTATTTTGGTGGTCCACACAAATAGCCCTCGCAATTATCCTCATCAGACTGATCCTCACAATCAATATCGCCATCACATAGCCACGCTTTGCTAATGCATCTCCCTTGGGGAAAAGAGACAATAAACACAGGAAATCAGACTGGAAGCAAACTTTAGGAGGACAAAAAAAAAATACCTTCAAAGCAATATACAGATTTTTTTTTTTCTTTTCTTTTTTATTATTCTTTTCTATTAATAGTTCTTTCCTCTTTGATGAGCAGAAAGAAACCATCTTGCACTTACACTCTGAAGCATCGTCCACAGCATTTTTGACAGTCTAATTTTCCAAACAACACCAATCCTACTCATATGTGTGCTGAACAAAACTGCATACAGGCACGACACAACCTCAAAAATCTGTTAAATACACCAAATGATACTAAAATTTGCTAATTATATTTAATTTTTGCTGTTCTTCATCTCTCTTCTTTTATCTTCTATTGCAACAGGCCTCCATGGGAGCAATGTTTCAATATATGACTTTTAATTAGCATGGGTTTGCAAAACAAAAATTTTTCTAGGAAGTAGACACACAACCCATTCCCCAGTGATGTCTGATAAATGATCAGCTTTTAGGCAAAATAATTACAGCAGATGAAATTTCTTAAATTACTTCAGTTTTGTCAAACCAATGGTCAGATCATGTCTCAAAAGGGGGAAAAGGAATTTGTAATGATCATCAATATTTAGAGATGCAAGAAAGCCTCTTGATTAGAAAAAGGGTTTTAATCTTTAAAATCCTGCAGATATTAAATTAGAATCAACAAAATCAGGGATTTTAATGAAAAGAGCCAAGATTGTGACTGCTGACACTTACAGGTGTGTGTGTGCTCCTGTCCCAACCTGTTTTTCTACTTCCTACCTACAGCCAGGAGGGTTTAGCTGTAAATTTTGATAACACAGAGACTGAACTGGAATGTCACATACTTTATTTTCCAATTAATAGAGAACAGATAGAACCAGGTAATGAAGCTGATCTAGAAAATTTTGGGGGGGTTCGTCCATTAATTAATTGTGCAGAGAAAATCAATTGGAATGGGAAAGGAGATCCTGGGAAAGTTTTGTTCCACTGACAGCAGTTCTGGTGGATGCCCAGGCACTGACTGAGACTCCCAAGTTCAAACCCGCTCAGAATGAACTGGCACAACTTTCTGCCCACCCCTCCCAGCCTGTGCAACATCAGATTTCAATTTTAAAGGACGCATTTGTTGAAGATCGGTTTAATGCATTTGGTTTGATATTTTAGTCTTCTTTCGTTGCAAAAAAATGCTGATGTCCTCACAAAGTCTAGGGGATAAAAGACAGGGAAACAAGAGCACTGGAAAAAACAGTTTGATTCTGCAGGACTCATGAGGAAAATCTGAGATTGTTTTCACTTCTGATGAAGAAGAGCAAGAAGTGAAGCTTCAGGATCATGCTACACTGACTGTCAGGTTTAAACAGCAGAATATCATCTTGCCAGTGCAAAATCCGCTCGAAAACCAACAGGGAAGGGTGGAAATTAGAATGAAAACCTTCCACCATTTTCTTTAGAGGCCAAAGTCCCAAATATCCAATACTGGAAAGACAGAACTGCACAGACATAAGGAAACAAAATTGTATGCATGATATGTATGCAGTTTATCATTACATGCAATCACAAGTGTTTCAAAAAAGTGTCCCTATTCTTTATTATTCTGAATGATCATTGATTTTATACATTACTATAACACAGCAGTAGAATGCAAGCTAATGGAAAATACCAACATCAACCAAACCAACCATAACCCAAAATAAATTGAAGTTGCTTCCAGTAGTGCTCCTAATCTGTTATTTTAATCTTTTATGCATTCAAATGTTTACAGAGAAAATCAGTTTCCCTGCTTTTCTTGTACCTTAGTGAAGATATGTTTTATACTGAAAGACTCATCTTTCATTATGATAGATATGACAAGTTCTTAAGTAGAATATACTTTCAAGGAATTAATCTTTGCCAAGATTCTAAAGAGATGGACTTAATGAAATATTATGACTGCCTTGAAATCATTACCTAAAATTCACTGAAGTATTTTTCCTTTATTGCCCCTTAGTGAAACTCACACTTCTGGTTTCCAGGAACCTCTTTAGTAAAATTCCATCATAAATTAATTGCCTCAATAGCTGTATCTGCCCTTTTCCATTGCTCTTTTGTGTAACACAATGAGACAGGAGGCCTGAGCAGCAACTATGTGGGAAAGCCTGATCCAAATGTTTCTCCAATGTTTTTTATTTCCTACATATATTATATTATCAATATTAATATTGATAAATATTATCAACAGAATTAACTATTCATACACTCTTTCAGTCTTTGTCAGGACACTGAGCCCAGGAGGTTTTTGAACAGATCCCATCTTCAACCATAAGAAAACTACTTTGGTGGAGCATTAATTGCAGTTTCTTCTTACAGCTAATTCTTACTGCCTAAACCTGTACTGCAACACCTTCCTAAACTATAGAATGGACTCAGTCTCGATCCCATCAGCATTACAGAATATTCCAACCTGACTCATTTAAAAAAAGGCTGTGATGGTCAATGATCTCACTTGCCCTGTTGAACACACGTTGGACTTAGAATGAATCACATTGTTTCAAAAATGTGGTAATTTCTCAATTTATGGATTTTAGTAGAAAGCAGATGCTTTCAAATGACTCCTGGGTGAGACAGGAAAAAACAACAGCAACCAACCAACCAACCAACCAACAACAAAAAACCCCACCAGGCCTAAAGAAGAGAGCTGTTACCACAGAAAACAATGTTAGAAATGGACTAAGGATAAAAATACTTGCAATTTCCTCATCACATTTCTGGAAAACCCTTCCTTCCCAGCCTTCCTCAGCATCAGCTTTTTTGGTCAAATCTAACATGGACTCTGACAATCCTCATTCAGACAGCACCAGTGCTGCTGTTGTTATATTCTTCCAGCATCACTCTGATCAGCACCCACTGATATGATTTCCTCTGTGTACATTCCCTATTTTCCATTCCTAACCAATGCAACTTCTTTTCTCAAAATTCTTTTCCCCCTCTAATATATTATTACACGTAGGGAAAAGGAAAAAAAAAAAAAAAAAAAAGAAAAAAGAAAAGGGAACNTAAAAAAATAGTCCACAGAGTAACATCAAAAATGGTAGGATACCATCAACTGCTGCTTGAAAAAATAAAAAGAGCAGTAAGTATGGCAAATAAATGTTACAGCTCAGATGTACTGCTTACTAAACTGAAGTATTCATGGCTCTTTTGCATTTGTCTTCACAGAAGTACTTTATTATGATTATTAGAGTAATCAGATGACATTTTAAGTGAGACTGCACAGATTCTGCTCTTGGTGTAGCACTACTAACTGAAAAGTAGGGAGACGGAATAAAAAGGATAAATTTATGTAGTACATAAAATTGAGGTGAAGTACATGCCTGTAATAATTTTTGGAGGACAGAATCAGAATTTAAAATAGAAAGTTGTATCTTTATACAATTTAAATTAGTCTAGTCTAATTTAAAAGAAGCCTAATCTAATTTTAAACCAGAAAATAATTGGCTAGCAGCAGCCCAAGGGTAGTCAATCTCAATCAGGTAATGATTTCTTCCCACATCCTACTGCTGTGCAACCTCTAGTATATTTTTCATCACACATCACTACAAACAAACATGGGATGGTTTTGAAAAAAATGAATCAGAAAAGCAGCTCTGAAACCAGGTAGCTCAAGTACCCTCCAGCATTTTGGCCAACTTCAGATACAGCAGCTCAAGGACTGCCCAGGTTGGGCAGTTCCAGTGAGACCAGCAAAAATAATAAAGGTGTAAAAACATAAAACAGAAATGGAAGATAGGCAAGGGGTGAAAAATAAAAAAAAAAAAGTATTTATTTATTCAACTAATAATGCTTTTAGGGACCCATATGGCAGAAGTAATTCAATATCCAAAGGAGTCAGGTGAGTTGTTGGGAATAAAAGGTTCAACTACTGGAGGCAGATGACACAAGGCCACCTATATAAGTTTTAGAATACTCTCAGCCATAGATTCTTAACTGAATATTGGAAAAGGAGCTGGGTACAACAGGTTCCTGAGATCCCCATCCCTGTAAGCAGAAAAATCCCTTTTGGCTGAATGCTGACAAATTCTGGTTTTGTAGCTTGGCACTCACGCCTGTGGGCATTGTGAAACATTAACCAAAGCCAAAAAAGCCACAGTAAGGAAAGACCCTGCAGCTACTATTTAAGGACATAAAATGAGAAGAAATAAGCAAAAAATGGGCAGTACCATCTCACTATTGCTCCTCTCACCAGCTGCCGTTTCCCTCCCCAAATTCTGGCTGTTTCAGCTCCCTCCACACACATGTTTCTGCACAGACCCATCAGATCACCCCCAGCAGTCTCTGAGGGGACAATTAGCCAGTGCCTCCTCGTTGGAACAAATGTTGCCATAAATGTGCAAGCCACACACCATTATTTCTTTAGAATCATGAGCAGAGAAAATTGCACTTCTTCTGAAACATTCCAGTAACTCTTCCTCATAAAGCCATTATTACTCCTTTGTCCACACCACACACAGAACAAATGGAAAAGCAGCTCAACAAAAATTTTCCTTTGCTGCTTTCTCCTACAGTGCATTACTGCAGGCCTCCTCCAGGAGGAAGGAGAACATTGCTCCCTCCAGGTGGAAGGAATATTGCAAAAGAGAAAATTATGACTGTCATAATTGATTGCTCCAGTGATATTTCCACACAACAAACAAGAACGATTGCATTTTCCTTCTAATCAAAGCCATATACCCTTGAATTTAGCAAAATTTTGATGAAAATTTTTGGTTTTGCTGTATTTCTTTGTGGCAGCCAGTGAAGTCACCTTTCACCCTGTGAACTGAGACACTGCCCTCCTTTAACATGACCACAAACATAGGGAAGTGCATAATGAGGGAATGCAGCTTGGACTGTGGACTTTGAAATGGGGTTCTGGTTCTCTGTTGAAAAGGCAACTCATTCAGACAATGATGCTGAATTTAATCCTTGTATTTCCTGTTATTACGGCAGCTGGATTTGGAAAACCTTAACTTGCCACCAGAAGGGGCTTTCCAGGCTCTGTATCTAAAATCATTCAGGACAAGAAACCAAAACCTAGCCTAAGAAGCAAACTTTTCTGAAAAGAACAAAGCCCAATAACTAAAATCTGCACTTCATCTTGTATTCCACATTGCCTCTAATCTATCTCTGCTTTTCTCTTAACTAAAGCAGTAATATCTTGTCCCATTAGCTTTCCCAAAAGCAGCTGGTGAAAATAAACCTCATCTATTGAGATTTATTCACCTTTCTTGCCTCCAATAATTTTGCTTTGGCCACTTGGGCTGGTGTTAGCTTTTCCTCACTTAGGCACTAGGAAATACACTTGCTCCTGATTGATTATTTCCTGTGCCAGGGTTTCTATCAATCAGTTCCAGGAAAAAGGCCACACATGAATAATCCATTTTTACTTATAGAAAGATTTTCATTTAACAGCTACTTATTCTAAACATCTTTAGGGAAATAGTAAGAACACAAGAGGAAATGTTGGGTTTTTTTTTTACACAATTCAGTATTTCGTATTTCATTTTCAAGACATCATGATTCTTATAACTTTAAAAGGCAAGAAGCAAGATACTTTTGGACAGAGATCACACAAGTCCTCTGACACATTTATTGTGCTTAGCTCTAACACAGGCATTAGAATGGCTTCTCCCTTCCTTCAATATTTGTAGTTGCCCAGTGGCAACAATATTCCTACTTCTTATAGCCTTCATTGAATATTGCTGTGACAGTTATTTTAGCCCTAATATCACAAAAAGTTTTAATAGAAATGACAAAAAATATTAGTACTGTGCTGACATATATTAATTTCTTCCTTAACTGGACTTTCCCTTAAAAAAAAGGTTCCATCTAGACATCATTGTTTAAAACATTGCATATCCTCATGCAATGATTGGAACATTCTTTTCACACCTTAGAGTGAACTATACTTAGAGAAAAAAATGGTTTTAAAAACAATAAAAGAATGTATTTTTCCTCCAATACAGCACTTAAAATTTCCAGTGCTGTAGTTGTAATTCTTCAAAGTATTCAAGGTACTTTATACCATTTTATTCAACTTACTCCTAGGGCCAAAAAGGGGAAACAGAAGAAAATACCCGAACTTTGGTGTACTATTAAATGCTTTATTTAAGTATTTGGCGGGAAGTACTGTCATAGAGAGTGCTTTCAGCTTTAAGTAGTCTCAAAACTCATCTGTTTTTTACTGTAAATATAAAATAGATATGTTTAAATTTATTTATAATAAAAACAAATATATTTATTTATGTATTTATTTATAATAAAAATTTAAATGTGATATAATTTATATGGTAAATCAGAAAACAGGGTATGCAAATCAACATTACTTTCAGGAACACATATTTCCAGGAATCAATATAATATTCAGGTAGGAATACAATGAGTAACACCTCACTAGTATAAAAGCATTAATTAAAGAGTAGATACGCGACCAAACAAGACAAACTCACGCAGACACACACAGAGGAAGTGAGAGGAAAACGCATCTGCAGGCCCCTACCTGTACTCCTGCAGGAGAACTTTGTTTTGTCATCACACACTCGCAGGGTCCCATTGCAGCCCTTCTCGTCGCTGCCATCCTCACAGTCCTTCTCTCCATCGCAGCGCCACAGCTCAGGAACGCAGTTCCCGTCAGGACTGCACTGGAATTCCCTCCCACTGCACCTTCCAGGAGAGGGAGTTGCTTAGGAAAATAAGAATTACATTGAAGAATTTGCTTGTGTGAGGTTTGTTTTTTTTCCATTCCAAGTCTACATTGACTTAGAACCCTCTTCCTAACCCTAAGCCTAAATCAGATCCCCCAATCATAACACTCGAAGTGCCCTATTCCATACTAGAACTCATCATCCAACACAAGCTTCAGACAAGCTCGTCCTTATCCTCCTCACTTCCCTCACTCCCCCTCCACCACATGCTCACTACTGATTTTTATTTCCTTTTTTGCACATCTGTCGGACAGGAAGGAGTTTGGAGGTACGAAGAGGACCAAGGCTGATGAAGTTTCCCTGGTGCTTCATAAACCCTGTGCTTAATCCTCAAGCTGGTTTCCCTCATCCCTCCTCTTTCTCCTTTTTTACCCAAAAGGTCCATCCTCTCATGCCCAAAACCTGAAAGGTCCCACCTGTGCCCTGGCAAGGCCCCCACAGTGCCAGGTTTGTGCTGTTACAAACTCCATGGCAAAGGAGCCTCACTCAGTGCAGCCCTGGCATCAGTGCTGACTGCTTCAAACAATAATTACTGGGAGATTTTAATTATTCATCACATACATAACTCTCTAAGCATTTTCTAGCTTATGGCCTTTTCAATTTTATTCTTGCTTTTCTTTACCCAAACTATTACAACTCTATTTCTATTATTTAATAGCATACTAACGACAATTACATGAACTTTAAAGTAATGGCATACTTATACTTTCCTGCTTGGACCAAAAAGCATTATTTGAATCAATTCTTATAGCACTGTTTATAAATACATTTTATTTTATTTTATTTAACATTGCTTTGTTGGCTTTTTTTCTTACCTAATCTGTACCCTTGTGTTCTATCGTAAAAGGTTAGAGCAAGGCTTTAAGTTTCAAAATGGAAATGAAGAGGGGTAAAAGTGGGTTGTTCAGTTCCAGACTAATCATTTTGATAGACAAAAAATTATTTTTGTGAATATATAAAATTAAGGACTTCACTCATGTTGGCATTCTCATACTTCATGCATTTATATGAGGTATCCAACTAGATTTAGAATGTAAAGTTATGAAAAGGGACCAATAACATTGTGTACAATTACTTAATTGTACAAAAAACATTAGGAGAAAAATATGAAAGACATTCCCTCATTCTGATCTGATGATTCTTTATCCTTTGCTATAAGCATCCTTCCTTTCTCTCCCTACCCTAATAAATAGAAAGTATGGCATTTAAATAGGGATGTAGTTTGTTAAAATGCTTTTATGTAAAAAAACCCCACTAACTCAAAGACTTGCATCACACAGAAGTGAGAGTATTACTGTTCCACTGCATGAAAAAAACAGAAAATATCAATAATAACTTAAATAATGCTTCTTACTGTCTCTTCACCCAGACAGCACGCATCTCTGCAATAAGACAAACACCACATCGAGCATAATTCACTGAAGTAAAACTATAAAACTTATCTCACTGTAATACCCATTCTGTTTTCAAACACATTCCTCATGATACACTTCTGTGTTATCACATTGCACCTGACATATTTCCCACTCCAGCCTTTAACCAAGGTTAAAAACAACTTCTCTTTTTCCATTGGCTGAAGGTCAGGTATTCATAACAAATAAACACGAACTCTGTGTTTGTAAGTATTAAAAACATGGAAGAAGAAAAAAATAAAAATGAAATCTAACCTTCCCTGGTGCAGTTTGTTTTGGTTTCATCACTGAAATCTCCACAGTCATTGTCACCATCACAGGCCCAGTGCCCTGGGATACATCTGCCATTCTGACACCTGAACTGGTCAGCAGAGCACGAGTGGACGCAGCCCAGCTCGTCACTGCCGTCGCCACAGTCGTCATCTGCAAATTTTAATATTTGAAAATGGTTTAAAACACAAAATATCTGAATGCAGTACGTAAGGAGGGCAAATCATTTTGAAAAAGGCAAAAGGAAAAAAAAAATCCATTAAATAAAGTAACATGTTTTCTGCTCACAGGCATCAAATTATTTCTAATGCACGTAATACCTTAAATCCTATTTACCAACAGCACTCAGCTCTGTAATTTTGGATAGTCTAACCCCTTACTCAGTTATTCAATCAGAGACACCAGCAAGCATGAGAAGCCTGTAAATTATCTTAATTTCTTTAGCTGTGTGTAACTACACAGTCTTTCAAACACCGTCACTTTACTCTCTGTGAAAACCTAAGACAGTTAATCACAGACACAAACAGCTTCATATAAACCAAAATGAAAACCTGATGAATTTCTTCTCAATAGTATTAAACTTTGTTTCTGTGTATTTACAAGAGTGCAAAGTGGAGAAAGCACATAAATAATCATGGACTGCAGTTCCTCATTACTCTAATGTTGTACTCATTACAACAGTCTTAAGGCAATTCCTGTAATTTGATCGTGGTCATCAAGGGAGGAAGGAGATAAATATGTTAGGTACACTCTAAAGGGTTTCCATGCACAGAAATTCATCAGCACACTGTGATAATTTCGGGAATTTGTCCATTTACAGCTAAAAATTCCTGTCAGACAAATAAAATTACAGAAACACCAAATGCTTTGGACCAACCCAATCTTATTAGGACTGGAGCAACATCACTCCCACAGCACAAACTCTGAGAAGAGATTCATTTTAACATTCAAATATGTACTCTTCCAGCCAAAAGAATAAAATACATTGTAAAGTCTTGCTGGCCTTCACTCTTCAGGGATGCTATTTATTTACCTGACCTTGTTCACAAAAACAAAAAAATCAGATATATCAGAAAAAACTGAAACCATGTTGTTTTCTAAGAACAGAAAATACTTTCATAAGCAATAGCTTTGCTTTCCTACTTTTTTTTTTTTTTTTTTTTTTTTTTTTTTTAATAATTATCTTCTCTGGCAATTATTTTTANCATTCTACATAATATACTATACCTATTACAATAGACCTAATTTGAACCTTCAGTGTTGCTGATTTCTAGGTCAGGTCAGTAATTTAAAAACGCTTTATTTATTCTCTGACCACTTACGAGCCCAACTGACAATATGAGTCTCAGAAAAAAAGAACATCAAAGCAATATTTATGGGATTCCCCACATATTCATTTCAGATATAGAGGGCTCGATACTTGCCTGAATCACAGAGCCATTTGCTGCTAATGCATCTCCCATTTCTGCAGATAAACTGAGTTAGTGGCTCACACGTTGGGAATTCTGTGAAAGTGTTCAAAAAGAAATAAAATCTATTTAACATCCTCTTCAGTAATGTTCTGCCACCCTCCTACATGCATAAATTACACAAGTGCGTTGTAGCAAACATTTGCACCTTCCAGGTATTTAATCTTGAGTGGAGAAAAGGGTGAGACACCAAAAAGAAAAGATAAATTAACTTTAAACTGTTAATACTGTCCAAACCCTGCTTTTTATCAACATGGGCCATGAAATTCATTACTCTGTGACAAATGGCCTGGCCCCATATTCCCATCAGACCAGGGCTGGTTTTCACACTAGCCATGCCAATATTTAAGGCACCATACCTTGATTACTGATACAAACTCTATTTTCCATGTGCTTATTTACAAAGGGGTTCTCCAGTTGCAGCAGCACTGCCAGAAAGGGACAGGAAATGGAGCACTATAAAATGGGAAGGTTAAGTACCAAGCTAAAGAACAGCCAAGAAATAAAGTTACTCTACACTGGCATAATAAAATCCAAAATTAAAATGTCAGCTTTCGCAAGCAATTCCTCCCAGCATTCCGGTAAAGCAATAGAAATCTGAGACAATAGCATTCACAAAATATCATCTGTATTGAACACAGATATTTGTTTCTATAATTATAATTCTACTCTTCTTCATAAGAGTAACTTAAATATAGATTTTTTTCAGACTTCTTTTTCTTCTAAAGCCAATGACATTGGTAGGTGTGTGCATCTACTATTAACTTGCTAAACACTCTGGAAAATACTGAAGAGTTTTTCTAAATTTTTAAAACATGTCACATGAATATAAAACTATCATAGGATGACAACTGAACTCACTTTGTTTTTACTGAACCTCAGAAAATCTTGGCTCAAAAAGAGTCACACTCTGATGAAGCACTAAACCAAACTACCTGCATCTAACAGTAGATTAAAAATATATATAATTTTTCATTTAAAAATTAAATAGAGAACACCAAGAACTTCATTGAACAGAGGTGATCATCCTGCTTCAAAGTAGAAAAGGGTGGGGAGAAAAGCTGCCATTGATGACAACACTTAGTTGTTCCTTCTAGAAAGTTCTTGCTTTTTTTGTTTGGTTGGTTTGGGTTTTGTTTGTTTGCTTGATTTGGGTTTGTTGGTTTATGGGTTTTGGTGTTTTGATTTTTGGGGTTTTGTTTATTTGGTTTTTTTTGTTAAACAAAAACATTACAGTGACAAAAAAAATCTGTTCTGACAAAAAAAAACGGAAGTGTGCAACTGCAGTAGTGCTTAGACACACTATATGCCCCATGTGCTTCAAGCAAAACTGAAAGCAACTTTTAATTTCACTTTTTCAAACAATTTTTCCACAAATCTGTAATTTTCCTCTTTTCCATACATAGATGCCTCCATGACTTAGTTTTCTTTATGTTCACCTGTACAAAGGGACAGAAATGGATTAAAATGAATCGTGATTCCCCCCATCACCCCCAGCAGTAGCCAGCTCACAATTCCCAGCCCACCACAGGAGGTTTGTAGCATCTCCAGAGTTTGCCCAGAGCATCTCCAGATCTTTCACCATTAGCCACAGCTCCTGCTCACATCCTAGAGGACACACAGCACTTCCCCTCATTGTCCCTTCCCTACTTCAGAGGAAAGAGATTCACATCCTGCAGCTGATCCACACCCAGCCCTGTCCTCACTGCCCTGCAGACACAGACATGAAGAAAGGTGACTCTTGAGCTCCCAGTGAAAGTTCTCCACAGGGTAGGCACCAATCTCATTTCTCTCTTATGTCCTTATGGATACAGGGATTTTAAACTGTTCCATAGAAGGAAATATCTCCCACTAAACAGAACATGTTGGCATTTACTTAAATGCCATTAGCGTGCCCATTAGTGATCAAATCATAGGGCAGGAGGAAAAATGAAATATCTGACATACATGCGCAGCCTCAGTGTTTGAGGGTAACAAAACAAGGTGCTAAAACATGAAACACGTCAAGTTTGGCTACACAGAACAAACAGCCAGTGACATAAATCCTGATTAAAAGATCTGAAGAAATATTCCAGGTCAGCTGAGAGGATACTGAACAAAGCTCAGGGGAAGGATTTCCAAAGGTGCCAGTAACCTCTGTGTGCTGCTGATGTGCCTGGGAACACGAGGCAGAGAAGCTGTTCTAGCACTGAGAGTCAATGCTGTGCCATTAAACACAGAGTTAGAACTTTACAGACTGCAAAATACAAGTCTCATCCTATCTCTGTACACAACTGAACTGATTTGATCTGAAGGAAGGCAATTAGAAGTCTACCTTAATAATATTATTACTTTTAATCATGTAAAGACTTCATTTTTTTGCCCCATCCCTGTGAGTATTAAATTCCAGTTTGGATGGAGCTCTGGTCTAGGGGAAGGTGTCCCTGCCCATGGCAGGAGGCTGGAACAGAATGTTCTTTAAGGTTCTCTCCAACCCAAACAACCCTGTGATTCTACACTGCGATACATCATATTCTGTGATTCTGAATCTGCAGACAGCTCACTGACCCTTGTGCTCTCAGACTCACAGCAGTTACCAGTGCCCTGCAAAACAAATGACTATTAAAATCCTTAATTGTTTGGAAGCAGCTGATTAGAGTGAGCACACCCCTCTCTGCAGTATCTCAGCACAGCAGCAGTCAGCACAGCTGCTGATACTCCCTCATGATGGAACCAAGAATTTTTTAATTTTTTCTGAAAAATACAAGATCAAATACACTTCTGTTGAGGCTTGAAAGAGGTTGATTTTATTGACATCTAGAATATGCTGAGAGGGCCCATGTGGAGAGGTATGTGGCAGAGATAAAGAATAGTTTTTGAGGGTGACAGCATTTGATAATGGGCTGCAAATTAAAAAAAGTCTTGATTGATCTGCATATTTGGTATTGTAGTTAAAAACTCATTAAATAGAAAGTGCTGCATTTGCTTCGGTTTTATTTATCAACCAAACAAATTCTATTTGCCATTTCAGAAACAGTATTATCATTTCAGCTGATGTGAAAAGAGATCCCTATATATTTCATGCATTACAGAAGAATTTTTCTTCCCCCCACCAAAAAAAAGAGAAATCCACTTACCACAGGATGTCATTTCATCAGTCCCATCTCCACAGTCATCCTCCCTGTCACACAGCCATGACGTCGGAATACACCGTCCATTCCCACACGAAAACTGATTAACCTGACAAGTTCTTGCTGTCAAGACAAAACACTCCAAAAAACACCAGGGAAATGGACTGGATCCCTCAGCTCTCTTGGTGGGTGTCTGATTTTAGAAGCTGCAGGGCTGGAGGGCACCTCCTGTCCTTCTGCACTTTCCCCTGCCCTGACTAAACATCATTCACCTCCTTTGATTTCAGAGAAAACTGAGGTCATCTGCAGGGCTGTGTTCTACCTCTGCTGGGGGGAATTCTTAGTGGCTTCCTCCTCATAAAAGAACGTGAAATTCTAGATACAATTGTGCAAAACTAGGTGATAAGAAGAGAATTAATATGCACTAATGCTTGAAGTGAACAAAAATCAGGGCATATAAATGCCCTCCAGTTGGGATATTAACAACCTGTATTCCACACCATGAACAATGATCTTTGTGAATTTCTTATTTACAGAGGAAAATGGGAATTAGCCTGTGTGTGATGTGCCTGGCCTCACTGTTCTTAGAATCTTTGCCCTTGCAAGCACTTAACTGCAATCATCCATTAAAGGAATCAATGCATGTATTTCTCCTGAAGAAAGAAGGATCACTAAAATAATCTGTGCTATGTAGATACAGAAATTACTTTAAAAGTGGATGAATAATAAAATGTCACTAAAAAGCTAACATAGAAAACTGTCATTATGTATAATTTTATTTAAAATCTGAACCCATAACAATGCCAGTGATATGGATTTTGCCTCAGATTTTGATTCCAAATTTAAGCGTTTAGAATTCATTTGGCTGTTATTCTAGACTTTAAAAAAATGTCTGATATGTTAAAAATCCCAGTGACTGAAAGAATATTGCTTCATTTATTTTTTTCAACTACCATTTTCCTTTTTCTTCAGAGAAGTAGCCCAAAACTCAAAAGAGGAATATAAGTTTAAAATATTTCAAAGGAGTAATTTTTTAAACATTAACTATGTTTGCCACTGTAGGCAGAAATGGAAAAGCAAGAATTCAAAATTCGATCCATCGCCAACTGACACAGGGTTAAAAAAAAATGGTCTTCAAATTAGACTCTCACCCTGCAAGCCAACAGTTGGATATCAAAGAACATCAAGTAAGACAACAGGGAATATTTTAATGCACAATGTGTGTTGTCTTGCACTGCACTTCAGTTCAAAACACTCATCAGCTCATTGATGGCTGGCATGTTACATATTTGAGATTTAATGCTTGTTTAGAGTACTCTGACAACAAGCACTAAACATCACTTCCACACAAGCAAATTGGGAATTCCATGATTTACCACAGTGGAATCAGTAAACAATCCTCATCTTGCTATTTGCTCAAAAAACCCACTCTCCAGTTAATAACTCAGAAGTGAAAAGAATTTCAAGGCAGCGAGTGGAAACTGAGTAACTAATTATGCATAAAATAAATCAGCATAAAATAAAATTTACTGGTGACATGGCACCCATCACAGCACGTTAATAAACAAAGTTCTAGCTGCCAAAAAAGATTTGTACCTCAAAGTTTGTACCTGAGCATTGCTTTGACAGCCGACCTATATGAGAGATTAAGAGCTGAATAACTTTGGAAAGCACAGCCAAGCACATGGATTAAGTAAAATATAATTTGCATTCCAGCCTTGGTGGCTTCAAAATCTGAATCCATTTAAAACATCAATAATCAGATTACAAGTAGCAGCCTGGTTCACTTCAGTTCAGTTCAAATCAGTCCTGAACTATTCATGCAGCTCAAGTTAAAGAACCTGTTTGCACAACCAAGTAAAATTTTTACCTGCACAAGTTTTATTTGATTCGTCTTCGTTATTACCACAATCATTAGCTCCATCACAAAGCCACCTCTTGGGAATGCAGCGATTATTTTGGCACTTAAACTGATCATCAGGACAGCTATGATTGACTGTGGAGAAAAAAAAAAAGAGATGTTTTTCTTCCCTAAGAGAATAATCTGAGAAAAAAAGCTGTGAAATCTGTGAAAAGTACACATTAAATGCTGTTCCCTAGTGATGGTTATCCTGGATGTATAACTACCATGACATAAAGATTGTTCAGCAAAACAGTCAATTACCAATATTGCAGCACCTCAAACATAAATTAAATAATATCTACTAAAAACGCCATCACGGAGATCCTCTTCTATTAGGTGATAAAAGGCAGCAGCATTTTATAGTGCTGTTTCCTTAAAGAAACCTGTTCTTGATCACATTTGGGCAGCGTGATGAGGTTTGCAAACTAAAGTGCATATTAAACAAAGGAAAACACCGGAGGGAACAGATGCAAGCTGCTAAGTGCAGATCCAAAATATGATACTAGAGTGAGCAGGGATTTGGGCAGGTCATAAAACGCTTCTAAAATGAGGCACATTACTGTCAATGGCCACATATAGATCTGCTGTTTACTCACCATGAAATTGTAGGTGTCAAAAAGTGAAATATGCAACACGGTGTAAAACTAACAACAAAAAAACTCGGGTATTCAGGAGTGAACAAGGTATCTCTCAAACAGGTTTTTGCTGGCTACAAATTCTCACAGAAAGGATGAAGCTGAATGCACAGGATTTATGTAAATACTATTGGCCTGCTCTTGCAACTGTAGTAAGTGTTTATGTTCTGCTTCTTTCATGCTAATACCATCTATTATTAGCAGACCTTGCTCATCTGGATCTAGGCAAGAACAGTAAACTGCACACGGCTTCAAACGCTGGGTGTAGAAATAATCTCAGCTATTTTTCACCTACTCAGCCATCCACTGACTCTTTTTTAAAGTTTAACATACATCTGGAAACAAAGGGTATTTAAAATGAAAGGATGTCTTGCAGGCTTATCCTTGACATTTCAGCAGCTTTTATCTTTGACCTTTCTGCCTGTTCTGGCAATTGAAGACGACACAGAGCACGGGTGATATCAATAGCACATGAACCCTGGTTTGTGTGCAGGGTGCAGAAGCACAGGAAGCAGAGATTAATTAATAATCTGAGCAGAAAGGTGTCCCAAATCTCCTACTTCCTAAGTGACTTTGCAATGTGACTGGAGAACTAAACTGGAACCATCCAAGTAATAAAATCACAAGTTGAAGGCTTTTTTATTTTTTTTCTTTTCTTTCTTTTTTTTTTTTTTTAATTTGACTTTAATGCTTGACATAGATACTGCTTTAAATGGTTGTTAAGCTTTTGCTCATATAAATTTAGTAATGTGTATTCTGCTCATAATTGCAAATATTTCAAACTCATAAAGAACTATTGGAGTTACTATGGCAACTGCTGAGAAGAGATCAATGTTATCACACTGACCATGTAAACTATAGATCACATTCAGGTTTAAGACCAGGTTATGATTTCATTTATATTTGTATAAATCCTCAGAGAATTACAAGCTTTGATCAATGAACTGGTCTTCCTTACACTAATTTAAAAGACAATCAAGTCAAATCGGCTGAAAGATTTTCCTTCTCACTGTCTTTATTAGCTGAGCTCCTTAATTTAAGACATGCTGGTTTCAAAACAAAATGAGAGTAAGCACTACAATTCAGAACTGTTAAAATATTTTTAAAAATATTAACTGAAATCAGCAATGTCTGATTGGAGCTACCAAAATACATAAATGCTGTAAAAAACCCACAGTGAAACAAAACAAACCCAAACCTGGCAATTTAACAGCCATATGGAAAAAGATCCAGGCATTACAGAGGATCACAAGATCAGTTTGTAGCAGCAGAATCAGTGTGAAGCAGGCAAGATTTAGCCAAGGGTGAATAAACAATCACCCTTCTCAAACACATTCTCTCAGCCAGTTTTGGACATTCAACCCACAGAATCGCTTCAGAAAAAAAGCAATGAAATCTAAAAAAACCCTGCCGTAATCTACTAGGGAAAAAAAAAAAAAAAACCAACAAAAAACCACACACACAAAAACCACCCCACAACAACAAAAAACCAAGAAAAAACCCAGAACAGTTTAGAGTTGTTTGGTCTCAAAGAGATAAGAAAGAGAGACTATGATAAGAGTTTTCAGACACACAGAACAATACTGCAGAACAGAAGATTGTTCATGTCTACAACTGATTGGGAGAAATATTGTATTTTCATTTCAGTAAAGGAGATTTGGTTTAGAGAAATGATACCAGGACAGAAATAGAAAGAATTGTGACAAACAGAGTAAGGAAGAGAATGCTCAGTGCTGTGACATTAATTTTAAAGCAGGCTACTAAAGTACCTTCCAGAAATGACAGGGACATAATTGGTATGTTTTCTATTACTTTTCATTTCAACAGTGGAACTCCTCCACAGCTGAAAAATACATCTCTTGTAAAACCATAACTTTAAAGACATTAATTTAATACTGCAAGTGGTGTAGGGATTTGGGTTTTGGTTATGTTGCTGGTTTGGGTTTCTTGGAGGGGGTTGGGTGGGAGGTGGTTTGTTTACTTTGTTGGTTTAATTACTTGTGGGGTTTTTTGGTTTTGTTTTGGTACTTTTTTTCCTTTTCTTCCTGAGGATTTTTGGGGTATTTTTATGCATTTAAAGAAATGCATTCAGAAATTTTCATGGTTGGAAGGGATCTGCAAAAATCCCTTGGTGTAATCCCCTACATGAGCAGGGCCAGATAGAGCAAGTTTCAAGCATCTCCACAGACAGGAACTCCACAACCAGTTTGGGCAATCTATTCCAGTGTTAAAAAAAACACAGTGTTAAAAATACAGTGTTTAAAAAAGTGTTATCTTTCAGATGTTCAGATAAAATTGATGCTTTTCAGTTTGTGCCCATCACCTCTTGTCCAGCTAGTGACACTACCAAGAAGAGCCTGGCTCCCTTTTTCCATTCCCTCCCATTGGGTGTTAGAGTGTGACCCATGAAAGAAATAGTGTAAAACAAAGTAAAAAAGTAAAAACCACCAATATTTAAAGGATCAGGAATGATGTGACAACCCCAAAAAAGATGACATCTCTGCAGGTGCTGTGCAATGAGTGTACCAGTGAGATTTGAAAGTGCTATTACTGTTGCACGCAGGAAATGAAAAAAATGAAAATTTGCATGAACGGCCTAAGGATGATTGTTTTGGTTTGGCTGGCACAGTCTGGCTTGCAGTTCTTGAAGTGTGTGGAGGCCCAGGGGCTTATCCCCAAGGTAGCTGTGGCTCAGCCCTGGAGGGACTGAGGAAAATGTGGAAAGACACCCTTTGAGGTCATGGTGAGGAAAACCTCCCTCCCATGGGGCTTCGCAGCCACATGTTAATATTTCTTAGGTTTCGTTGTTCTATTGGTTTGTTAAGTTTATGTCATCCTGTTACTATATATGCACCCATACCAGAATGTTCTTCTTTAGCTTAAATTGGGTTTAAATTGTGTTAAATTTTCTGCAGTGTTACACCCCTGTAACCCCATTAGTCCCCTTAGTTTATTTTTACCCCTTTGCACCACTTTTTCCTATTCCTATTGGACCCTGCCCCCAAGACCTGCCCTAGGTGTCCCATTTGTAACCCTGTGCCCTCAGACCCCTTTCAGCTCTGGTCCCTGGAACACACTGGAGGCTGTGGCCACGATGCACGCGCCAACAATAAGCATCCCTCAGATTTCCAAACGGGACCCCATCCCCTCGCCTTTATGGCCAGCTCTTTATCAGCAGAGTGCACTGGGCCCCCTAGGCTCAGGTCGCTCTCAGGGACGTGCAGGTGCACGAGGCAGGGATGGAGGGCTGAGAGGGGAGTGCATACGTACAGCAGATCTCCGAGTGCTCGTCGCTGCCGTCCAGGCAGTCGTCGTCCCCGTCGCAGCGCCAGCGCTCCTGGATGCAGCGCTTGTTGCTGCACTGGAACTGCTCCGCCTTGCACAGCTGGGGCAGCACCTCTCCCGCTTTCACTGGGGAAAACATCCAACAGGAACATCTCTTTACCTGCTTGATACGCCCACAATGCTATGCTGCCCCTACATAAATGCATGTCAGTTCTCATTCTCACTCTTCACAGCGTTCTTACGTCAACTCGGAGGTAATTCCACCTGAAGCCTGTAGTGGCACACGTATCCGAGTGCGTGGTTGGAGGAATGAACTTATAATAAATGGAAAAAACCTCAGAACAGAATGGCACTCAAACTGGCTTTTAAATCGCTGCTTAGAGGATAGAGTAAAAATATCAGTTTAAAATATTGCAATACCTCATCAAGAGCAAACAGGAAATGTTCTGACAGACGCCGGCCAAATTCGGGTGCACATTTAGAGATAGGAAATGATTACTAAAAAGCTGATTCTTGTATCCGAGCAACAACTCAAACACCCGCATTATGCACTGGTACAAACTCAGCAGAGAAGAAAGGATAAAATTCTGCTGGGGCAGAGTTAAGTAGCAAGCTACATCTTATTGATAAATCCAGGCAGACGTACTTCTCAACATCAGGTTCAGAATGCTTCAGGTGTAAAGGCCACACATCAGTCCAGGACCCTTTGAGGAACAGCAGAATACCTCCAGGAATACTCCATGGAAAGAGCCAGGCAGTGAAATGTGTTGGGGAAAAAGCAGGAAATCTGCCCCATTCCAATCTCAAAGTCTCTCTAACCTCTCTTACTAATGCCTACATTCCATCTTATCAGTGATGAGTGCCCATTCCAGTTATTTCTGCTATAAAGAAAAATAGATCTTTTTTTTTTTTTTTTTATTTTAACCAAAGTGATGGCTCTGCCTGGTCATTGCAGCCTCCATAATGTTCATCCTGTTATGAAATAATCCTTGTGCTTTACTCATCTCAATCTTACGTAAAATGTTACAATTCGCTTCAAGAAATACATCAATGAGACTTAGAAAAAGTAGAGAAATTTTTTAGAAAGTTACAAACAGCAAGACTAAACACTAAAAAAAAAATACCTGTAGTACATGGCAAGTTATTACTTTAATTGAAAAATCCCACCTTCTATTAGAACAATTTTTATCTTTGTCTCAATGAAGATATATAAAGAAAAGATGAAAGGCAGCAAAATTTGCACAGTCTGTGTCAGAATCTATCATATATAAATACATCAGGTTGATGTGTTTCATGAACAGTTTCATCATGAACATTTCAATCTCAGATTTCTGTTTAAGATACTTAGTAGAATAATCTGACAACTGTTCATATATATTTAATTTAATAATTATATGGATCCATTTCTGTTATTTTTAAAAGATTTCAGTGAACTATTTAAGTGCTTCATCACATCAGATATGCTGAAATATTTTCCAATGCATTTTAACTTAAAGAGTGTACTTAATGTTCTGTTTTCTTTGGAAAAATCTTTTACATTCTGTAAACTAGAATATTTATTCAAGTAATATTTCTTTGTCTGATAGACCCTGTAGGAGGCCACTCTTTCTGGTTTTATTTTCAGGTCTGACTTGATCCCTTAACAGCAGCATCATCTCAGATATTCTTTAAGAATCTTACTCATGCAGGTTGTACTGTTTTCCTCCAAAAGCTGATTATCAGCACAGGCACAAACTCTGCCTCCAGGAATGGCCAAACAAAGAGTGCTGCAGCCTCCATTATTAACACGACAGGCATTATCACCTGGGAAAAGAAATGAAAAACAACTTTAAAACTAACAGCCATGCTAGGACTAAACAACAGAGGTTTTAGTTGCTTTGGTTTTTTTGGTTTCTTTCCTTTTTTCTTTAGGAACATAAACGGATGAAGAATTTTTTGCAATTACTTTCCTCTCATGTTAGGAGCACGTTATTCTCATAGTTTGGTTACTGTGGGTTATAATATCTAAACATAATTAGTTACAGGTTGCAATACTTTAAAATAATAATAATAATAATAAAAACTCACAAAAAAACTGCACCACCAGCTCACAGCATTTTATCTGCCTGTTTTATGAAGGGAACAAATAGTGCAAAATATTTGGCACAGCTACATGCACACAGTGGCTTCAAGGAATCAAACAGCAGATAAAGGAATGTTTTGAAGTTAATTGGCATCTGTACACGTTAAAACAAAGTGGCTACAAATGCAGATTAGGACAAAAAAAAGAGAGAGAAAACAGGAGTATAAAGAGATTTATGGCAGATAGAATACAGGCAAACATTCCACTATTCTTCTCTGAACACATCTGCCATTGCTCTGCTGTTTTTTCCATGTTATTGTTCCCTCCCCAAAGCTATTCCCATGAAGACATTGACAGCTGTCAGTGTTTCAACCACCCACCAAGGGCTGCTGCATCCTCACCACCCATTCCTGAGGCAACCAGGCTTGAAGTCACTGAGAGCCCACAAATGTCACAATTTCTGCTGGTGTCACTTTGGTCACGACCCAATTGCTTGGATTTGCACTGCTGGGGACACCCAGCACCTCATGAGCAAAGCTCTGCTGATTTCAGGTGTTGGTGAGAAGTGATTATGATCAAGCAAGATATAAAACTTCATGTCTGCTGAACCTTTAAATTAAAAGGTTTTTGTTTTTTTTTTTCATTTTCCTGTTCTAGTGAAAAGCAGTTCCTCCTTTTAAAGGTGTAGGAAACATTTACCAGCTTGCTGGGCTAAAACAGACTCCACACAATTCCATCTCTTCAAAGCTCCTCACTTCACTTTTCATAGAAAATATAATATTAAGTTCTCATGGAGCTATGAACATGGATATCAAACTTTCCCATCAGAGCCATTCCCGCAGGTGCAGGGAAATCTCTTTAAATTATTAAATGAACATCAGATAATGAGCAAATAATTTAAGATTTTGAAAATTTTTGTATTTTAAGATGTGCCTTAATATGTCTTACAATATCGAGCAGTGCTTAATAACCTTTTTCTATACTTTTTCTGATCCACCAGACACAACATTTCTTAGAAGAAAATGAGTCAACAGCCCATTAAAGCCCCACTGAACTTTTAAATAAATCTGTGCAAAATGATTAATAGAGAATGATGTGAAAGGCCATTGTGGTACTTGTACTTTCACTGGACAGGGTGTGAGTGAGATGACAAGAAGACAACTGTATAACCAGGGAAAATGGGAATTCTCTGGGAAGTCTGAGGGCTTGATCACAATTTCAGAAAGAGCTTAGACTGGACACTTAATCCATATTATCCTGACTTCAAGCCTGAGACTACGACCTAACCCACTAAAAAATCAACTGCTACATCTATGCTCACCAAAACCAAAATACGATGAACAAAACATCAAAAATGTAAGAAATGTATTTGAGTCTAAATTTTGGAAAATCCCAGGTAAAACAAAGCCTCAGAAAAAGTATCCTTGAAAGTCTCTGCACATTTGCAGGGCCATCATGGTACAAATCAAAGGATGTCAGTAATGCAAAGATTTAAACAGTTCTCAGAAGCTGCCGAAATAAACAAACCAAAATACAATCTTCAAAAGTGACTCCAAAATTACATGGCACAAGTCAAAACATTTGCAGTGATTTAATTAAAGAACGTACATGAGTTTGTCAGCTCACTGAAAGAGAATAAGCCTAGAGAATAAGAGACTATTTCAGACAAATATAGAATACACATGATGATTCTGAAGGCCAATGAAAGCTGAAAATAACTAACATCAAAAATTAAATCACTAGATCAAAGTCAAATGGTCCATCTTGAAGATGAAAAGTTCCTACTTAACCTCATAATTGGGATGACAAACTCCTGCACAGTGGGTTATGTGCTAAGCAAAGTGATAAAAGAGGGGATGATGACAAGGAAAATAGAAGTACCAAGAGTTGAAGCAAAAAGATCCAAGATAAAAAGGTTTAAAAAGTGCAGTCTTCAACCTGAAGGTGCAATGAGACCTTGAGTCCCATCAGTCTTGCTGAAGAGACTCCTGGGCTGAAACGTCTCCCAAAACACAGTTCAAATAGGTTAAGCCTCTTTATTGAACAAGCTGTAGAACCTGTAAAGCTATCAAGTATTTGGGAAATTAAATCTCCCTGACTACAGTTCCTAGCAGCTATTTCATATGGTTGTTCTTAAAATAGTCCCAAAATTTTAAAACACTTTCAAAGCGATTTTGTTCATATTTTGACAGCTTTGAAAACAGCTGTCGCCCTGTTGATTGCATGGGAATAAATTAGGCCAATTCCATTTTAATTAGCTAAAAAAAAAAATTAGTCTAGAGCTAAACCAACAATCTAATTGCATTTCAGTCATTGTCCTCAGACAAAGATGGCAACCATGCACATTTGTTTAATCTTCTCATTTAAGAGATGCACTGAAGTATTTATTGCATTTGTACCTTCTTATGAACCTAACCTCAAACACTGTTAAATTTTGTAAGCCCATTCTTAGGATCATCCTCCACACATGAAGAGCAGCAGCCTGGTGGTCAAGATCTTTGCAACCTGAGGAGCTGAAACATCATCTGATTTCAAAAGAGGCTACTTTGATTGCTGCAACAGCACTTACACAAGAATTATTTGCATGGAAGTAGCAATCTAGCCTTTCAATGCAGTGGAAATACCCACAGGCCTTTGCAGGGTCATATTCTGAGTGTAAACCCAACTCCTATGATTCCTACGCTTCACCTTCCCATTTTTTGGGATTCCTGATGCACAGAGACCCAAAGGCTCAGCCTAAGGAAGTAAGGTGAGTTCTAAGCTCTGAAAGCAAGGGAAAAAAAACCCAAAAAACATTCCTCCTCAAGGGGGTCACGCCTCATGAGAGAGAGACAATGAAAAGCACCTCTCCTTGAGGATATCCCAAAAGCTTCATGTCCCTGCCCAAAGCACAAGGCAAAGCAGCACCGGAACAGTATCCTGGAAAAGCCCCCCTGATAAAAATGCCACTCTGAATTGAACTGTGCCCAAATGAAATGACACAGTTTCTGCTCATGTAGACAGTGACAAGAGCAGCAGCATCAAAGCAGTCACCTCAAAATATCAGAGCCAAAAGTTTCTGAGGCATGTGCATGTAATCTTTAATATACAACTCGTCTAAAAAGTGTTTTCCTGTGGTTTTCTCTGTACATACTCTGCCTTGAGCCTCCTCTTTTACAAGGAAAACATGCACACACACACAAATAGTTTCTTTAAAAGAAATTTTTATGCTCCTTTGGGAACAGTGGCAAGATCAACCTCACAGAGGCATGACAAAAAAGGGAAGTTCCTAAAGGCTGCAGTTAGCTTACAAAATTCCAATTCCAATTTCAAACAAAGAATATATTAATGAGCCAATTTCCCTCCCTCAAGACTTTAGCTCATTCAGCGAAACTGTCTAAGAGGCAATACTTTCTCTCTCTGGTGTCAGCTTATTTGGAAGCTAACAGCAACTGCATTAAATGTCCCTTTTTTCTGAAAAATAAAGGAATTTTCTGAGTACCAAATAAAGCAGCAGTAGTATTGAAAGCAAACACTGCATCTCCTATGAGCAGCATTCTGAAATTTGGCCACCTTGAGGGTAGATTTGGGCCCAGATTTTGCCTTAAAAACACCAACCAAACAAACCCCTCACTAAATCCAAGAAAAAAAAACCCAACAAACTATACTTTTACACGTTTTTGAATGTCAGAGAGAGCGCCTGAAAAGCAGCTGTGGCAGGAGGAACACTGTTGCAGCAACCCTGACTTTGCACAGTGCTACACAGGGCAGCTTGGTTTAGGTAAAAGAAATTTAGAGGCTACAGTATCAGAAAAGAGAAAATTTAAACAGTAAAAAAAATCATCTTTCAAACAGTATTTTATCTATACTAATTCCTGATGATCATTTTTGTGTTTGGTGGCAGACCAAACAAACATTTCTGGTAATTAGAAATATGTTTTAACTAGTGAGGAAACACTCAACAACTCACAGGAACGCTGCATGTAGTAAATGGAATGGAAGTTTTCTTCAGTAAAACACATTTTTAACTTCACCTGTAGAGTAACAGTTGTATTTTCTAAATTCCATCCATGCAAACCTATGGCTTTTATCTCATTTCTCCACAGATACAAGAAGCAACAACCATGGATTTTTCCACTGCTCTCAAAGAACTGCATTTATTCTGAGCAGCATACCGTGATGATTGTAGACCAAGATGGGGGAGCAAATTAATATATATATGTATATATACAGGCAGAATCTATGATCTCATTTAAGAAAAGGTAAATGTAATCATGTATTTTATATTTATGAGCCAATGCAGATATGTTTATGTTNAGCGATTTTGTTCATATTTTGACAGCTTTGAAAACAGCTGTCGCCCTGTTGATTGCATGGGAATAAATTAGGCCAATTCCATTTTAATTAGCTAAAAAAAAAAATTAGTCTAGAGCTAAACCAACAATCTAATTGCATTTCAGTCATTGTCCTCAGACAAAGATGGCAACCATGCACATTTGTTTAATCTTCTCATTTAAGAGATGCACTGAAGTATTTATTGCATTTGTACCTTCTTATGAACCTAACCTCAAACACTGTTAAATTTTGTAAGCCCATTCTTAGGATCATCCTCCACACATGAAGAGCAGCAGCCTGGTGGTCAAGATCTTTGCAACCTGAGGAGCTGAAACATCATCTGATTTCAAAAGAGGCTACTTTGATTGCTGCAACAGCACTTACACAAGAATTATTTGCATGGAAGTAGCAATCTAGCCTTTCAATGCAGTGGAAATACCCACAGGCCTTTGCAGGGTCATATTCTGAGTGTAAACCCAACTCCTATGATTCCTACGCTTCACCTTCCCATTTTTTGGGATTCCTGATGCACAGAGACCCAAAGGCTCAGCCTAAGGAAGTAAGGTGAGTTCTAAGCTCTGAAAGCAAGGGAAAAAAAACCCAAAAAACATTCCTCCTCAAGGGGGTCACGCCTCATGAGAGAGAGACAATGAAAAGCACCTCTCCTTGAGGATATCCCAAAAGCTTCATGTCCCTGCCCAAAGCACAAGGCAAAGCAGCACCGGAACAGTATCCTGGAAAAGCCCCCCTGATAAAAATGCCACTCTGAATTGAACTGTGCCCAAATGAAATGACACAGTTTCTGCTCATGTAGACAGTGACAAGAGCAGCAGCATCAAAGCAGTCACCTCAAAATATCAGAGCCAAAAGTTTCTGAGGCATGTGCATGTAATCTTTAATATACAACTCGTCTAAAAAGTGTTTTCCTGTGGTTTTCTCTGTACATACTCTGCCTTGAGCCTCCTCTTTTACAAGGAAAACATGCACACACACACAATTAGTTTCTTTAAAAGAAATTTTTATGCTCCTTTGGGAACAGTGGCAAGATCAACCTCACAGAGGCATGACAAAAAAGGGAAGTTCCTAAAGGCTGCAGTTAGCTTACAAAATTCCAATTCCAATTTCAAACAAAGAATATATTAATGAGCCAATTTCCCTCCCTCAAGACTTTAGCTCATTCAGCGAAACTGTCTAAGAGGCAATACTTTCTCTCTCTGGTGTCAGCTTATTTGGAAGCTAACAACAACTGCATTAAATGTCCCTTTTTTCTGAAAAATAAAGGAATTTTCTGAGTACCAAATAAAGCAGCAGTAGTATTGAAAGCAAACACTGCATCTCCTATGAGCAGCATTCTGAAATTTGGCCACCTTGAGGGTAGATTTGGGCCCAGATTTTGCCTTAAAAACACCAACCAAACAAACCCCTCACTAAATCCAAGAAAAAAAAACCCAACAAACTATACTTTTACACGTTTTTGAATGTCAGAGAGAGCGCCTGAAAAGCAGCTGTGGCAGGAGGAACACTGTTGCAGCAACCCTGACTTTGCACAGTGCTACACAGGGCAGCTTGGTTTAGGTAAAAGAAATTTAGAGGCTACAGTATCAGAAAAGAGAAAATTTAAACAGTAAAAAAAATCATCTTTCAAACAGTATTTTATCTATACTAATTCCTGATGATCATTTTTGTGTTTGGTGGCAGACCAAACAAACATTTCTGGTAATTAGAAATATGTTTTAACTAGTGAGGAAACACTCAACAACTCACAGGAACGCTGCATGTAGTAAATGGAATGAAAGTTTTCTTCAGTAAAACACATTTTTAACTTCACCTGTAGAGTAACAGTTGTATTTTCTAAATTCCATCCATGCAAACCTATGGCTTTTATCTCATTTCTCCACAGATACAAGAAGCAACAACCATGGATTTTTCCACTGCTCTCAAAGAACTGCATTTATTCTGAGCAGCATACCGTGATGATTGTAGACCAAGATGGGGGAGCAAATTAATATATATATGTATATATACAGGCAGAATCTATGATCTCATTTAAGAAAAGGTAAATGTAATCATGTATTTTATATCTATGAGCCAATGCAGATATGTTTATGTTGCCCTCTGTAACTGATACTTGCATAGCATCTCTTGGTCACAAAAGGAAAAAGGGCAATAAAGGCAGTGTGAATGCAGAGGAGGAATTCAGACAAGAACAATGTTGTGATACCCTTTTTAGTATTTATGAGAGAATCAATTCCTACATCAATGGACTGAAACTCTGGAGAGTAACTTTCTCCTGCCACAACCCATATTTGTTTTTCTTTTTTTTGTTCATCCAGTCACCTCAAAATACTCGGAGACTCTAAAGGAAAATGTCCTTTTATGACAGACCTCTGGAGATACAAGTACCTTGCTGTTTGCGTGGATCATAAATCTGGAGCCCAAACAAAGGTGGCCTCTCACTTCTCAGCAGTGTCACATTCCTTGTTAGCAGATCCAGCTGGAAAATTGACCCATTCATGTAATCGGTCCAGTATATATAATTTCCATGATGTGACAGTCCAAAAGGATGATTCAAATCTTTTCCGTTGTAGACTACCTGCAATCAATTAGCATCAGGTGAGCATCAGCAAGGTTAAAAGAATCTTCAGTTTTTCAGAGAAGGTAAAACAGGAAATAGGAAAACTGAGATAATTGCTGTCCCAAACATAACGATCTACTGCGATAAAATTAAATAAAGAGAGCAAAGCCCTTCTGTGCAGCAGAACCAATATCTAACTAAAAAAAAAAAAGAATAATTAAAAAAAAAAAAGCTCAACAAAACAGACAAACAAACAAAACCACCAAAACCCAAAAAACCCCCAAACTTCATATAAATTCACTTTAAGTGGTCCCCATCAGAGAAGACAGGAACAGACTGCCCAGGGAGACTGGCGCAGTCTCTAACCCTGGGAGGATTTGAAAGACAGAGAAGTGGGGTGTAGGGTCATGGTTAGGGGTGAACTTGGCAGTGCTGGGTTANGTGGCGCAGTCTCTGCCAAGTTGAAGGGGTGAACTTGGCAGTGCTGTGTTAAGGGTTGGACTCGAAGATCTTAAAGCCTTTCCCAATATAACCAATTCCATGATCCTGTGATTCTATCCCAGCAGATTCAGTTTGGAGTCATTGCTCTCCTTCTTCTGGCTGGGATCCTCCTTGGACCAAGAGCCTTTTCTCTATCCTGCCTCTAGAGAGAAGGAAGCAGCTCCTCACATCCCCTGCCTTGTCTGTTTCTAGACACAAACCCAAGAGAACATGGAGATGAAGCCAACTAAAATACTCCTTTGAGATAATTAACAAATGTCATCCCCTTTAGCCCTTCAAATTTTCTCTTTGGGCTTGGAATTCTTATACTCAAAGCTCCTTCCTTATCTCTGAACTGCTTTTGATCCAAATTCATCAATCAGTCAATAATCTGACAGCCATTGGTGGAATTGCAGACCTCCCTATCCCCCAAAATCTTTACTCTATTAAAGAATTATAGATGTGACTGATCCAGTTAAATTTTGACTAAAATATTCTATAGTTAAATACAAAGATTAAGCATCAAAATAAAGTATTTAATAGTTCTTTTCAGCTACATAAATTCAAGTAGTTATGTCTTTTTTGTTATATCCCAGGATTATAGAAAAAATACTTAAAAAAACCCTCCAAAACAATTCTGTGACACACTTAAAATAAAACCTGCAAAGGCAGGTGCTTCCTTTTATTCACCAGTCACTAATTTTATGAAGCAGATGGTAAAACTTGCCCAGATTATCAGACTCCAGTCTGAGCCTTAACCACTTTCAAAGTGTCTTATTTAGTGCTTCTTGCTCCTCCAAATCCACACAGAATGTCTGCACAGACTTGCATCCTGCTAGTGCAGGCAATATAACAACTAAAGCAATCTCTCTCCATCTTTGACAGAATCTGTTGAGTTCTGCCCATCTGAATACTACCACTAATGCTCAAAAGAGGCAGAGATTCATAAAACCAGCTCATCCAGTGAAGTTCAAGGAAAAGCCTGTCTGGGAAAACCAAAACAAAAATGGGTTTAGCTACCAAAAAACTCTTTGCAGCTTCATGGCTCAATCAAAACATAACTCATTGCCTCATGAGAAAAAATAGATAAAAAATAAAATAATAATCAGGTTGGGTGTCACTCAGGACAGAGGAACACCCTAAGCTGTGCTGCAGTCTCTCACTCGAGACTGCCACCACCATTCCAGCCGGACACGCCGCGGGGATCTGCAGAAACCTTGGGAAATATTTTTAACGTAACACAATAAAATCCAGAGACAGAACATGCCCGTGGGCAAACCAGCAGCGTTTCTCTTTTACCTTCCTGTCAGTGCCATTCAAATAGATCCTTTCAATGTGATCATAATAGGCGTCACACCAGTAGAGCACGTTGGCACGGTAGTCCAGAGTTAAACCATTTGGCCAGAGCATCTTTGATGTGACAAAAACCTGCCGGCTGAAGCCGTCCATCCAGGCCTTCTCAATCCTCCCCACGCTGGCATCTATTTCATCTTCCTCCCAGTCTGTCCAATACATCCATCTGGGGAATTACAGAAAGGAGCATTCAGATCCCGTTTTAATCAGGTGAATTACACTGCAGGCTTTTAGCGACAGCTCGTCCGAGCCAGAGCAATTCCGACTTTTGCATGTTTCTTTCCATTGCTGTTTCTACAACTCTATTTACTGTCCCTCACCACTGCTGAAATGACACTTCTGTTATTTTGCTTATATTGTGATAGATTACGTGAATACCAGAGAACCAACAAAGAAAAGTGAAAGAATTAAGACTTTATTTATTCCCACCAGAGAAATGGGGTTTCTTTGTTTGTATTTTTTTAAACCATCTCTTGTCACAAACTTCAAATTTTTAAAGTGAGCTGATTCTGATCAGGTCTAATTTACCTTCATGATGTAAATCTCCTTTTTATTACACCTAATTCTATCAAAGAAGTTGCAACACAATAATTATTTGCACTCTTGTTTTAGAGATAAAGGATAACCTTGACATTCTGTGAACTTCAGGTCCTACATGGAAGCAGCTAAATCACTTAGAAAACTTTTAGGAGTACTTTGCCCATCACAAAAATATTTAGAAATACTTGCTGTGAAAATTAGTTGAAAAAAAGCCAGTAGGCAATTTTAGCATAGTTTTATGGTTTATAGTCCAACAATACAGATTAAAAACCCCCAAGCAAGCAAAGTCTGGAAGAAAGGCACCAACATTACTTTGGAAAAGTCAAAAATAAAAATCTATTAACTCCTCTAAAAGTATTGGCTCAGAGGAATTCTCTACTGGAGCCATTCTCTGCTGGACACTACAGAACAAACCTTTCCTTTTTGAATTATTCTGAATATCATATTCTATTACAGAATTTGCCCTTGAAAATTGTGATTTCAACCATTTATAATACACAACTTGAACTTGTACAAAAACAGAGGGCAGCAAACATGTTAAGAAACATCACTTTTTTTTTTTTTTTTTTTTAACATGTTTTTCCCTAAGGAAATGAGTTAATGGGAAGAAATACTCAGAAAGCTGTAAGCACTTTGTGAATCATCTCAGATTGTATCACATACAGTCACATCATTTCATAAATGAAAACATTTGCCAGACAGCAGATGTTTACTGTTAGTCAAACCTAAGACTTAAATTAATAAGCATTAAAGAGAGGAAAAATCGTGCCAATATTAAATGGATCCTATTTGTTAAAGTTATCATGATTTAATTGCTATTGATGTACCTCACCTCTTCTCTTACCAGATTTATGTTTCTGAAATAAATTCTGTGATCCTAACCCATTTAATTGGCCTGTACTTTGAAGAATAAAGTCCTGGAATTTAAATACTGAATTTACAAAAGAATGATATACTGAAGTGAAAAATCATTTTATTATCACATCTGTGTAAAATATGTCAAATCTATCGGTCAAAAAAATTATTCAAATGCACTTTTATGTATAAACATAATTTGGTATTTATGAGAAACTGGAAAAAAAAGAAAAATTGCATTACACAAATTGCAGATATGAAAATGCAGCTTTTTTGTTCATTTTTCATTTATCTCAAATGGCTCACTAGAAGGTTGTTTTGGGTTCTTTTAATGTTTTTTTGTAAATATGTGCAAAGAACATCAATCCATTTTTGATCCACAAGCCTTACCAACTCCACTGCATGCTTGACTCAAACAGCACCGGGTTTCATCACAGAATTATAAACCCTGCACATGCCCTGAGGCTCAGGCAGACACAGGTCAATGTGGCAGTTATTTTACTGGGAGACAAAATATGTTTTACAAATATTTACATGACTTCTCAACAGCAATTACTGAGCTTTTCTCCATTAACTTTTTGCCTGTCCTTATTCCAGTTATCCTGCCATAAGCTAAAACCTGCTCACAGTGACAGGCATTTATGTCAGTGTGCTTTAATCGTACCTCAAAATGCAGTTAATGCTCCAACACCGGTTAAATCAAGACTAAAATTTTGGAAACACAATTAAAAAGCCATAATAAATGCTATCCCTCAGGAAGAGCTTCCATGAGAAGTATAATCATGAAGGACACGCTATTTTATTGGAGAAGTGTTTTATATAATGGCCCTGTTCAGGCAATACATCTTCATCCTCTGTTTGTTCCTCTGCCATGCATTTACTGAGCTGGGAAACTCAACAAAGTAATTGCAGGTGTGGTTATGGTTCGTGGTCTGATTTTATACCCTCCCTATCTGACCTTAATGAATTGTAGCCTTTCCACAGCCACTTCCACTCCTCAAAGGACAGGCTCAAAAGGGAAAAGCTGAGAGTCTAAATATTTTCTATAATAGGAAAATAGCAATCAAGCCAGCCACGCTGAAACAACCTACCTACATCATTCTCCAGTGACAACTCCCTGAACAAACCTAACAGTGATTTTTTTCAAGTAAACCACCATTATACCACAGTAATACAATGTGGGTTTTTTTTTATTATTATTCAGCCTACCAAAACTAATTAAAGCTAATAAGTAATGAAGAGTACCTGTCTCAGTTTTGTAAACCAATGTGTACAAGGATATGGTTATAATTAGCTCTAGAAATTGAGAATTCAGAGAGAGAAACACAGGACAGAATCTTAAAATTCTCTTGATATTAAAAATTCATACAGGACTAACACCCTCAATTTGCTTGAGAAAAAGGTGAGTCACATTCAGATTAACAGGACAGGCACTCAACACTGACAGGCATACAAATTCTTCTGAAAGCTTCAGGGCAAGAATGCTGGGCAGGAATTACAGATATTACAGACTCCTGAAGGATTACAGACTGCTACAGGACTCTACAAACCTCCTCCAGAGCAAATTAAATCCTGTATTTATGCTACAAAGAAAATAATTACAGAAAAAATCAGTTTGCTTCATACCCATTGACAGGATCAACAACAATTCCTCTAGGGTGGGACATGTCTCCCTCCAACAAAGTTTTCCTACTCTGAGCAGCTTTTTCCAGTCTGGCAACAGCAATTGTTTTCCTGTGGCCATCATTGGTCCAATACAGATTATTTCCAATCCAGTCCACTGCAATGCCTTCCACATTGTCAAGATCTGTTGAGAGAGGGAGAGCAGTAGTGAGAGCAGTAGTGAGAATGACATACTATTTGTGTTCTATATTTACTTATGTTCACTGTTTGTTATGTGATATCCACGTCATATTTTTAAAGCTGCTTTTTTCCCTTATCTACTGAAGGTCCAAAGCAAATTAGGGATATCTGGTATAAATTTTCCTTTCCTTTCCTTTCCTTTCCTTTCCTTTCCTTTCCTTTCCTTTCCTTTCCTTTCCTTTCCTTTCCTTTCCTTTCCTTTCCTTTCCTTTCCTTTCCTTTCCTTTCCTTTCCTTTCCTTTCCTTTCCTTTCCTTTCCTTTCCTTTCCTTTCCTTTCCTTTCCTTTCCTTTCCTTTCCTTTCCTTTCCTTTCCTTTCCTTTCCTTTCCTTTNGCTTTCTCCTCTCTCCTTTCGTTTCTGGATTATTTAACCTTTTTTTTTTCTGCCTGTTGGCTTTAGTTCATTTAAGAAACTAAACCTAAATTTTGTAAATCCATCCATCACAGGTGTGGAGATGACAATATGTCCTGTGAGGCAAAATATGACAAAGTTATTTGGAAAAAGAAAAAAAAAAAAAAAAAAAAAAAAAGTGGCATGTGCTGAGGAGCCTTGCAAAATGTTTTTTTAACATTTTTATCCATGTTTCTGATACACCTGAACATCACTGCATTTCTGGGAAACTATTGTTCTTTGTGGTTTAAGAAGCTTGAAGGAAGCAAAGGTGTCAGAACGAGCTCTCTGGGACACGAAACAAGAAATGACATTTCCAACCCAGCAACCACCGGGTCTGACAAGAATCACCCAAAGCACAGGACAGCTGTGGGTCAGGCAGTGTCTGAGAGCAGCTCAGCAGCTTCCCCAGCCTGATGGACACAGCCAGTTTTATTTCTCATCTCTCAGTGCTTTTGAACAATGTCAGAGGCAGCTGAAAGTTCCTGAAAGAGAAGGGTGGCCTTTGGTCCCCGGGTGGTCAAGGAGGTTGAGAAAAGTGATGAGAATGGAAGGGAAAAGGAGAGAGAATTTCACCAAGGACCTGAAGCCCAGGGCTCAGGAAAAAATAATAATAATAAAAAATCTGCTGAACAGGACAGGGAACACAGAGAAACTTGAGCTGTGAAAAAAATGTCCTATAAAGGTCTGAGGGACCTCAGCAGATTTTGCTCAATTTAGGAAAACACTGACATGATTAAAACCAAGCTTAAGGACAAGGAGCGATTTGTTCCGAAGCCAATTTATGTTTATCCTGTCTGACACAGCCAATTTGAGCTAAACACAGTTTTTATATTAAAAAGATGATCTTTTTAAGGAAAATATTTTGCGGATTTTTTGCTTCTTTGGGGGTCAAACCAGTCCAAATATGGGCTGAATTGGCATCAGCAGCAAAATTTACAGAATTAATAGAATGCTGGATACCTCCTAAAATTTACCAGACTTTTGCTCCACATCTATTCTGCAGGAATTTTGGGGCAAATGTGATTCTAAACTAAATACAATCTAAGTTAAAACAACAACAACAACAACAACAACAACAACAACAACAACAACAACAACAACAACAACAACAACAACAACAACAACAACAACAACAACAAAAACACCAAAAAACAACAAACAAACAAACAAACAACCCTCATGGTAACTAGATACTGAATATATCAGAAAGTTGTTTATTTTTTAAAAAAAAGGAGAATTCTACAGCATGACCCTATAGAGATAATTTTTATTGTTTTTGTGGAGTTATAATTAAAGATTCACTTTTATTTCACTATCTAAAAGCTTTAAATACATGAATTACTTTTCAAATGGGTTTCACACCAAGTAGTAAACAGGAAGAAAATGGTCATTCTGCCTTTCTCATCATTACTGACTACAGTAATTCAGTCCTTCTGCAGTAAAACCCTCTCAGCATAAAAGGAATGAGGTAATAAAATACCCTCGTGATCATTCTTCACTTGCTGAATGAAAATTTAACATTTTTAATTCTGGAATTTCCACCAGAATTTTTACACCAACATTAACATGAGAGCTCCAAACACGTTGGATCTAGATGTGAGGTTTTTAAAAACAGTTCTGGACGCACCAGTTTGCCACATTGCTTTTCAGTATGAAACAGATAACAGGCACAACATGTAATTTGTACAGAATGGCCAAGTCATCAATGTTATGTCTAATAAATAGTGCCTAAAATGCTAGATTAACATAAAACCTGGTGGCAAAATAATTCTTCTATATAGCAATCATCTAAACAGCTCCCAGAGAGCTTTACAGACTGACTTTGGCCTTGTTTAATCAACAGGTTGATAATTTTGACTAATATATACAAGTAAATATTATAAGTCTCACAGCAACCCCCAAAAAAGCATCAGGGGTACAAGGACAAGTAAAAAAACCCTGAGCTTGTGTTACATTTAGGATTTAGATCCAGTTAAAAATGTCTGTGTTTTTTCCCAAATTTTTTAATGTAAAAGACTGATTTTACATGCAAGTTTGAAAGGTTAATTGTAATTTTTGTTGCTGGTGGAGGTGCAGCACTACAGCAGCTGTGCCACCAGCTCTAAGCTAGGCTGTGCTGGGGGCTGTCAAATTGTTATCAACACTACCCAGCAGTTTGCTGCCCAAAGTGAAGAAACAGAAATCACAGCTGAAACTATATGAGAAATCAAACTCCAGCAGTGTGAGGTGCTCAGCGATCTCAATTCCCAGTCAACGGCTGTAGGATCAGTAATTATCTGAGTTTCAGTGCTGCCTGAACAAGCGTATACATTCTCAAAATCCTGACAGTCACCAAAAAAAAAACAAGGCAACTTCTAATCTGAGAAGTGGCACCTACCACAGCTAGGAGCCCTTAGCAGCACACTGTTCAGAGCAAATATTAAACCACCTCCTGACACACCTGATTTTCTGTAGTAGCCTCCCACCAAGGAACGATTTCATCTGTCCCTGCTGAGCTCGTGAGAGTTGACAAGAATAAAAGCTGAGGTGTTATGGCTGGAGGCCATATTAATTTTTTAAATCATGAAAAATACATTAACAAATGTTCTTTAAATATACTTTAAAGTCATGGAACTACACCAAGTTAGAAGTAACAATGTAAGCTCCTGGGGAAGGAGGAAGGGGAGAATGACAGTGACATATTTTTGGTCTTTACAAATAGTAGCCTCACCAATAATAAATCATCAGATAATCCACAGCTCTTTCAGTATTGCATTAGTATTTTTACTGTGTTGTACTTATAAAGAGCAGACACTGCATTTAAACATTATTTATCACCAATTTTCTGGTTTGGCATACAAAGTTTATTCATGTTTGAGCAGACCAATCCCAACCTGTCTGACCCCGACCTGTGTGACACCTTTCAGCCAGGATGCTCCTTGCTGCTCCTTTATCATGTTTTAATTTACATATTTCCTGCTCCTTCCTCTACTCCACATTTGAACTATTTCGTTGTCAAATAAAATGCACGGTTAGCAAAGGAAAGGCAGCAATGGGAGGTGTGAGGTGTACATTATCCATTCCCATGCTGGCAGTGAAATGAAGAATTACCAGACTGACAGCTGAGTATTTGTTATTTTCAGAAAAACGCTCTTTATTAACCATTCACCAGAGCAGGGTAAAGAGCCTGTCACTATTCCTTGCAACTGCTGCTGAAGGGATCTTTGTGCAGACTCTGAGGAGAGACCTTACACTAAAAGAGTATCATAGCCCTGCACAGAGGAGATGGCTCCTCAGAAGTGTGGATTAAAACATGCATTATGAATGACAGGGAATGAACATCCCCCTGCTAAAACAACGGTATTTTAGTTACTTTCACTGTCCTGAGCTTCCATTCACAAGTTCTCTGAGTTCATATTAAGTCCTCTGAGGGCTAAGATGAATATTTATGCTGCTTCTTGGATCGAGGACCAGAAAATAATTACTGTGGAATGAATTTTCAGCTGAGGCAGTTGCTACCTCCTGCTGAAGCACTATTTCAGAGAAGGGTCCATGAAGGAAAAGGAAATATCGATTGACAAACTGGAAGCTTTTTTTCACCCCAACAACATTTGGTGGGATGAGATACGATTCTAGACCAGGGAGATTCAGTGGAGTGGGAGATGTGGGATCCAAAGAACTGCTGGCATCTTCTCTCATTGCTATAATAAATGTTACAAGCATCTTAATTAAGGTTCTAATAAATGTTTAGGTCTAACTGGTGCTTCCACAAACACAATGGAAAATGCATCAGGAAAGACAATGCTTTTTTCCTAATGAGTTTGCAAGCACTACAGACAGTCTCATTCTGCCAAACTACTTGAACAAGCTCCAGAATCCAAATTGTGATGCAGGCTGGAGTGAAGAAGTCTTATAAAGTCTGCAAGGATTTGGGGTGCCTCAACAAATATCCAGCTACTGGAAGGACACAGTGGAGACACAGGAATTATTCACCAGTGGGTATTAAATGGACAAAGTAAGAATTCACAAGGGAATGACTTAACCACACTTTACATTTATTATGTGATATCCATGTCATATTTTTAAAATTGCTTTTCTCACTTATCTACTGAAGGTCCAAGGCAAATTACAGATCTTTGGTATCAACCAATGTATCAGCTTTCTTTCCTTTTCCTTTTCCTTTTCCTTTTCCTTTTCCTTTTCCTTTTCCTTTTCCTTTTCCTTTTCCTTTTCCTTTTCCTTTTCCTTTTCCCCTTTCCCCTTTCCCCTTTCCTTTTTTTGAGGATTATTTAATCCTGCCCTCAGAAAAACAAAACAAAACAAAACAAAAAAAACCCACACACACACACAAAAACCCCAGGAAGTTGTAAAAAAATATCTCAGATTCTGTTCAAGGTAAAATTTGTGTCTGTTTTCCATGGGAGATCCAAGAAACCCTTTAAATTATCTGCGAATGTCATTTCAACTTCTCAGCAGTGAGCACCTCTGGATGTCACCATCACTGAGCATCACCCACCGTCTTTGAGGATTGTTTCTCGCTCTGTGCCATCAATTTTCTGTCGCCCAATTAGGAAACTGGTGGTATCAGCAAAGTAAATGTAATTGGTTTCAGCGTGGAAGTCCAGGGCACGAGGATTGACCAGGTTCTCTATGGGGATCATGTACTCATCAGACACTTTGGTATTCAGGTCCATTCCCCGGATTATTCCTGGCCGTCCCTTCCCATAAAAAAGAAACAATTCATTCTTTGGTCCTGCAAAAGAAAGATTACAAACATAAACAACTGATGCTGCCTAATCTTCTTTGCAGTGCCTAATGTCCCTGTTTAATTAACTGGCATAATTAGTGGGGAGCAGGAGCTTTATTCGATACCAAAAATTAAACTTTCATATATTCTGAAGGTATCTAGATTTAAAAAAAAAAATCTAGCTAATTACATTACCTTATTCAAAATACAAGTTACTTCAGTGAGCTGCTTACATCTAATTATTTTTTTGTTCACACTGAAAAAGCAGTTGTAGATCACAGAATAACTTTGCCTCTGCTGTGAAGTGGACACATATAGCTCTGCAGACATTTAATTTTACAATTCATTAGCATCTATCAAGGTAATATAGACCACGACCAAAGTAATCTTTAAATCTAACAACACCATGAACCCCAGCATATACAAAACACTTTTCTTCCATATTAAGTTTCTCAGAATCAAACAAAAAAGAATAAATTTCTTTCAGACTGAAAGGAGTACAGCAAATCAACATACTCTGTTCTTTCCAACTGAGGTAGAAAACATGGATATCAATAATTCATATTTCTAAGATTTTTTTACAATTTAAAGAATTAACTTGATTACAAAAATTGAAGCTTAGCAAAGTGTTTTTCTTTCCATAAAGATAATTATAGATATCCTTAGAGGCTTAATGCTATCAATATACCTCTTAAAATTCTCTATATACTTGTTATATATAAAAAAGTCTCAGGGTTTTTTGATGGAATTGTCAGTGAAAACTGCATCAAGTTTGACTGAGGTCAAAAAAATCCATCTAACAGCATCCATCAGAGCACCTAACTGCATGTCCTCTATCTGAACTAAATCAACACTGTTTGACTGAAAAACCAGGCAAAAACCAGGCATTCCCCAAAACTCCTGTTGGCTGCAGGTGACCCACAGATTGTCTACATGTAACGTCAGGTTAACCACAGCTGCACAAATCACATTGGCTTTCACAAAGTGTTCTGAGAAAAACTTGACTTGTTCACAGGAATGTTCTGCTCTTGTGCTCTGAGTTGATTGTACGGGTGGAAATTGGATGTGACAAAGTATTAAGCAGCATTCCAGTACCTGTGTGCTGTGAAAATGCATGTAAATAAAGAGTGAGGCTGATTAATGCAAAACTTGTGATAATTTGTAGTATTCTTTGGGCATCCCATAACCTGTCACTCCTAAGTGAACTAAGCCAAATCAAACAATTTTAAGGGAATGAAAGGAGCATGTGAACAAAGCACCAGGTACACATGTTACAAACTTCACCCCAAAGCAGCCCATGCGATTTGCTAGAGAACACCCAGAACCACCCCCTGGAGCATTCCTGGCTGGCAGACTGATTTCAAGAACATACTTTTGCATGACCTGCCATCACTCCCCAGGATGAAGCCAGTCCTGCAGCGACAGGTCCGTGCTTTGTGGCTGGTGCTGAGCAGGCAGACGTGGGAGCATCCCCCCGGCATTCCGTACGGATCCGCTTCGCACGCGTGGCTTCTGACTACGGCCAGGGGAAAACAGCACTCAGACACGTGGGAGGCAACACAATTGCATGCATCAGCATGGAGCAAGGTTAGACAGAGAAAAAATATAAAGAAAAAGGGGGTTTGTGTCACAGTAAGTCTTTCCCCAGAAGGTAACTGCTAAGGAAGGAGTTTTTTAAAGTTTTTCTCCCCCTTCACTCTCAGAAGCAGGGTTAAAGCTGCAGAACTTAATATCCAGCATAAACATAAAAGACAGTTAGGGATACAAGCATCATAAAGTCACCCCAGGACATCATCCAAGCCAGGCCAATAATGCCCAGGGCTGTCAAGCCCGTGCCCATAGCTGTGTGCAATCACCCCTTTGTGAATAAGCTCCTGCACAGCATTTGTCAGGCAGTGCTTCCCTGGGGGATCTGGCACTTCTCCCCTTTTCCATTTGTTGCTTTGGTTCATTTGGTTGTTTGGAGTTTTCTGAGAACAAAGAGCATGCCATGCCCACACAGCCTGGTATTCCTTCAGCTGCATTAGACAGCAGCTTTCTGGGCAGATACGTATGCTGAAACTAAAGAGCAGAACATGCCCTGCAGAATTCTTCCATATTTATGGAATCACAGAATGGTTTGGGTTGGACGGGACCTTAGAGCCCATCTTATTCCAAACCCCTGCCAGTGGCAGGGACACCTTCCACTACACCAGGATGTTCCAAGCCCCATCCCACCTGGCCTTCAACACTTCCAGGGATGGGGTACAGGTTTGTACAGCTGGGATATAAATCCAGGTGAAGAAGCCAAATAATTCCTTTCCCTTGATTTCTTATTTCCAAATGCACGGTTCTATATCAGCAGCCTAATTATTTTATTTTATTTTATTTTTTTTAACTGTTTAATCACTTATGCTGAGAAAACAAAATCTACCAGGCTGTCTTACATTTACTAAGATGGCTTCAAACAGAATAAGTATTCTAGCTCAAAAAATGTTCTGTTCTTCCTACTTTACCTCAAGCTTTTCCGTTTGTATTTTTTTTTTAAAGAAAGCAATCAAGTGGTATAGGGTCGATAAGGTTAAAGGTAATACAGAAACTCCACCAAGCAGAGACAGCTTTTACAGAGAATCTTGACAAGCAACAAACATGTCCATTCAAAACAAAAGGAGTAGCGGAGTAATCACAGGATGTAATAAAAGATTACACTGTGCTCATGTCTCTCCTCTACTCAACCTCTCTGACTCCCTCAGGAGTACAAGTGGGATGATAATAGCAAAGAAAGAGTCTTTGCAGCCTCCTTCAGACATTGACATCTGCAAATCAATGTCCTCAGCTCCAGGGTGAAAATTAGTTCACCCACTCTACATCAATTTAGAGTTTGTTCCCACTTCAGAAACTTCTCCAGAAGCAGCCGTTCTGTTTAGAAACATCGACATTGAGAATTGATGTGTTGGCTTTTCTGTCTAAGCGGTCATGGCAACAATTTATTGTTATCAGTCACACCAAAAAAAATTCTTGTAAAGCGTCCCTGTAGACATTTTGGATCTTGCTATCTTTGCACAAAGTTCCCATAATTCTGCCTACAGAAAGTGTGTGAACAGATTACACTCACACAGGACTGTGGACATCAGAAATTGCTGTTTTACCACAAAATTCTGAGATAAAAAGAGTTTTTCATTCTAGATGAAAATGAAGATCTCTTTCACAGATGGCAAAGCTGACACTCACACAAATCAAGGAAACCCTGTCAGCATTCCCCTCTCTTGGTGCTGTGCTGGCAGCTCAGAAGCTTGGCTGCCCACACCCCTGTGCCTTTTTGACAGCCCCAAAGACAGGAGCTCACCTGAGGTGTGGAGTCTGTCTGAAACAGACATTTCCTGGCCCAGAGACACCAGGAATCTGCTGAGGTATGAGACCCAAAGCAAGTGGACAGCACTGGACATCCAACAACCCTGAAGGTGTTAAATTCTCAGAGTGCTGAGTGTCACAATGTGCAGAGCAGGGCTCTTGGGCAGTTCTCAAACTGAATTCTCACAAAAGGGTTGAGTTGGGAGCTTAGAGACACAGGAATGGGGCAACAACCACAGAGAAAACTGGGCAGCTCAAGTCACAGAGTGTTGTGCCACAAGGAAAAAAAAAAATCACTCTGTCTTCAGATTTTCTTTTTTTTCTGGTAGAACCTTTCAAACCACACAACCACAACCACTAAAACATGCATCCTCCTCAGTTTAAAAACTTAGCCTTAGAAAGTTTTGGCTGGAGGTTTTCCAGAGAGTTTGGTCCCAATATGTGGCTTTGTGTTTTCTAGAGAGAGGAAATTTGATCTTACCTGCTGCTTGAGTTCTTTTCTGGTACACACGGATCTCTTTAGCGTTGTCCAGCCTAGCAAGAGCCTGAACATCAGTACCATTGTATCTGTTTATTCGTAAAATGCTGAAGTTATCTGAATTGATTGTATATAAATAGTTTTCAAACACTGCCAAACCACAAAGGTGCCTAATCTGGAAAAGAAACAAATGGGATCATTATTCTTGCTCAATATTTTAGGCATATCTGTGAGTTGTAAACACCAAAGGCTACTGTGAATTGTATGTGATAAACTGTACAAAAGGTTTTCTGAATATTTGTAAATACTAAACACAAATTACACTAAAATTATAGTTCACATTCCTGTAGTCTGCAATTTATAATTAGAAAAGCTTTGTACAAGAAACATAGATAATTCAAATTATTTAGCATTCTAAATTCACTTATTCTACAAATTCCCCAGTTTGTCTGATTTTTAAATTAAAATCTTTTACATTCTTGAAATGCAACAGCTCCTTTAGTATTAACTAATGATATTAACCCATTAACCCATAGTCACTAAGATAAATTAACCATTATTAACTAATAAATAAAGCAAACTTAGAATTTAAAACACAGTTCATACGTGTAATTGATCCACTTTTAAAAATTATTTTATAATCAAATCAGGGCAAATGGTGCAAGAGATACCTGCTGAATATTTTCTTGTGCATCTGAGAAATGAACCAATTCTGTCAGCTCTGCTGTGTTCCTTTTGTGTTGATGTCCTTGAATGTGGTGGTGGCCACTCGGTAGTGCTTGTTTATCAAAAATTGAATTCTAAAACTGTGATAATCTCTGATGTGTCTGGGCACATTGATTAAAAAATTCCCTAATAGCTGGTAGTTAGACAATCATGGCTCAAACACAAAGTGTTCAATAATTTAGAGGCTGTGCTTGATTTAAAGATTTAGAAAATGCAAAATATCTCACTGGCAATTCTGAAAACTGAACAAATTAAAGAGAATTTTTTGGCAGATGTTCAGATATTCACAGGCTGAACATCTTATTACTTTAATCATTCAATTGCTCACCACAAAGTATTTATCTATCTCATTTGCTCACAAATTCAGACATACATCACCAAAGCCCAACCCAAACAAAAAAACCTTGTTGTGCATCAAGTATTTCAGCCACTCTGGAGATTATACCACAGTTGGCCAAGTCTTGCCATTGTATTATGTCTTCACCCAGAAAAAGGAATAATAATTTACATCATCGGAAGTGTTCGATTAGGATCCAATAGAAATTCAATGCAATTATGGTAAGATGGACAAGAAAACAGCCTTGAAAATAAAGAGTACCAATATAACCACATTTAACCACATCTGTACCAAACTGTGGAATTCTCCCCTGAATTACAGTCCTCTTTTCCCCTATTTCCATTTGCACTCAGTTTAAATCTTTATCATTTAACTCCCACGAGACATCTTCTTATTAAAACTATTAAAGCAATGTGGCTCTTTTTGCATTGCATTTTCTAATGATCTAATTATTTGTATTTATTTTTTAATTTGTTGGGGTTTTTTACATCTCATGAAGCTTTCCAGCAATCTGTGCACGAGAGAAAACATTACTGGCTTGTCCTTTGAAAGCCACGCAGGCTGCCAATCACAAAATCCAGTTTTCTTTGGAAAACACATCTTTGATTTGGTTGTACTTGCACAAGAAACTTTAGTCCCTAAAAATTCTTGGGAACAGTTTTGTGGTCTGCTGTTTCCTTGGACTAATGAGGAGTAATTTGGAGTAACAGCCATTCTAGATCATGGCATGTGCAGCACAAAACATACTGAAATTACCAATTCTTCATTTGAGTGGAAAGCGGAAAGACAGACAGTACCGTTTGTGACAACAGTGAGAGGCCAAACTTTTTAATACCCTTCACCCATATGAAAAAACACAGATCTCATTTTTTATCTAGTTTTGAGAAGATTCCCCCTGAACTCGATAAAGCATCCTCTTTTGCATCTAAATTTCAGCAAGAAGAGGAAGAACAAGCACCTCTCCTATGACACCTGTACAACTCAGTTACAAGCCTGTAAAGTTTTTTGCTAATGGCTTCTGAAAAAGATTTTAGCTTTTTAAGGATCTATTCCAAAACATTACTTAAAAAAAAAAAACAAAACAAAACAAAACAAAAAAATCTGAACAGTTTTCAAGACCTCTTGTTCCAGAACTGGTTAAAGACTGGGGATAGATTGGCAAAAATAGGGAAATGTTTGCCAAACGACCACTTAGACTGTTTTTTCACATTTTCTGCCTGTTTTTAGTTAACAGCCTGACCAGTCTCATGCTGGTAAACACTGATTACTTGGAAGCAACAAATGACAGAAGAACAGGTAAAATGTTTATTCTGCTTGTACATTTTTACATTCCCTGTTTAAACTCAGGCAGAAATAGATGCAAACCTGGTGCCCACACCAGCCCTGGCAGTCAAAGTAGTGACCAGAACAGTTTAGTCTTTGCCCATTTTCCCTGGATTTACATAAGACTCACAACTGCCAGAGAACTCTTCAACTCTCCAGGCTAATGGACTGAAATGCTCCTGCTCAGACTCAGACTCTCAGAGTTTGTATTTATGACTCTGAACATCAGGATCAGCTGTGAAAAGCATCATTGCCATCAACAAAACTAAGATTTAAGGGCAGCCAGATTATTCTGAATGGGTGAACAGCTTTTGCTATTCTATTTCACATTATTGAGCCTGTTAGTCTCTCCTTCCTGAGTGGGTAAGGACATCTTGTCATTAATGATTTAAGTCCCTGCACCTTTCCACCCCAGATTTTCCCTCCTTAAGTCTTTAACAGTGGTGACTTACAGGGTGCATTGTTAATGAGACACTGCATGGAAACATTCACAGATTGCAAAATTGCTAAATTGCAGACAAACCAAAACACTTAGATGGATCTTTTAAGTTTGAACACATCTGAACTGAAAAGGTAAAAAGCTATGAAATTCCTGTAGCTGCCAGAATTATGTGCATTCATTTATCGATATCATTCCTTTTTACTGATTGGCAAATAAATACCTACTTGTCTGCCTTTAGTTATTGTTTGCCTCCTTCTCCCCTGATAGTCAACAACCTCCACACTCTCCAGATATATGTCAAGCCAGTACACATATTTATTGATGAGGTCTAGTGCCAGAGCAGTTGGCTGTTCAATTTTCGAGTCTACTATCCACGTCCTGTTCATTCCATCCATGTCACATCTCTCCACCTTGGCAGCGTTCCCGTAGTCTGTAAAGAAAAGCTTTCTGTTGAAAGAAAATAAGATGTTGTAAGTTTTCAAGGGTGTGAGCCGAGTGCAAAGCTCCCGCTGGCTCTGGGAAAAGGAAGTTTTTGTTCTTGGTCATTTCGATTTTCCTATACACCCCATATTGATGAGCACATAATTGTTTTTCAAAATTCACCGTATCTTCTAACAAATGAGCAATTACACAGAATTGTCTTTCAAATGTAAAGCACGGAAACTCTGAATGCATTTTCTTACAGAACAGATACACCACGTAATACTCTAAAGTTGCAATCAAATTCATTTAAACCATTATTTCTAAAAAATGGTAGGATAGTTAGAGATAACAGTGACAAAAAGCACAAAGCACTCAGGTTGTCTGGAGAACAGTTATTGCACACAGGCTGTAACAAACAGGGATCCCCACTGTCAGGTGTTTTAACAACTATTTCTGAAGGAGATGCTTCAGTCTGCAATACATTTGTCTCCAGCCTTGGAAAGGTGTTCAGGCTTCAGAATGCTTCCACAAATCCAGTGAGGCATTCCATCCAGGAATAATGGGCAACTATCAAAGGCTTAAAATTGCTGCTAAAGCTCCCTAACCCGATACTTGATTAGCATTCACCGGGTTTAGCGCACGCAAATCAATTTTGATTAACCTGACGATATTTTAACAGGATTACCTATTTGTGAGAACAAATTACACTTGCAGGCTGAAGACCACCTTGCCATGACTTTAACATGCTGTAAAGAATAATCTGATTCCAGGCTGAATGTTACTAAAACTACTTTGAGAACCAGGATTTCATTACCCAAATGAAGTGAATTATCTCCTCGTTATTACCACTAACGGGAATAACTTTGGATCAACAGCACATAAAACTTCAGATATCTTTATGTGACAGAGCAGTAATTTATAGCCTCGTAACCCCTCATAAAAATCCAGTTTTAGGCTATTTGCTGAACAGCAGAATGAAACCCATATCCTCTACTTTTAGTCTTCAAATAAATAAGAATACACTTTAGAGGTAGTTAAAGTGTTTCAAGTGCAAAAATTGAAAATTTAAAACAAACAAAAAAACAACCAATGCAACAACTTTTTTAAAAAGTAAAGGCATTAGAATCATTTGTAGTCTATGTGCAGGAGCTGTCAAATGCCAAAATGAATTGATCTCAGAATCATAAAATAGGGCTGGAGGAGAATTTGAAAGGTCATCTAGTCCATCACCAGGCCATAAGGCAGAATAAACTTTACCTATAACATTCCTGAGGGATAACTCCATTCCTGACAGGGATTTCTATTTATCAAAATAATTCTGAGTTCCTGTCTTGTCCTTCATTGTCATTCTTTATCCCAGCTGTACTCTAAGAATATATTTAAAAACACACACTTAGCATTCAGGTATATATAAATCAAAATGTGCACAGCACAGAATATTTGCAAAGTAAAAATCATACCTGAAAAGCAAAAGGAATTTAGAATGAAAACAGGAAGGGAAAAAAAAAAAAAAAAAAAAAAAAAAAAAAAAAAAGTGTGTATATAGCAGAATATACACTTATTTATGTATGTATTCATGTCATCAGAAATAACAAGGCCCACACCTATATATATTTAAAATAAGTTGTTAAAACGTTACATGTACTCCAGATTCCAATCTGTACTTCTGGGGATTTTGATTTATGTTATTTAATGGAACTTTGCACCTCAAGATTCAATAATTCAAATAAAGCTCATTTTGGAATCATAGAACCAACTGGGTTTGCTGTGATCAGACACTCACATACATAGAATTTATATATATAAATACATAAATACACACACATGTTGTAAATACACATCCAGACACACAGCAGTTACAAAGACCTGAAGTTTGACTTCAAACTGACTCTACTGCATAGTGTTCAGTTTTATTAATAATTTAACATTTTAACATTTTAAAATACAAGTTTAAAAAAAAAATAAATCATTATTAGTCTTTAACAACGAGATTATCTTTTCAGATCAGACAAGAAATAGAATGTTGGTATGTCAATAACAAATGGATCCAGTAAGGAATATCTAAGAATTAAGAATATGTAAGAGGCTGCTCCAGCTTTCTGGAATAGGGGGTCATTTCTTTTTTTCCTCAATATCTGTCTTATAGTAACATCATTTGTGCAAGTTATCATGACTTCATGCGTAAATGGCACACTTTTTAATCTAAAAATCATTAATCTTCTCCTGGAGATGGACAACAATGAAACTTTATAATTAAAGGAAGAGGTGAAAGACAACAAGAAAGTAGTGGCCTAAAAGCTGCCGCACAATCAAAGTGCTCTGAAAATTAAATTAAGGAAATTAAATACTTTACTGTGTAATCTTGAGACACAATTCTGCATTTAAAGACTAATGCAGATTTTTAGAGTGAGGTTTAAACCAGAATTGCATCTCTAACACCAGAAGTTGACCCACAATTACTCTGTATTTCCTTTGCCTGGGGAGCTGTAAAGGATGCACTGTACAGTATTTATTTCAGCTCAAGGCTGATTTTTCTGCTCACAAACGAGGCTGGATTTGCCTCCCCATTTTCAGCAGAGGGCAATGAAATCATTTATCCATTCACAGAGCAATTTTTGGAGGAAAACTGACCGTGTGCATATCCCTGCACAGGGCACTGGGGTGACCTTGAGGGACAGGCTCTGACAGAGAGAGCTGAGTTCATTACAGCTTCCATTTCCTGAGACTGCCATTGTGAGGCTGCTAATTGAGGCTGCTAATTGAGGCTGCTGCAACAGGAAAAATGTTGACACTAAAATAAATTTTATTAAGGCATGTTATCTTTTGAAAGCAATAGACTCCATGTGTGGAAATTCTGAATTCTGCCTGCAGTTAAACAACAACAAAAAGGGGAATCTTCTTTGTTAAATTCTGGTGGTTTGCAGGCATTTAAACGCATGAAAGTATTCAGTTGTTTTGACTCTTCCAGAATGGTTTCACTGTGGTCCCAGCAGTCAGGAATCTACATCTAATAACTAATGGTGATATCTTCCAGGCTGAATTACACAGACTGATTTCTGCAGCAGCTCATTTGGCTTAAACAGCTATTTTCACCTGTACCCCTCTCCAGAGATATTTCTAGATGGAAATCACATTCTTTCCCTCTGCCTAGCAGCTAGAGATAAGCGAGGACAGGCAGACTTCCTCCTCTGGTGAGAAAAGCTCTTTCTGCTGCCCTTCTGTGCAGAAATTCCAATTTTAGGTCAGTGATTGAACAAGCACGGCCAGCGCTGGGTTTGCTGGTGCAGAGCGGAGTTCACCGGGGTCTGCACAATGGCCCAGCAACCTCCCTGCCCCAGCTGGAGATTCAGCCAGCCCTCATGACATTTGCTGCTTCCACAGCTCTGTTACACTGCTGATATGAACTCATCCTCTCCCCTATTACATGCACCCTCCTCAGTCTAACATCTTAGTCTTAAAAAGTTATGGATGGAGGTTTCCCAAAGAGTTTGGTCCCAACTAGGAATAAATACACAGGGACTGTTCCGTCCACATCTGAGCCATGACAACTCTCCAGCATTTTAAAATGACAAACCCACTGACTAAAAACAGCAATAAATGTTACCAAATAGAGCTAATTCCAGAGGAAAAGAATGCTGCCATGAGACAAAAGTGACAGCGAACTTCCCAGTCCCAGCTCTCACACCAGTGGTCACAGATTCATCTTTCCTTCATTACCAAGCCTCAGAAATATGTAAGGAGGGCCTCAAAAGGGCTGTTCTTTCCTTACAGAGACAGCTGTAGGACAGTCTCTGCCTTAGTTCAGCTGCCTGGCCCCTCATCACCACCGGCTTTGTCCAGAACCTTCTCTCTCATCACTTCCTTTTGTTTCCCAAGCTTTCAGTCACCTCCTTCATAATCCACCTATTTAATGAGCTGAGAGAGAATTGTTTTCCCTGTAAAGCTACATTTGAGCACCTGCATGACTGAAAACTGCTGATTTCTAATGCACCTAGGATGCCAAACACTGTACAGAACAATCAGAGTTTGGGGGGCAAAAATACACAATTCTGGAGCTCCTTGACACAAACCAATGAAAAATTATAGGAGGCAAATTAGTAAAGTATAGATAGAAAAAGAGGATGCTTTCCTAGGCAAAGTTACTGCTGTGGACAAGACCTAATTAGAATAAAGTAAAATAATTCCTAGCACTCCTCAACAGGAGCTGTGAGTAGAAAGGACAGGGTTTAATTTTCAGAAATTACACTGAGAGGGTCATTTTCAAGACAGAAGGCAACTAAAGATGTTCAGTTGATCTTGCCAAAATGAATTAGTCACAAAAAGTTAGAGGCTTTTTACCAATTTAGGAGCAGGATTATGATGTGGGAAAAGAAGTTTGAGTCAGAATTAACAGAAATGCTGTGCAATTTAATTGGTATAAAGCATAATGAGAACAGCATTGGCATTGAGTGGCACAAGCCAGATTAACTGGAGGACAAATAGGATAACTAAAATTATGGGGACTGTGGTGAGCAAGGAACCTTCTTCAGAGGAGGTGATCAAACTCCTAATTAAAAGGATTGTGTAAAAACACCCCGTGGGGCTCTCTTACAGCCTGTGGGATGAGGTGATTGAGTGACTGGAATCTCAGAAGAGGACTGCCACACAGGCCTGTATCTTATTTCTACTGCATTTAAAAAATGGAAGTGATTTCATTTGGTTTACATCACACTTAATTAATAATCAGCTTTACAGCATGGTCCAGGAGCATTTTTACCTCTAAAGATGTTGAAGATGGTTTGTTTCTGGGTTCAGCAGTTTTCTTTTATCACCCGTATCTAAAGCAAAAGAAATCGGCCACCCTCAGATTTTGGTAACAAATGATCCATGGCCCTCAGTGTCTCAGACAGATTTTAGGAACGTCAAGAGCACTTGAAGAGTGTTTGCTGGAACACACACACACATCGAAAGCAATTCTCAGGTTTGGCACAAAGGGAAATTTTCCTTAGGGAAGGAACTGAAATACCACTGGATTTGGGTATTTGGGGTTCTCCTTCCTCAGCTTCTTTCCAGCACAATGCAGAACCCATCACCTGGAGGATAATTTCCCACACTACTTTAGAGGGTTAGAAGCTCTCTGGCTCTCCAGCAACGTGCCTTATCTCTTTTTGTAACTGATATTTGGAAGGAAATATCCAGTGGATGTTTTTGTGCTGCATGGGAGTGAAATTCTATTGAAGTTCCTCTGTGATTTCCACAGTGGAAAGGAGGACATATGTTCCAAATGTTCCTGGCATTTTGGAAATCTAGCCTGTGAGTAAAATAATAATGATTTCTTCTCCTAGAGAGCTGCAGATTTAGTGCCATGCAGGAAGCAGCACAGGGTCGAGGTGCAGATAAAAGTAAAACCCAGTCAGACAACTCATTCTCACCACGCAGAGCCCAGCTCCACTCGCTGCCTGCTGCACAACAATAGGCAAAAATCAGCAAAACTCAACCCTCAGGGGGGACATTTGTAACAAAATGCACTTCTCTTCACAGGGAAATCACCAATTCAAACAAAAGGTTTCTTATTTGCAGCAAAAGCAGTGGTGGCCTGAGCAGCAAATGGGGAAAGCAGCTGAGAATTTGGGGATGGATTAAAAACAGAGCCAGTCTGGTTCACTGCTAAAGAAGACACAAGGTGTCATAATTTTTTTGTTTCTATTTCAACTGTCCATCATCCATGTAGAAAAATACACCTGTTAGAAAGCTCAATTGGTTTGCCATCAACAGGTCCCCCCTCCCACCCCCCCATTTCCTTACAGACACAGAAATATGAATTTTTCAAGCATTATAAAGTGAACATAATTTGATAATTCATGATGGTTGTTTATTATATTGTCATAACCATCCTCCACAATTGTTTTAGCAATCCTGCATGTTATTCTTTATGTTTGATCTCCTCCACTACAGAGGGTATAAAAGCCTTCACTTCATTTGTCTTAGGGATGTCAATCAAACAGACATATTTAAAGTTCATAATAATCCTTAAAAGTGTTTGCCCCTCCTTTTTCCACCCAAAAATGCTTTTTATGCAGGGTGAGAATGCAGATGCCTCTCCTGTGCCCTCATCTCCCATCTCTGGGTCCTGCAGGAATGATGCAGGACAGAAAGATGTACAGCTGAGCTCCTGCCTAAAATTATTTTGTACCAGTTGCAATTCTCTCAAACAAGCTCTACTTCCTCCTCTGCAGAGTAAATATGTAATAAACCCATGTAAATCCCACCATGTTCTACTTCTTGCTCCATTTATGAGCAGTTGTGGCTGTACATGCTAAAAAGAAGCACACCTGGAATAGACCAGCAATAAATCAAACACACAGAGAAAGGGAAGTTCAGTTCATAGGCTTTGCTTGTGGATAAAATTGCAGAGAAAGTTTGTCTTACACTCTCATCACAAGAGTTGTCTGGATTTTGGGTTTTGGTTTTTTTTTTCCCCATATCAAGACTACAGCAATGAGATGTACTCTAGAAAAAGTCCATCCCTTAGAATATATCAAGTTTATACTCACTTAAACCTGCTGTCTACACACAATTCAATATCTTTTCATTAAAATCATCTAATTACCTTGAGTAATTTCGTGCACAAAGTAATTTTCTGAATGAAAAAGCATGTTCTCTGAGCTTTCAAAAATTATTCCCAAAATAAAATTTTAGTAAGTAAATCAAATATTACCTTTTCATTTTTTCCCATAATTAAATGCAACGTTTATTAACTGTCAGTGTGTAATGAAAGACACATTTCATTGTGTCTTTCAAAGATCTATTCCTGGATTCATTAAGGGCCCTGAACATCAGTATTTATTTGTCAGATTACTGCCCTTCATCTGAAAATGCAAAGATTCAGACTTCAATCAGAAGCAGAAATTTGGAATTAGTCCTTTCAGACTAAATGTGTTTCCCCATACATAACTACAAGCTCATCAATTAGAACAGAAATGAAAAAACATTGATTATTCTCGTTTTATCACAAACCAGCTGTGCCAAATCGATGTGCTGATCCACTGAAAAAAATAATTTTATAACCAAAGTGCCATGTTACACGGCTTTATATCAACATTTAAGTTAAATCAAGATTTATGTGACATACAAATAATACCAAAAATGTTTTTTCTATCATGTTTTTAAAAAGTAGATATAAACCTAAAATAAAGAAAGTATTTAACAGATTTTATGTAGTTATAAAATACATTTTTACACTCAAACCACGTACGCACTGATGTTAGAGATACTGAAATCTGGAACATGATGATGAATTGTTCTTGGAATATCCTGAATCCTTATTTTTGAGGGTAAGATGGTTCATTTCCACTGCTTCACCAGAGGTACAAGATGGAGGGAAATAATTTCGCCATAGAAAATTAAAATTCTCTTTCTTCATTGGCAACTCAGGGTCTGATATATTTGTCATCCTTCAAACTCAACTCAAGATACACATTTTAACGAGCAAATTTGTGATTATTCTGTTTTGAATGATTTGTGCAGCATCAAAATGGTGCCACGTGACCTTTCATACTTTTTACACGCACTCTTTTATGTACAGAGCAGAATGCACATATTCATACACTTATTTTCAAAGATTTCCCTACTATTGTACCAAAGCTCTTTCACAGAAAAAAATGAATGCAGCACTTTTCCCGAAGGTATTTAATTTTCACAAGATATTATTATATTCAGTCAGAGTCTATTGCTTCTCCCACTTAATAAATAACATTTTTCCCTCAGTTGAAAAGCGACAATATTAAAAATTACTTTTTAAAATAGGAATTTTTGGGGGGAGGAAGGGGGAATATTTTCATTAATTGTTCCGTGATTGGAGGGGAATAAAGGTGGAAATAAAGAAGATCCCTGAAACTGTGCTTGACTTGCAGCCTGAGGAGCTCCAGGCTGAAGCAGAGTGGAGTTTGAAGGTTTAACTTTTGTCCTAGAGCTAAGCTCAGGCTCAGAGCAAACCAGGCCAGCACCAGCAGCAACTCCTTGTTTAAAAAACGACTGTCTAGACACAGGAGGCCATCATTTCCCAAACACAGTCTCACTTCTCCAGGGGCTTTTCCTTCCCAGAATTTAAGACATGGCCTTTTCAACCCAGCCTGAGAAATGATGGTTGGATGGAGCACTTGGCACTCTGAAATGTGGAAAATGGGCCCACTCAGTTTGTCAAGGATTTAAAATCATGTTTTCCACACCGCCAGCATCAATCACAGCACAGGGTGCTTTGTCTTCGCCTCTGCCAACCAACTTTTTTCCACTTAGGGACAAGCAATGAAAAAGGAAACATTTTTGCAATATTAATTTCTTTTAAATGTATTATTAATGAGGAAAAAATAAATTAAAACAGTTCTTCCACCTTGGTATTTGATGACCTATACCAGATTAAATGTCAGTAATAGCTGGCATTTGAGAACCTGTCTCATCCATCTTATGCAGAAAATGCTACAATAATCATCATTAGGTAGGATTACATTAAATTAATCAAAAACCCACAGTTTGCAAGCTTTAGGAATCTCAGGGCTCCTTCCCAGGCAGACCTGAAGAAAGGCCAGGATTACACTGAGACTTTACATCCCAAAGGCTTCAGACCCTGAAAACTGATGGTTTTAAGTGATGATGAGTTAACAGTCAACAGAAGGGATGGGCTTTTTTGTTGTTGATTTTTTTTCCCTTTCCAGAAAATTCAAGGAAGGATGTATCAGTGGCTATTAAATAAAATGATGTTTCAAACTCTGAAAATCCCAGCACTGCACACTGCTGGAAGCTGGCGGGTTTGCTGTGGGAAACTTTTCTGGATCCTGGGTTATTCTTTCTTTCTCATCTAAGGTGTGTTTTGGTTTTTTTTTTTTTGTTTGTTTGTTTGTCTTTTGTTCGGTTGTCTTTTGGTTTTGTGGGGGTTTTCTTTGTTTTTGTTGTTGTTTTGTTTGTTTTGGTTTTATTTTTTTGTTTGGTTGTGGTTTTTTTTGTTTGGTTGGGTTTTTTTGTTTGGCTGCACTTAAGAAAAGCCACACTGGGAATGCTGTGGGAAGCAGCTGTGCTGGTACAGCCCTCAGTGCCCCTGCTCTCAAAGCTTTTGGGTTAGATTTAGGTCAGCAAATATAATCAATGGCATCAAAGCTGAAGATGATCTTGGATGAAGAAGCACATGAGGCTGTAAAAAACCTATTCTCACAAAAATTCCACCTGAAATTTGTATTTCGAATACACATATAAATTCTAATTTGTATAAAAAAAATACTTCAAATCAAGTTTATGCATGTTAATGATCTTGCCTTATGCCAAAGAGGAGCAAAAACATTGAATACTTGATCTCCACAAGCAAACACTACTAAGACAATAAATCCTTAAGCTGGTTTAAATTGTGCCAATGGTTATTTATCACAGTGTAGGACAGAAAATAGCCAGCCTGTGCTTGGCAGCAATGGACAGAAATGATCTGTAGCCTGGCTTTCCTTTGGGACAACACACTGAACTTTGCAGGTTGGGGAATTATTCCAATTCAGTTGATGATCCTAGTGGCGAACAGCAAAGAGAAATACTCAGGACTCACCAAGAAAAAACATGTGCCTACCCAAACTATAACTGCACAAAATGAAATAAAAACAGGATTCTCATCCAGCATTTAGATGTTCCTGTTCAGGAATTTCTGTTCTTTAATGTTTGTGAGTTTTTTTTGTAAAGCATTAAGTTCTGAAGGGAATATTAGAACTTACATCTTGAGTTTCTGATCAAATATTTTGTGCTGCAGAGGTTGGTTTGGATGCTGCTGGTCCACACCAGGCTCAGTGATATCTCTGTGCAGGACTCAGAGCTACAAATCTTCCCATTACAAATTCCTAAGTGGAGCATTACTTAATGTCAGCAACAAGTGAATTACCTGATTCCACGTCTCATCCTGGCATTTGACAGTAAGCAAAAATAGGCAGTTTTGCTTCCTCATTAACTACTGAGTAAACGAGTCATTTTCTCCCCCAAAACTGTACTTGCAAATTAAATTTATAAAAAAACCCAAACCTCAAATCAAAGTCTTTGTCCAAAACAAAGATCATAGACAACAAATTATCAAGTTAGTAGAAAGAAAAAGCAAAGCAGGATTTATAGAGAACCGTAATATTTGAAATTAGGTTGGAATTATTGTACTTGCATTATTTTGTCTCTTCTGAGATCACAGACTCTTTAAATCTTCATGATATTTTTTCTTAAGGCGCTACAAAGCAGAACTCAATTTCAGTTAAGTGTCAACAAAATTGGTTTTATTCCACCACGGAGAAGGCTCTTGTGCTTCTGCTGTTGTTGCTCTATTCTTGATCTGTTAACCTTTAATTTACAGCAGCAAGTCCTAGTGGGAAGGCAGAATTATTTATAACACCACTAGTAATTAGTGCCTAATTACTAGAACTAATATGAAGCTGCTAGAACACTGTGCATACATTCAGGATTTAAGGCCAATCAGTGCTGATTTGTAACACAAATACATAAACAACAGAAGTGTTTCCATTTTGACTTCCAAAGGTTCCCCAACTGAGAGCCCATCGATGATCTGCCACATTACTTAATAAATTTCTACCGTGGCAGAGGAGTCATACAAATAATTGTCAAACAGAGTTCCTGCTTTCGGCTCTAGTTAGCAAATATTTGCACAGATTTTTCCTGAAAGATTTCCTGAGTGCCAAGAAGAAGACAAAAAACGTTTCAGTTTGTTGTGCTATCTAATAATATTTAGATACTGACTGGAGTGTAACAGGAAATTGCTGGAGGCTCTGCATTTTGATGTTCAAAGTGATAAACATGCATATATTTATTAAATAAATATATGCATGTTTAAATAAATAAATATATGTTTTATTTCAGTCATCGGTTTGAAATTTCTCCTTTCATTAGAGCGGATCATTTGAATAACCCTTATTTACTGAACTATCTGCCACTATTTTCCACATGAAGTTTGCATCATTTGAAGAACAGTGAAACTTGTGCTGGCATGACAAAGTATTTATAGAAAAGCCACATCTGTAATACACTCGCTGCACTTGTTACAGAGTTGTGAACATAAGTAATGAATTAAATAAGAGGCTGCAAGAAGCAACGTGGGAATTGTGGGATTAAAGAGGCTGTCAGCTGATCCAGAGGCACAGCATCCACTTCTGCTCCAAACACACCATTTATAACTTTTTTTTTTTAAAGCAGTTGGCAAAATGTGGTAGCACAAAATTGTGCTTTTGTTTACAGAAATGATGAAGGGATTAGCTGAAATCAAACAAACGAAGATAGAAATAAAATAAATTCCCTGTCTCCCCCCAGAGAACACACAGAACCATGGGAAAATTTCACCAATATATTCAACAACAAAATAAATATCATTACAGGGTATCACTGGGTTATCTGTCTACCTGTCCATATCAATCAGACATTTTTTGCTGTGAGACTGTGACTCCCTCTTGTTCTGTGGGGATAGAAGCAAAGAGCAACAGCCTGTTCAATGTGGAGAGAATTCCAAAAAGTCACATACCATCAGTGAAAAATAAAACAGAAAAATAAAGGGCTCTTTAGTGCTTCTCTTGCCCTATTGCACTCAGGGGTACCCTGGGCTGTCCATGTGACTGAGGAATGGGACGCTTGGTACCACCTCACCCCACATTTTCCTCTGCAGCCCACAATGAACCCATTCCTGGATTTCCTTATTCAGGGAAGGAATTTCCTGAGCAGTTTTGAAAACAGCAAACAAATCTATCTCCTGATTACTCCTCTGAAACACCAGGAATGGTGTATTGGCAGCCCTGGCTCCAAGCAGAATGAGGAGAAAAAGGGGGAGATTTGTACCCCCCAGTGATGGCTGCAGGCACCATCCCTGTAATAACGTTTCGAATACCAACCTACCCCACACAGAATTAGATAGGAAGACAATTTCTGAAAATTACTAAAATGGAAAAAAATGTAGAAAGAATTGCAGGAAAAGAAAAAAAAAAACAAAAACTTTTCTGGCCAAGTATAGGATTATATTAATGTGCAAAGCAGTTAGGTTATGCCAGCCTGAACTGATAGCTGAGCCATCCACACTACCTCACTGAGTTTATTATCAATTCCAAGACAATTTCAGAACTCCAAGAAGCAATTTATGGCTGATGTCATTAATACAGTGTGAAAAATGGAATTCTAACATTTATGATTCACGTCACTCAGTCTCACAGGCTTTTGGTCACGTCAGTGGTCACTGAATCACTTTTTCCTTGCTCAAGGTAGCACTGCTCCCCAAGTCTCCAGGCCACCAGGCACACAGCAATGATCACAGTTGCATTTCGGAGCTGCTTAACTTATTAGTTTTATTAATTAACTAATTATCTCATTTTAGGAGAAGAAGAAACAATATAAACCCCAATACAGAGTAGCTGCTCTCTCACACACTGAGTGACGGCAGGAAAGGAGGTGAAGCTACACAAGCAAGGCAGCTGCACGTGCAGCCCAAGAGGTGGAGATGCTTTTATTAAAACAGCTGATCCAGTCTGAGGAGAAGATTCCCTCTGCAGCAGACAGCCTGGAAGCAGAGCATGGTGTGCCCACCTGTCAGGAAGGCTTAACTTCTTTATTTTCAGACAAAACTGATACACACTGACATGAGAGCAGAGTGCACCAGCAAACAGCCTGGTGGGGTTTGGAGGGGAGCAGGGCACTGCCTGTTTGCTTCACAGGATAAAAGCAATCATCTACAGGCATCACTAACAAAGCGTTCTTTTTACATTATTCTTATCTGATGCCAGATATATAATTAATACCTACTTTGCATATTACCTGCAATAGAAGTTAATTTACTCTAATAGGCCTCAGGTGAAGGGAGCACAGATTAACTTGAAGCTTTCTTCCCCTTGCTTTGTTTCAACTTAATTGTCCTGCTCTGACAGACCCCCAGTGAATAATTTTACAACCTCCAGCACTTTATAATCACTCACATTCCTCACTGCTCTCTGTGAAGAGGCAGAAGATAGCTTGGGTTGGGACACACAGGCACCACCTGCTGCAGAGCAGTCATTTCCTTTCTTACCTTATTAAAAGATCTGCTCCTGGTCTTTTCACATTTTTTTTTTTTTCCAAAAGAGGGACAACTGAAGAGCAGTGAGGATACTACTTTATATTCCTTAAAAGCTGCTCCTGTGTTCAGCAAGCAGTAATTGCTTGATTCAACCTGATTCTTGATGGTACCTGCCAAGGGAGGTGCTTACTTGTCAAAGCATAATGGGGAGACAGCAGCGGTGACAATCAGCACAGCACATCAGATGGTGCCTCAATCCCTGTTAAACCTACACCAATAAAAAGGATAAACCGCTGGGATTCAGTTCTTTTTGGAAATCCTGATTGCTTCCCAAGTCACTGAGATCCAGCCCTCATCCCTGATAAGTCAGACAAGGTCTCACCACACAAGTGATGAACCTCAAGAACTCTGAACACAGGAGCACCACTCAATTATAATGCAAAACTCCATCCTTTCTGCTATTATTTGGCTCCTCTTTTTTTTTTCTCTTCTTTTATTTTCTTCTTCTTAATTAAACTAGTAATTGAGGCTGTGCTATGAGCTGAACTCAATTAAATAAGTCAGAGTATGTTCAACACATGCTCCCAAAACTCTGCCACTCAAAGCCCAGGCTGGAACATCTAATCTGAAAGCATCGGACAGCTGTAAACAGGAAATAAATTGCCATCTGAGCATTGTGCTGTTGAAGATGTCTAGGAAAAGGCAGCACTCACCTCAGTATCTAAATAACAGCTGAAAATCTAAGGATAGTTCCAAATGTGAGGAAAAATTCAATCAAAAAGAAGTATTTACTTCAGAGAGTGCATCATATCTTTGGTTTATTAGTTAATGACTCTGCATTAGGAATTTTGGTGTAATAATTTATCAAGCAGTGATTTCAGCATCACATGAAGTTTTCTTGTGAGAGGGCAGCAGAGTGCACTTCAAGGGCTGGGATAAATCTGTTGCTGACTTGAGTTTTTCAAATCTCCCTGTACCTACTTCTACATCAGAGAACCTGGCCCAACATTTCCTCTTGAAACTTTTCTATTACTATTTAAAACACAAGAGAGAACAAAATCAATAAAACCAGGCATGAGAGAGACAAAAAGTTTCTCATCTCTTCTCTAATTAAAATTACTTATTTATATATATTGAAAAAAAGCTTCAAAAAGATAATATTTGGTGACTAAACACTTGTCTGGTGTGTTGGAAGAGTGGAGATACTTGAATTTGGAAGTACCAGACATTACATGTGGCCATGGTTTTCCCAAGATCTTTCCTTTTTCATGGTAACTGTGAAAGTTCCCAGGTTCACCTCAAAATAGAACAAAAAATCTCGTGCAGGACAGAAAAAGTTCTCCCTATCACCTCGACTTCCGAAGCACTAAGAGACAAAAATGATTCAACTTTCGTTGTAAACAAACAAACAAAAAAAAGCCCAACCAATTTTGATGCTGGAAATCCCAGATATCAAGTTATTCCTTTACAGAAAATGCTCTCCTCATACTCAGGAGTTGCCTAAACTGAAGGGAGCAGCTCAGAAGGGCAGTACCTGTGGTGTTTATTTTGTGTTTTCCTGACTTGTTAAGGATATCCAGCTACCCTCATATCCAGAAACAGAAAAGCTGCTTCAAATCAATGCTCGGAATGTTTTAAACTGCACGCTGCCATCATATATTTGTGAAAACACCAGCTATTTTCAGAAATAAATAATTGGACATAAAGCTCTCCCATTCTCACAACAGACCACAGGACATCATGAGATGTTCATTAATCTTTGTTTCAGTTTGAGTGGGAGCACATTCTGTTTGAAGCACAGAGATGGAAGCCATAAGAGCAGAATACACATGTGCTTTATTAGCAGTCGTTTTTCAAATGCATTCTCTAATGTCACATAGCAAAGTCAGCCAGCCAAGAAAGCTAAGAAATTCTCTGTGTAAAAGGACTGAAAAGGATGATGTTATTAAGCCTCTTTTCAGGTTCTCCTAATAGAAATCCCGTCACTAATCAGTCATTCATAACAAATACTCATTAATTGTCATCCTCCTCAAAGCACTCAGCAACAGGACGGTATTTTTAGAGGTGGGGAGGTTGAAGTGCAGAGCAGTGAGCTCACAAAACTGACAAGTATAAAAACAAGAAGAAAAATCAGTGTTTTTTTAGCTCTTACACCTGTGCTTTCCCCATCTGTTTATAGCTGGGTCTTTACTAAACACCGAGCAGGCAGCGTGCCCGGAGCTCAAACACATCATGGGCGACAGAGATCTATTGGCATCACCTTGTTTGCCAGGTACAGCAAATATTTGCTTTCATTTCCCAAGCCCTGCATTGACATAAAATAATTTATAACTCTATTGAGTATAAATCTCAAAATAACCTCATTTGGCTCACGCAGAATTAAGCTGATGTGCTGCAGAAGAGGAGGAGGACTCTCTGTGCCTGTGGCACACCCCAAGGATTTAGAAACACGAAGTGGATGTTCAGTTCTGCCTTCTGCTGAACACGTGTCTAGAAAACTTGATTAAAAAAATTGAGTTTTGGTAAGGTTTTATGAAAACCTCCTCTACATTTCTGGTCAAGGTTTTAGGCCCTCTGCCACAGGCAATACCACAGAGCCACAGTAGCAGCTGCTGTAGTCAAGGCAAGATTCTTGATTTTATCAAAATACTGATGTAGGTTCTTTGGTTTCACCTTTTCCCAGACATATTTGTGCTCCTAAGTCCTTGCTTTAATTTTTGGTGAGATCCTGTTGATTTTTGCATGCAGGAGGCAAAATTCAGCTTTCAAGAATGTGCACTTGCTACGAGAGAAAAATGCACGGGTTCCCTGTGTGTTCTCCCACAAAACCACTGTCAGTCACATCACTGGTTACAGTATATATTCCAATCAAAATGTTAATAATCCAATTTAAATACTTTAATAGGTGTACCACAGTTTCCCAAGAGCGTTGAACACTTGCACGACAAAGCTGAAGACTGAGATTGTTCCACTTGCACAAGGTTTCTTTTCTAAATACTGAAATTTCTTTAGATTCTTTCTTTCTATCAGTGACCAGGGTAAAAGAAGATCCATTCTACCTTTTTTTTTTTTTGTCCCCTAAATTCCCACCTTTTCTTCAAGCCTCTTTACCCATCTATTTGTCACACTACTACTTAGTTCCTTAATTAGATATTTATCCTCACCTCCCTGTTTCAGAGCACTGCCCCTTGACTGGAGGCCACAAAGGTTGAGCAGTCTCAGATTTGGGAAATAAAAGGTTTAATTTCTCATTTGGGAAATAAAAGGTTTAATTTATGCAGCTTGTTTTTTGAGATCTTCGAGTTTGGCATTCAATAAAGAGTAATTGCATACCCTTGAAAAGAGCTCATGTTGCACACAGATAAATTCACTGTATTTGAAGCACGCAATGAATTTTAAAGTGCATATAATGACTTGAAATATTTCTTCATAGCTGTCACAAAACTGTTTAAATTGTTTTTCTTCAATCTATCATGACTGTAGCTATAAATCCAGTGATGGAAAATAAGCATTTTCATTTGATTAAGCATTTTGAAGCAGCACTGAGTTTGGGGAACACTCGCTTGAAGCACAAAATGAGAAATAAAATGACATAATGAAAGGTAAATGTCACCAATCTTATGATTAAAAACACAATTAGGGAAGACTTAAAACTAATTCTGTGTTTGTTTGTTTGTTTTTTTTTCTTTTTTTTCCTTTAAAGTGTACAACACGTGCAAATATGCAACACAGACAACTTCACCTACAGAGGCCATGGCACGGGCAGCCAGTGACTTCTAACAAGTGCCCTGCAAAACTCTCCTGGTGCCAACAGAGCTGTTGCTTTATTTATTATGAGGGAGAATGGTGTTAGAAACAGAAAGTTGGAGTTAAAAATCACATAAACCAGAACTGAAACAACCTTCTAAGCCATGTCTAAACGCAGCAGCAACACAGGAAGGGTTCTCCACTGGAAATTTTCAAGGGTTTTTTGAAGTCTTTTTTTTTGCAATTAAATTAATGTAGTCATTGCAGTTGGCTAAGTTTTCATAAGATGTTCTACTTAGGAAAATAGTATATAGCCACAGACAAGACAAAATATGTATCTGCAGGAAATCAGAATGGTTAGTCAAGATTCACCTCCCAGATAAAACTTCAGCATCTTTCTTTTTTTTCCCTGATTTTATACCATAATTCCGGTCAAAGTAGCTTCCACGAACACCAGGTTCTTCAGAGAACCTGAAATTTAAACAGTTTGCCTGATAATGCTTAAAGAATGGGGGGAAGCAGAAAATCCAGGCCATGGACATCCCCCTAAGCTTGACGATGAGCTCAGCATCCCCAGTGTGAGCCTGCTCAGCACTTGAGTGGCTTGGACCTGATGGCACTGGGTTTAAATGATCCTATTTACTCTCACTGAGAGGTAAAAAAATATAGAAACTATATATATATATATAAAAATATATATTCTTTAAATGATTCTATTTACTTTCACAGAGAGGTAAAAAAGTATGGAAACCACCAGGCTGAGCTCAGCACTGCACACAAAACACCATCAGGGCTCCACACTGAGTGCCAGCACTAACCTGGCTACAGGGGCTGCTGAACACCCTGAGAGCCAATTTACCTTCCCTTCTCTTCCACAATTCCCACTTCCCTGCGTGCAGCTTCCCTGAAAATATCTGTTCCAGGATGGTGCTGGTTTCAGGAGTCAGGTGTGTTGGTGTAAAAAGAGCTGGAGCAACTCTCATTTCACTCATTTTGGTTGCAAACAAGCAGTGACTGAGACGTGTTAAGCACAATTTCTTTCCTCCCCAATCTCTCCCGGCCCAAATCGAAACATCTTTCCCCAGAGGTTTGGCACTGACAGTGACAGTCATTATTCCTAATACTGAAAAACAGTATCATCTCCAAAACCTGCAAGATCTCTGCTTAGAAAAGAAAGATTCTGCAATCTTCGTCTCGGGCTTTTCTTACCATTTGCAGAAATCCATACCACGCTGCAGTGGCAAAAGCTTCCCATCAACACCTGTGGATTTCAAACTGCAAATTAGGAGCTCTATTTCTCTGCAGTATCACAACAGCAAAATAAAGCACCAGCAGGACACCAGATGTGAAATGGTAGAGTTTGTCTCATCAAGAAAAAATTGGGTCCCATCCAAGAGTAAGGGAAAAATCGAAGCTTCTACAATCTGTGTAATTCTGCTCTATGTGAAGTGGCCCATTCATGGCTCCTATTTTCTCTTTACCTAAACAAAAGTAGGTTGCTTAAATTAAAATGTAATTCAGCCACAGACAGTTAACAAATGGAGATTTGTGTCACAGCACTACAGCAGTTATTTTCCCACCACAAAAATATATTCCTTTCATTTCCCTTTGGGTGTTCAGATTGGTGCGCATTTAGGAACATATAATCTGTCTGTGTGACTGTCTGTAGGAAGACATTGACTAAAAATGTCATTTAAATAGGATCAGAGCTGCTTTTGAGCTGCTTGGAAGACAGAAAATGTTACCTAGGATTATTTAATACATACACATTTTATAACTGCACATAATTACTTACCTGACAGTAAGACAGAACCTACAACTTCATAAACACAGGAAAGCTGCTGTCATAGCTCTTCTATCTCCACTCTTTCTCCTTCAGCAGATAGAAAATGGCTAAATTACCTTTCTCATCCATGGCAAACTTAATATGAGTTCTCAAACCCACCACATGCTGAGGAGAAAATACAGCCCAGCTGCCCCTGGTTATTATTAGCTGTCATATTTTTTATTCTAAGAGGTCTGTAAGACTTCATTATCTGATTTTACAGTGGTACTTTACAGGTAACGAGTAAAAGCAGGTCAAGAAGCACAAAGAAATGGAACTGTGCACTTGGGGAGGGGCAGCCTGGCCATGCTGGAGAGGTTCTCCAGAGCAGACAGCCGGGGTTCAAACTGCGGCCACCTCACCTCAACACCTGTAAATCAAAACTAAACCTGTGCCCTGGGAACCATCCACACACCGCAGGAATTTACAGGAATGCGCAGGATCACAGCTTCTCTTTTTTTCTAATACCTGTCTGACACAACCTAATGATGTTCTTCATGCTGAAGAAGAGCTTTCTTAGCTTTGTTCCTCCTTTGCTTTTTTCTCTTCTTACTTTTTCCCCAAATAAGTTTGTCCACTCTTCGCATATTTTCGTCCCCTCTCACCCAATTTGCTCCTTTTGCACTTTGAATTGTATCTGCTTGTCTGACCTCGGATTATTTTTACTGCCCTCTCTACAACCTGGCATTTCATATTGTCTTTTCCACGCCTGTCCATACTCATTTAAAGCACTAAATTTCACTTTCCCTTCTACAGCTTTCCAATGTGATTTGAAATTGAAGAGAGAAGCAGTAGCCTCAAGACATTAAAACCCATCCATTTAACTTGATCATAGAGAAGGCTCTGTAACTGTGAAGTTCACATCTTTTTTTTTTATGGTCTCTTTTCCGCTGGAACACCTATGCAGAGAAGTATCATGGCAGAATAAAAAACTCATCATTAAGCCCCAGTATGTGCGAATATGGAGGCAAGCCAAAACACAAATAGATATTTGGCTTTTGGCAAGATAATATTTGGCATTTAATACATCAAGCAGTAATCTGCATTGTATTTATTCAGCTGAGCATTTAAGGTGCATTTGAATGTGAGAGTGATAAATAGAACAGAGTTACACAAACTGCAATCAAACTGTGTGCTATTCTAGGCCTCGGAATAACTAAAATGAAAATACACAGAGAGCAGTATGGGGGGTGTTTCTCTAAAGGATGCTTTAGGTAATACCTCTAAGGGTTTATTTGTAGGTGCAATTCTTTTTCTCCCAGTGGAAAACTGCACCTCTGAGGCAGCTCTCACAAAATCTCATCTATGTGAGGTACAACAGTCTATGTATGAGATAACTTTTCCCATTCACCTTTTACAAACCCTCAAATGCAATCCAAAAATTTCCAAAGCTGACAGGCAACAAGCCAGTTCAACAATCACAAAATTCACAGATCATGCACTGACTCAGGCCAAATTCTTGTGATTGTGCCTCATATTTATTTTTGGAGTAATTTTTTTGAGTGTTTAACTGTCATTTATCTGCAGTCCAGCCCCAGTAACTGGATTGCAGCTTTGTGTCCCTCCCCAAGACTCCAGGTGTATTAATTGCCAGATATTTACATGTTGTTTGTCAAGGGTTTATCTCATTGCCTTCAGGGGACAGATGTTGAACAGCTGCTGAGGTGTACAGTCTTTTGTATTGTAAGCAAATACGTTTGCATTTCTGCCTGGGATTTCAATCCTTATCTATCTGCAATATAACATTTGCCATTTAATATATTAGAGGATAATCCATGTTGTATTTGTTTACAAATACAAGTTTGTGCTACTTGGAACATTAAAATCCAGGAATGGTTTGTTTTTGGTTTTTTTTGGTTTTTTGTTTGTTTGTTTTTGTTTTGTTTTTTGTTTGTTTGTTTGTTTGTTTTCCTGCAACTTTCTCAATCAGTTACAGAGGCTGAAAACAGAATTTTCTTGAGATTTTTTTCTGGCAGCACTACTCCTCTGGTTTGCTTTCTCTAGCTTATTATGCATTGCAGTCAGCCCTACAACCCCATTTCCATACATTTACTTGAATGAAAATGCCCAAACTTGTTTGTGTGCAACTTTTTAACGAGTGGAGGTTGGAGCCACTGAGGCAAAAGGAAAAGAAATGTCGATTTGCACATCAGCACTGTATTTCTCTAAGGAGAAAGAAAGGAAACTGGCAGCTGACTGAAATCCCAGCTTGTCCTTGCTGGTGCTAAGGACACCTGGATTTCTGGAGCTCAGAGCTTTACTCTGCAGGAGCCTAAAGGTCAGACCTGTTGCTGCAGAGAGGGAGCAGGCTGCTGACTGCTCATTGAGGTGTGAGACACAGACAAACTCAGGCAGCCAAGCCACAGCCCCGTCCCCAAGACACCTTCATGGTCTGCATGACAATGTTTGCCCCACAAGATGTCAGGGACTTCAAGACAGCTGTGGTACTTCAGGCTGTGACTTCTTGCCCCCTCCTGCGACCCTGTTAACTGGTGAGTTTGTTAGGGCTAAGCAATACTTCTTAAACCAAACACCACAACTCCGTATTTAAAGTGACATAACAGCAGAGCACAGTTTACAAAGAAATGAAGAGAAGCATATTTAAGAGCAGCACAGTGTGAGAGATGATTGGAGCTTGCCTGTGAGTGCCTGCAGTAAGGACGTGATCACTTTGCTGTTGCTATTTTTAATGGTACAATTTTTAATTGTATTCTTGCTATCCCGGAATGCAAGCAAAACCCTACATTAAAATATTAACACTTCATCTGCAGCATCACCTGCTGCCTTCATCTGTTAATGCTGGTGCCTTCAAGGTGATACAGCTCATTGGTCTTTGGGCAATAAAATACACCAAAACAATCAGCAGTAATAACCTCACAGAAGGCAGAAGCACCATCTGACAGAGGCCAGGAAGAGCCCTGGGGCACGGGAGGCACTGAGGGTCCTGGCAGGGGAAAGCTGTCGGCAAGCACAGAGCACTCACTGGTGGGTGTGTTACTGCTCACGCCCTGTAACTGGTCCATGATGTTAATTACAATTAGATGTTCACTGCAGAATTTTATGGCTTGTAGGGACAGATGAATAGAGACTTGATTAACAAGCTACAGACTAAATGGAAATATTTCTGAGGCTCATGTTTCTGAAAACTACTAATGAAGTTTAGTCAAGTAATATTTCCTGTTGCTAACTGGCAAGAGGGAAGCAGATCATGCACAGCCATACCTCTGAGGAGAACATGAGATGAAACAGATGAATATCCTTATCCAGTCCTGTGGTCAGTGTGTGGGTATTTACAGTAATAAATCTCTTGTCAGAAAGCTTCTGCATTCCATCTCTCAGCATCTGTATTTCTGCTACAACAGTCTTATCCTGTATGTGGGGGGTTTTTTTTGTTGTTTTTTCTTCCCTTTTTACAGAAGGGTCAAAAGCCAGCTCACACATTATTGTGCTGAGAGGCAACTGCTGCCAACTTCACCCTCTTCCAAGCTGTGTAACACTGAGGTGATGACAGACAGGAGTTCACACTCCCCACACTGGCAGCTGTGTCCCTCTGTACCTTCCAGTGTCACTTTAAAAAATGAAAGTGGAAACACAGTAGAAATCATTTTTTGGAAGTTCTGCTGGGCATCAGAAAACCATCTTTTAGAATAATGAACAACATACCACAGGATAAAGGACACATCTTGCTTTGAAAAACAGCACCAAAAAGTAAGGGATGGTGAGGAATATGGAGAAGAAAATTAGACATCCCACTGTTCCAGCTGAAATAGGATGTGTAGGAAAATCTGTGTGTATACTGCGATTTCAACAGAAGCAGAAGCATCCCAGTGGCTTCCCCTGTGCAAAATCCCCCTTTTAATCCCCTCTTAATAATGATTAGTGACTCATCTACACAGATACAAGACAGGGAGAACCTGGATCTGCAAGTCCACTTCAGGAAAGGATGAAAAAAGGTGAGGCAGTGACAGCTGGAAGGGCACAGACAGAAAAGGAGCAGAACAGGAACAGGAAGAGGAAAACCAACATCATTAAATAACTTTTACCCAGGTAACACTTGACCAGAATCTAGACCCAAGTCAGTTCTATCACAGTGCTAAGGAAAAACTCCAGAAAAACAGTAAGTATTGCACTGAAGTGTTTACAGCAGGAAAAAAACCCATACTTTCCTGCTTCCCTGTGTTTTTCAGGGAAATGGAAACCAAACAGAGACTATACAGAGAGCAACAGCTAAATAATCAGAAATTTGGATGAAGGAGGAGGCAGTGGTGGTGGGGAATATATTAAAAAAATAAGTTGTAAGAAGTTGAACTTCTTAGTCTAGATTAAAGGAAGTATCTGTTAGCTGTTCTGAAGTAGCTAAAAAGTCATTGCAAGAAGAGATAAATAAACTGTTCTTCATGCCAGCTCACAGGAGAATTAGAGACAATAATCTTAAACTGAGAGAAGCAAAGATGTATAGTTCATGCAATCTCCTCTCTGAATGTGACGGATTATGAAATTTAGGCAAAACCTGCTTGCAGAATGTCACAGGCTCATTTATGCTGCTTCCAAAGAATGTGATAAAATAGGAAACCTCTCAATCTCTACCACTAATCTCTAGTCCTTTTCCATACAAACTGGACAAGGTAGAGCAGGTGTGGATCTATGTAACTTATCTCCAGGCTGTGAGATAAGTAAGAACAAAACAAAACTAAAAATGTACATGAAATTGTTGCAAGTGTAAATCCAAGCATTCAAATGCTAGCAAGCATTATGATTCATGCGTTGCCTGAAATTATCCCATGATATGAGCAATCAAAATTCTTTGATTACATCCATGCTGATTATTATTTCAAAACCTCCTTGTGCTCTGAGGAGCGACTGCTGCTTCCTTACATAATGTGCTGCCTCACACCCTTCCACAGAGATGCATTTTGTTCAAATCCTGCTCAGAATGCAAAGCTGCTCATTTCCAAACAGGCACTTACCAGAGTTCACACCTCTGTATCCAACTGCTTCCCAGACATTAATGAATTCTTCTTCACAAAATCCTCCCAAGCTTAAATGAAGTGAACCTCCCACAGAATTTAAACCACCATTTCAAGCCTACCCAGTAATTATGACTGCTCAACTTAAGCCTGATCTTGCAGAGCCTGATTCTGCCTGTGACACTGAGACATTACATTTTCAAAACCTCATCCCAAATCACAGGCAGTTCCACACAGCCAAAACTTCTGCCTCAGGACAAGAGTGGCTCATCAAATATTATTTTTTATACAGATGTACAATTATATTAAAAATACCTAAGCAGCAGCATCTTGTAGAATACTGGGCTAAAATAATTCACCAGCAAAACACAGGAATCCTCTCCTAAAGTCTTGGAAATCATAGGCAGACACAACATGTATTATGTAAGTAGCCTCACTTCAGCAACTGAAGAGTCTCAGCTGTTCCCTGAATTGGGTATGACCTGTGGGCATTCAAATCTTTCAAAATAAAGCTGCCAGCACATTGAAAGTTTAAGCACGCATGCAAATTCCAGTCTTGAGATTTCACTTTTGAAAATCTTAGAATATGCATCAAGTTTTTTTGAAGTGACAGCTGCATGCACCGAAGTATTGTGATCTACTAAAATATTACTGCATTCAGAAAACTCTACGTGGCAAGTAACAGAACAGTAATTTAACAAGGAGATTCGTACATAAAAAAACAAACAAATAAATCCTTGAACTTTCAGAAGATGCAATGTTTTCACATCAGTAAACCATGTCAGACACTCAGGGATCCAAACAAGAGCTTGGCTTGGTGTAGTCAACCGATTTCTGTTCCAATTTAAATATTTTGGTTAGAGGTCTGATTTTCTGTTTGAAGGCAGTGTAATCCCTGTTGGGAATGCAGTTTGCTTGTTCTCCTCTCCTTCTGCTCAGCCAGAGGAGCTGTGCCAGCAGAAAGCACAGCGTGTTTCTGTTCTGCTGGAGGAGAGGAGCCAAGAGGTGGTGCTGTGCCATTCCTGGGTCTGGAGAAGACTGTCAGCAGAACCTCGTGTTCACAGAACTTACAAAGCTCTCAGACTGCAAGTGGTGGTTTCTCAGCGTGTAAAAAAGGCAGAGAGTTTACAACACCCTACTATTAATATATTTCCATTTAATATCTGTTGAATAAAGATCCCTGAGTGTTTTGGTTTGGGGTTTGTCGATTTGCTGTCAAATCCTAACGAATAAAAATGATCTAAACCAAACTGAAGCAGAGTCAATGAGATTAATTTTAACTCGATGGCCTTTTCCTTGACTTCTCTATGCTGAAAGTTTACATCCTCAGTGAGCTAATTACCCATTGATTCAAAGCAAACAAGTTCTCAAGTGCCAGCCTGGACACCGCCCAAACTCCTGAATCCTGTTCCTTAGAAACACCGAGACCGAGGCCAACCGCAAATTTGGACCAAGTTTTTTGTGTTTGTTTTTTGTGTGCACATGAACGTGCTTGTGTGTGAAAAGGAACCGACTAGCTCAAGCTAACTGGTAATGAGCAAACTTTAAAAGGTTTAGGAGTTTCCAGCACAGAGAATATTCATTTCAGAAATGAGAGACAGCCAGTGCTCCCACACTTCGGGGACTTTTGCTGGAGTTTTCAGGATGGTAAAGCAGAAATCGCTTCTCCTGCCACTGGAGGTTGACAGAGTTGTGTGCTTCAATAGATAACTTTGGACAGCTTATTTAACAGCTCCCTGGCTGATCAAACACAACAAAGAAATCGTGTCAGCGAGCTGCAAACACACAGCTCTGAAGAAAAGCTGCTCCTCACCCCCAGTGGCCACAACCTTCTACCCAAGGCAGCAATTTGCCTTCTCCACCACCACCTGAGAAAGCCGCTCCTGCTGCTCTATGAACACAAAATGAAACTATTAAGCTTAAAATTCAACCACTCAAATCAAGGCAATTCCTAAAAAGCGAGGATGCAGCCTGTGGGCAGGAACTTTTGCATGTGTTCCAGGATAAATTTTTGGTATCAAAATCCCTTTAAAATCCAATTTTCAGTTCCATTTGCATCAAATCCTCTAAAAGAAAACAAAAAACAAACAAAAAAAACTTCCTGGAATTTATATTTTGATCCATTTTGCTCAAATTCTCTCCAATTCCTTCAAGTGGAGAAACCAAACAAAGAGTTACCTTGGTAATGATTCAGGCATACTTTTTAAATAGCAGCAGTGAAACGTTAGTAAATAGAATTATTGACAATTATTCTTCTAGCACACCATTCTTTCACATTGTAAGCTTACAGACCTGCACATACAAACATCCTGATGTGAAATCCAAGGCTGAACATCCCTTCCAGACGTTCCCTAATGACAGAGACTCCGACTTCTACATCAGTTATATGTTAAGGTTGCCTCAGACTTGAATTTTTTTTTCTCTATTTACATGTATCTGCTAATTAAAATTAATTTTCCTGTTCTTTCTTTCATAAGAATTAAAATCTACCTTGCTATTCTACCAGGCTTTTATAGGAATAATATGGATTTTCTCTTCTAGAATAGGCTACCACAGTTCCTGCAAGTTTTACACAGGCCATGAGGTTTTTACATTTTTTTTTTTAATTTCCTATTAATATCTCCAGATTTCCTCCAGCTTTTCCCTATCTTCCATCAAAAGGGGTCATGTTGCAGCTGAGCTCCAGCAAGGCTTGTTCACACTACTGAGCACAGCAATGAGGCCACTGACATGCAAGAAACCTCTAGAAAAAAAAATAAAATTGGAAAATCAATATATATATATATAAATAGCCATCCGTGTAATCAGCCCTGAGGAAACAGCAGTTCCATCAGGATGATATCATCATACTGCTGATGAATTAACTGAATTGACTGAATTCATCATTTCTGTTACTCTGGGCGGTTCTGGTTAATCCAGAGCAAGAGTAATGGACTCAATGATCCTTTGGGGTCCCTTCCAACTCAGAATATTTTATGACTTAGTGTTTTTATGCTTCAAACGTGGCATGTACACAGGTGGTTATTTATCTTGTGGGAAGAAAGAAAAGAGTGGCGTGACAAGAGCTTGTTAGAAAATTCACGGTTTGCACAATTTTGCACGACTGCAACACTAAGACTCAGTTAAAAACCACAAGAAATACGTGGGCTGCACTAGGAAAACGGATTTGGAAAACTTTATAACACCATAATCCACTAACATGAGCTTTTTGTTCCTGCTTTCATTTTGTTCTCTTTAAAAAAAAAAAAAACAAACCAAACCAACAAACCCTCTATCAATATCTATCTATATAAACATGGATACTTTTAAGTTCTGAATCTAAGTTTAAGTTCTGTAAATCTACATCTAAAAAAAGAAAATAATAATAATAAGAGTCCTCAGCAGCTGCATTTTCAGTTCTGCTCTTCCACTCATGCAGTGCTCTAATTCATATCAGNTCAATCAATATCTGTCTATATACCCATGGATACTTTTAAGTTCTGAATAATACAAGTACATCTAAAATAATAATAATAATACTAATAAAAGAGTCCTAAGCAGATGCATTTTCAGTTCTGCTCTTCCACTCATGCAGTGCTCTAATTCATATCAGAACCTGTCTTCAACATAAATGACCTTACAGAAGCTGGTTAGATAATAAGACAATCAGGTAATAAAATTAAAAATAAAAAAAATAAAAGGAGACTTCAAATGGACATGAACATAATGTCCATGCATTATGGAGCCTTAAACTCCCATTTATATTCTCATTCAGAAACAAAGTGGCCTCAATTCTCTCCAGCTTAATTGCTTTCAACTTGAAGAAAATCACTGATAGGGTGACTTAAATCATGTAGCTTTTGCCTGGACAACTCAGTTATTAAATTAAAGAAAAAAAAAAAAAAAAAAAAAAAAAAAAAAATTTGAGATTTCCATTCCAGGGAGAATAACACGTCCATTTCTGAGTGTCCCTCACAAAAAATAAATTCTAATTCGTAGATCTATGGTAATTTCAGTAAAAGAGGAGCATTTTGAGCAGAAGTTTAATTAAGGGAAGGGCTGAGGGTGAGGGATGTGAGCACAGGCAGCAGAGTAAGGACTCCAGTCACACAGGGAGGGTGTAAAGCTCAGTGGGAGGACGTTTGCTGGATCAGCTGTGCGTGGCCCCAGGCAATGCAGCTCACCCAGTTTTATTTGTGCTGCTGCTGCTCATGTGCTCAGCCTGGTTTGCTGAGGCAGGTCTGATGTTCAGGGCCCAAAAAGCACCGGGCAAAGCTGGTTTGGGTAAAGGAAGATGCTGTGGTTTGACAGCTCAGCTCTCCGTGAGAGCCTGAGCCTGCTGAGAGGGGCACGGCACTGCCTTCGTGCTCCTCTGCACCAAACTTGGCAAGTGAAGGAAAGGTTTACTGACTTACAAGCTAGTTTTTAAAAATTTTTCTTTTTACAAACCACAGCTATCTTGTGATTCCACAAATGGTTTTGTATTCCCACTGGTTTTCTTCCATACTTGCTGACACTACTCAAGTATTGTTCCTCTTAGTAGCAACGTATGAAATCCATTACTGGGCACATGCTGCATAAGAAAAAAGGCTGACTTTAGTTCATGCTTCATGAGTATTACTCTAGTTAGCTTTTTATTCTCCAGGCAATGTTGCTATAAAACCAAGTCTCAGAACATCAGCTCTGAACTATTCTAATAACAATGCCAGTGTTCACTTTGCCAGCTCTTTCACAAAGGATTATTATCAGAAAATACATCCTTTGTCACTGCTATCAGCACCTGGTTTTTCTCTGAATGCAACTTGGTTTGGGCACCAAATACAGCCCACCTTCAGGGTATATGCAGAAGACTGGATATTAATTGCACTCATCCATTTTTATTTTCAGCAATGGTTGATTAATGAAAAGGTGTGCACAAGAGCAAACACACAACACTACTTGAGAACATGCATTTACCAAACCTGTTCAAGCCTATTCTATTTTTATTGTTTGGGTTATAGTTGTCCCTTTGATCCAGACCAATAACCTGACATTTTTAATCAGTTCCATTTTAATACAGTTAGGTCACATGCTTGGGATTTCAATTCCTCCAGTTTTGTCAGTCACTTTTCACTGAATTAGCTGACTTTTTCATACAGGCTCATTTCTTTGCATGTTCGTAAATCAAATTGTATTTATTTATTTATGTTTTAGTTTGCTGGGAAAAAAAGAACCATAATTTCTCCTATCTTCTGCTTGTACATGGATGCAGAATAGTCATATCACATTTTGGGAAGCAGAGCAGATGTGACAATACCCCTTTCTTCTTTTCCTTACCAAGAGCAGCAGCCACAAGGTTTCCCAGTGAGCAGACCTGTGCTGCTGCACTGGGATTGAAGTTTCAAGGGAGAAAAGTTCCAGGGGGAAATGCTAAGGTGAGAGTTTTGTGTCTCAGTTTAGTTACAACAATTAAAATTAAAAGATGGAATAGCACAGAACTGGAAGCAGTTTTGTAAAACCTGAGATCAGACAAAATCCCCCCCTTTTTTTTCATAATTTCATAGCAAGCATTTGTACTAAAGGGATGATAAAAAAGTGGAAATAATTTTAAAAGAGTGTTTTTGTATTTCTTTTGTCTGATTAAGTATCTTTGCTTCTCTCATCTTATTTTGGCTCTATTGCACCATCTCTAACTGTCCACAGCCTGAAAGAGGTTGTGGAGGGGGGGAATGAGCAAGAAAACATTAATTCTTCATGCAAACTTTCATGTAATGATTAGTTACTACAAAGTTTTTTGCGTTTTGAGGCTTTTTTGGGTTCTTTTAGGCTTTTTTTTTTTTTTTTTAATGAAGAAGATTCCTTTTCAGGTCATCTTTAAAACTTTTTTGAAGTGAGTGGGTCTTATTTGTATCTTACAGCTCTTTGAAAACCTTTGTGACAAGAAAAGAAACTGAGCTCTTTCAATAATGGCATGTTATTAAACCACTAATGATTTGGCTGTTTAAAAGTGGGCTTTAATGATTATAAGTCTCCACTTTGATCAGCAGAATATAGTGACTAATCTGAGAAGGGAAAAAAAACCCCAAAGTTTTAAGACTCAGAATCTCTCCTAAGCCTAGTGGCTGCTATAAAAGCTCAAAGGCAAGAGAGTAGAAAGAGAATAAAACAAGCAGCAGACAATAAGTGCAGATGTTTTATTTTTACCCTGAAATATTCCCCTGTCTAAATAACAATGAAGCAAATAAAGAAAAAAATATATGGTTTGAGCTCCCCTCCTTTTTGAATTTCTTCTCTTCCTCCAGTGCAAGAATTTTCAGCTCCTCACTGATACCTCTAGGCAAATATGAGGTGAATGCAAAGTCTATTCATTGTGCCTAATACAAATTGCATTTATGGTTCAATTTTTTTATTTTTTTTAAAGAAATAGGTATAGAAAAAGAAGAAAAACAAAATTGCTGTCGATAAATTTGTTTCAGAAAGGTCTCTCTCCACCCCTCTCCAGCTGACTTGCTCTTGGCTGGCTGTTGTGGGTTTACTAATGAAGGATTTCAGGGCTGGCCTCGGGTTCTGTCCCATCAAACATTCCATCAGAGACCTCGCAAAATTTTGTCCAAAATCCCACCAAGCAGGACAGCTCTTACTGGCTTACATGTCTACCCACGATGCCAAACAGCTTGAGTTGTCAGCCCAAAACTCTTTCTCTTTATATCTTCAATCTCTCTGACTCACTGAGGGCTGTTTTCCATCCTCTGGGATGGCTTTTCCATACCCCAGGCATCATCTCCTGTGAATGGCTCTCTAATAAGGAAATCTTTTCATTCTATGATGTGTAAAACTTCTCCCATTCCCTTCGATTTTTAGTGAAAAGTGCTCAGTGGACCTTACACTGAATTTTTATCTGACCAAGAAAAGCAAACATCCCACGAGGATGATCACACACAGCTTGAGAAAGAGCATTTGCAACAGCATTTAAACACCCTGGATGAAAACAGGGCTCACATGATCAACCCGCAGTTTCCTCCCCTTACCTCTACCAGATTTCAGAGGTAGAATAAATTCAAAACTAAAAATAAAAAATACTAAAAAAGAAAATGAAAAAGGTAAAATTAAACGTTTCTTATAATTTTTCTTCTAGGTCCCTTAAATATGGTATTTTAAAGCTGCTGTTCAACTCTGCTCTTATATAGAGGGCTGAATTTCAAAATCAAAATCTTCAAAGTCTTCTTACCCCCTTGCTTCCTCCTATCTGCTGAAATTTTAGACTGAGGCAGATTTCCCTATTGTGTTTCACACAATGACATTATGTATTTTTAATTGTCATAATTATTTTCATACTGTGGCTCTGATTTGAGCCACAGAAGAAATCAGTGATTAGCATCTTCAGAATCAGAGAGGAACTCCACAGAATAACATTTTTATATTTTTTTCCAGGAACAAATTTCTGAGATGATGAAGTAGATACCTTCAGCTAATAATTCTTGTTTCCCTTGTTCCCCTTTCTGAATCCCAGAGCTATCAACTGATTCCTGTTACAGACTTAAAATGCAACAGAGTATATATATATATTTTTTTTTTTTTTGCTGTTGTGCATTTTTTTGTTTTGTTCCTGACTCACTAACATTACCAAGAAATGGTACATAACACTCATTAATAACTGTTGTTCTTCAAGCATCCTCATAACACAATCTCTTCTTGTGTGCATTTACAAACCTTGTGTGGAAGAAATAAGTGGAGCCTGTGGGGGTGGTTTTTTTGTATTTCTACACCGCAGCAGAAGAAAAAGCCGATTAAAAGATTTATTCAAATATTTACATGACACACACTTTGCAGTATTAAAATGTGAGCTTGCTCCTTTTGCAAATCTCTTTACAAGTCTTTTCTCCCCTTTGTTCCTAATGCAACTTTTAAATGGCAGCCACAAGTTTCAGTGACTGCAGCCTGTAATTGTGCATCCCCTCTGGTTCTTCCCTTCCCCCTCAATCCACCATCTCTTTTACCGGCCTCCAGTGTGCACTGGCAGCCCAGAAAGCCACCCAGGTCCTGGCTGCCTCACAAGAAGAGTGGGCAGGACAAGGTGAGACCCCACCTGCAGAGCTGCCTCCAGCCCTGGGATCCTGGAATGGCAGGGAGCTGCTGGAGTGGCTCCAGAGAAGGTCACAAAGATGCTCCTAGGACGGGAGCCCCTCTGCTCTGGAGCCAGGCTGGGAGAGCTGGGGGTGTTCAGTGTGGAAAAGGAAAGGCTCTGCAGAGACCTCAGAGCCCCTTCCAGTGCCTAAAGGGGCTCCAGGAGGGCTGGAGAGGGACTGGGGACAAGGGGGAATGGCTTCAAGCTGAAGGAGGGCAGGGTCACATGGGATATTGGGAAGGGGGTGAGGCACAGGGTGCCCAGAGAAGCTGTGGCTGCCTCATCCCTGGAAGTGTCCAAGGCCAGGTTGGATGGGGCTTGGAGCAACCTGGGATAGTGGAAGGTGTCTCTGTCCATGGCAGGGATTGGAACTGGATGAGTTTTAAGGTCCTTTCCAACCCAAACTATTCTGGAATTCTGTGATATTCTATGGAGGTTCACACAGGAGGTGTCTAAGCCATTTCCTTACTCCCGTTACTGCTCCACACTCCAGCCTTGCTCTGCACATCCTCTTTGCAATGTCACCCCATGTAACCTCTAGTCTCACATCTCCTTATGTTTGAACAGTTTTGTCAGTGGGTGCCACATCCACATTTCAAACCTCCTCCCTAAAGTTTGTCTTTTTCCATGAGCCTGGGAAATAAAGTGGAAAGTTATGGCTGGCATCCCAAAAAGCATCACAGCCATCAGTACAAGCTGTACATTTCTGGAACCAAGAGTAGCCCCGAGGTTGCAGCCTCGTCTGCTCTTCCTGTCCTTTCCCCATTTTCTGGCATTCCCAAAGACATCAGAGAATGGGTATGAGGAGAAATTACGACACCCTGGTATTTATATTACTCCATGTATGTCTGAGCAGTGTGACCAGGACTGAAGTGCTGGGAGGGAACTGCAGCACACCCCCCTTGCTCCAAAGCATTTTTCTTTGTAAAATGGTGCAGTACATTGTCCATGACCATTGTGGTGCAGTGCAAGGCCACAATTTACCTTGAAAACCAGGGGCAACTAAGTAGACATATTTACAGAATAAGTATGAAGACGTACACAGTTAGCATTCCACAATATTAATTCCTAATGTTCCTGAATGCATTCAGATATCACATAGCTTGAACAACAGGCATTTTATGCTTCTTATTAAATACAAAGAGATGCAGAGCCATAAAGAAAATAAAATGCTCTGTGTAGAGACATTTAGCTGGTTGTGGCAGAGCTGGGAGAGAACCTAAATCTGATCTATCCTCTTGTGAGTTTTAAATGTGTTACCTTCCCTATCATCAGTGTCCGATGATCAAAGCCTCATGAATATGCCAACGGAATACTGGCTGGAATAATTTGAGAAACCATTCCCCACGAGCACAGCACACCTGAACAGAGGATCTCGGCTAAACTCATTCTAACTCAGCTTGCATTTGTTTCATGTTGACAGTCAGCAGCACCATCATCAATTTTACACCAGTTTCATGGACCAGCAAAAGTAATCACTTCTGTTCCTTGACCACGGAAGAAAAGAAGAACCATATTAAAATTTATCAAAACTGCAGACACAGGGAGCCAAACATCTTAGTTCCAAGGCATTTGATAGATAATCTATTATTGTAAAACAATTTATTCTCCCTCTCTGTTGCCAATTGCCTCTTTATCTCCTACTGTCCTTGTCCCAGCTTTTCCTTCAATCCATGTTTCACTGCCGTGTCTGGGCTCTGAAGTGCTCCCAGTGATCAGTGGGGACACATTCTCTGCCCCTGGAAATGCTCTCCTTAACACAGGTCTGATATTAACACTGTGCTACTCCTAATTGATAATTAGTTGATGTTAGAGATGAGTATCAGACCTGCAAAACCCCTAACTGGGTAAGTTACAAGTTCACTGGGGGAAGCAGTCATTTTTCTGGTGGGTGTGCATCAGACCTAGTCTGGAATAACCAAAACATCAAACACAGTTCAGATTGATAAAGTGCTGAAATCCCGCCAAAATAACATGCTTAGGTGAGAAACATAACAAATGTGGCTGTTCAAGAGCTGTGTGAATAGCAGAATCTTTCTTCTCTCAATTTCAAATTCAGTTTTATGAGAATAAGCTTTTATGAGAAGTTCTTTCACTCCCTGTGTGATATGAAAGAAGCTCAGTAGCTCAAGTTCCATTGTAAGCTCATAGGAGAATATATCAAACCATCACCACTAAACATCTAAAAAAACTATTAGGCACAGAGATGTAAAATTAACCACACTCAGAAAATATATTCTTGAGTGCAGCGAGGGGAACCATTCGGAATGAGCAAATTTTCCACCATGCCTTGGTTGTTTCATGGATAAAAGCAGAATTTCTGGTTCACAACAGAAGTAAGCTCCTCACACACGGGCGTGAACATGCAAGAATAGCAGGGCTTGACCCTGTGCTCCTACAGGAAGTTTATCAGAGACATAAAGGCCTGGGATCACACTCTGAATTTCTTAGCATTGGAAATGGTCTCCTCTTTGAGAGCAGCAACTCATTCAGAGCTCAATTTGCCATATATGTTTTAATATATGGATGCTTTTGTGATTTTTTTAAAATAAAATAAACCCACCAAGTTACCCAGACAGCAATACCACCCTAAAACACTGACAGCAAAGTAAGTCTCAACTATGATCAGCATGAAAGAGTTGAAAGAAAAAAAGAAGGACAGAAAACAAAAGAAAAAAGAAAGGATCAGTTTTTTAAATAGCCAGAATGTTTTTTCATTATCTGTTTGCATTCTGGATCAAAACCCAGTCAAAAATTAACCTAAGTAATATATAAATTGGGGTTTAGCAGTTAAAATATATGTTAGGTATCCAATTAACAGAACAACATATGTCAGATAATTAATAAAAATGCCAAAAAAACCCCAGTAATGAAATAACTGCTGAACTGCAATACATGTATTCTCAGAAAATTTTCCACACTGTTTTCACCCCAAAATAAATGGAGATTGCTTAATAAGAATCACAGTGTAAAATATCATGATCACTTGTGGCCTTTCCTACAGGGCAGCACTTTCCTCTCCCTGAACCAGCCACTCCTCACCTTGCACATGGCACTGAACAGGTGACTGAGCAGGAATGGTTTGCAGCCAGCAGACAACAACTGAAGGAAAAATCTCTCATTTTTCTGTCCCTCCTCACAAAACCAAAGGCTTGGGTTACAATTCCTACACCCCTGACAGATCAGATTGGCTAATGGCAAGCTTTGGATTCATCCAGTAAATTCAGAGAAGAATATACAAGTAAAGGCATAGAAAAAAAGGATGCTGTCAGCAAATTTGAAAGCTTCAAGTTCCTTCAGATCAGAACTTGCAGAAAATCAATTTCTACATGAATTTTTATTTTTCTTTTAGAACAACTCTGCAGTCAGATCAAGTCAAGCTTACCATCTGCTGCAGAGAGAAATACAGCTACACTCAAGATCACATTATCAAACTTCTTTGTAAACTTTACATGCAAGCTGTTCCTGTCAGAATTGAAGTCATTGTGATAATGCTCAATATTCGCTCAGGCTTTAAATAAAGACTGACAAAAGTCCACATATGGATGACAAGCTGTTCTACTGTAAATATTTTTGTATTTGTTGAGAAGGGGCTTATGGCAGTTTAGGACATATTCCATCAGGGATTTTGGTCTGAACTTCTTACTGACTAATAAAACCAAGAAAAAAAAATCTTATTCAAAACTCCTCAACAAAAATTAGTTTTAAATTAACTTGATCCTATTCCTACTCCTATTTAGTCATGCTTTTACATCATTGTTGCTTAAAAACTTTTCCCAGCTTGTAGATGTGATACAATACAAGACATTTAGTACTCTGTATTTTAAGCAAGGCTTAATTCCCAACTGGCACTGAATGTAGCTATCTACGGAACAGAAAAAGCAAATACAATGTAATTTTACCACTAGAGCTGACCCTCTAAAGCACAGTAAAAATTCTTCCACTTTCTTTGTGTAAATAAACTCATTTCCAATAGTCCCGTAAATAAGGAGATATGGCATAAAAATCCTTCAAAAATTCCTTTCCCACATCCTCCAGTTAGAAACACAACTTACAGAAAACAAACGCAAAAGCAAATGTTGTGACAAGTACTTTTTAAACTGCTTTTCCAGTTTTGATCCCATTTTGAGAAGTCACAGGGCACATGCTGCAATAATCATTGCAATTAGCACAGTTAACGATTTGCTCCAAGTTCGTTACACGTTATTCCTTCAGTATAGCAACTGTGCAAGGAACTCAACACAGCAAAGAAAAAATAGTTATTAAAACACCTGCACGAAACAGATACATCCACAGACACAGTGAAAAACAATCATGCAAAACCCATCCCAGTGCAAAGAGAGAGCCTTACCCTGCTGTTGGATCAACAGCTATGGCCTTGGGGTTGTTCAGGTCCAGCTCGATGAGGGTCACACACACTGACCCGTTCTGGCTGCAAACGAAGATCCTGTCGCTGACGTCATCCACAAAGTAAAAATTCCCCGTGATCCAGTCCATTGCCATTTGCTGCACGTCTGCCAAAATAAAAAAAGGAAGAAAAGAAAGAGAAAAAGGAGCTCAGGAGTGCAGTTTCAATCCAAGGAAGCGACTGCTGCCACCTCTGCCAGCAGATGCTCCACTCACTTAAAGAGCTCCAGCTGCTTTACATCGATTGTATGGTTTCTAATAAGGAATTCAATTCTCAATACACAAATAGGGGTTGGGGAGAATTTTTCCCTTTTAACTACGGACATCTGATTGCAACCGCAGTGGTATGAAAGATCCACGTTTGTTTTGAGCTCTGTTAAATATTTTTAAGCCTGTCATTGTGATTTTTTAATGGAACCCTCAGAAGCAACACCAGTGAGTGATGGTGCACCTGTGAAACAGTGATGGTCCCAGATTGCTGGGGGAAGGCAGCTCTGAACTACTCCGATTCTGAATTTAGTGCTCTAGGATAGACATCCTAGACCCTGGGGATGGGACATTGGTAAAGGTGGTCTAAAACCACCTTTTCTATGCATTCATTTTCATTTAAAATACTTTTTTCTTGTAGTTCTGGGGTATCTGGATGCTGACAGATTTCTGATAACTGCCACAAGAAGTAGCATTGAAGTAAATTTTTCTGTGATAATACAGAGACATTCACTAACAACCAAGTTTTCCTTCTCAGGACGCTGTGGCAGCTTCACAGCACCCTAACACAGCTGCTCCCTCTGTTCTTTTCCTTGTGGGATCCTGGAACCACACTCTGTAAATGCCTTATAAACCCTCCATTTTTCTTATAAATCAGCTGACCTGCCCATACAACATCTTGTTATAGCAAGCTAAAGTGCAGAAAAGTGCAAAGAACATAACTTTATCGATTTTATTTAACTAAGATTTCTTTTCTTCCTCTTCTTATTGACAGTACTGTATTGATACCGCTGTAGGACAGAATTAGTTATTCTTTAATAAAGAGCACCTCAATTAATAGAAAAATATTTTCTGTTAAATGTTTCCAATGATCAATAGCAATGATTTTTGATTAAATAAAATAAATATGTTCATTTTATTACAGCGCTCTCAAAATAGTCCTAACATTGAGATTCTGTCATGATGAGAGAAGCCAGATGTGATAAAATATCATTACGCATAGTAGCTTTTTTCTTTTTTTAACTTTTAGTTTTTTATATGTTTATTATTCTTCAGATGGGGGATTTTTAGGTTTGCTTTCCACAATCCAATAAAAAACTGTTACCCCCATCACCTCCACGCTGCACTGGAGAGTGGTAAGTAAACTTGACTGAACAAAAAATTGTATTCATTGAGTTTTTGATGATAGCTCACGGCTTATGAGCCTTGTACTTGCTTAAAACAGACATGGAAGCTCATTTGTTGTCCTTCAAAGTGCAAGTAACTTAAATAAGATTTACTCAGTGAAATCCCAGGAACACCAACTGTGTCCCACCTCAGCCACCCCATGACACAGTTCACTGCTGTCTTCTCTCTGTGTCATTCCTGCCCTTCCACTACTCATTTCCCTTTTAATTCGAAGTGAATATTGTGCCTGATAGGTTCTATTACCAAGATCTGCTGAGCCAGAATAAAGAAATGCTCCATTTAGCCCAATATCCAAACTCCAGAGGAGGCCAATGTCAGATGCACTGTGAGACATGTGAGCACTGATATATTTCAGACAATAGGAATAAAACACATTTTTTTCCCCTTCCTTTTCTCCAAGCAAAATATAAGACATGTTTTTAAAAATTCCAGAAGAAAACTTTGTGCCTCTGAGAATCAGTAACAGTTAAAGCATTTTCAATGTGCCTGCTCACCATTTTCTGAAGTTGAATCCATGGAATGAAAAATTTATGGTTTACTGATTCAGGGAGACTTTTGAAAATTGCAGATAAGCTTCTGTGTAACAGAAGCATTTCAGAAAATATATTTTAAACAGGACAAAAGGTACAAAAGGGATCCGATTTCAAGCATTTGTAGAAATAAAACTAGTAATTAAATTCCTGCAATGAGAGCTCTAGAAGATTGCTGTACACTGGGAAGTGGATGAAAAGGAACAAGGTTAAGTAGCAGCCTGCTGGATGAGGGTATGTTTTTCTTATTGTGTGAAAAATGTACCTATTTTTAGATCAATGTGATATATACGTGAAAGGCACATCGCACACAGGTTATTGGATTTGTTAACATAACAGTACTTACAGTTATAAAATGTTTGCTCTGTTCTTTTCCTTAGGTTTTTGGTAACATATCTCAAGAAATTGCACCAAAAAACTTGGTGGTTTTTTTTTTGGTTGGGTTTTTTTTTGTTTGTTTGTTTTTTTTTGGTTTGTTTTTTTTTTGTTTTGTTGTTTTTTTTTTGTTTTGTTTTTTTTTGTTTGGTTTTTTTTTGTTTTTTTTTGTTTTGTTTTGTTTGTTTTTGTTTTTGTTTTTGTTTTTCCCATGAAAATCAAGAATAATTCATTCAAGGTCATATCAGGGATAACGATTTGCATTATCTAGTTAAAACTGAGCTCAGCATTCCAGGAAAAGTGAGACATCCCGAAGCAATATCACACCATGAGCTTTGTGTAAAACGAAGCTCTGAACACTTATTTATCCAAGTTCCCTGCCTAGCAGGATGACTTTGGGAAGGGCATGGAGCTCCCAGCAGTACAGGCTACTTGGAGAGGTTTAGGCTCATTCCAACTGCATTGCTTGGAAAGTTGTTCTTTCCAGAGCAGGCCATGTTTCAAGACTTTTAACAGAGAGTTTCCAGAAAAAAAACCCTCATTGTTTTGGTTTGGAAAGACAGGTATCTGTCAGGGAAAGCTGGATATTCCCTTGGAATGAAGAATGTAAACTCCCTCCCTCCAAATAATTATAATTTTGCAATTAAGGGGCTTTCAGGCAAAGATGTGGGAATAGGAATAACAGGTCTTTACTAGGAATATTAAAAATACAAATGTAGTAGTACAAAGAACCCCAAAAAACAAAAAAAACAAGCAAACAAAAAAATCTTAGAAACCCTGACAGAGTTAGAATACGACCTGACACCCTGTTGGTCAGGGTGTTGGGAGCAGTCCAGTTAAGTCCCCCTGGAGTGACAGATGTGGTTCTGTTGGAGCAGAGATGATCCTGGCAAGATGGGTCCACTATTCCTCTGGAATCCAGTGGAAACCAGCCGTCCTGGTGTTCTGACTCCCAGATTTTTATCCAGGTAAAAATGTTTGCCCCCCCGCACTAGATGGAGCATCTCCCACTGGGATGATGTATTGTATCAGCCATGCAGTGAGCCTCGATGGCCCATGAACAGCAGATATCCCCACGGCTGTCATTAGCAATGGATGTGGTCACTGAGCCCACAGTGGCACTTGTGTGCTGCACACCCCATGGATCTGCTTTGGGGTTTGTCTCCGTTCCATGCCCTCTGCGGCTGTTTAGCTGGGGTTGTTTAGCCTGAAGGAGACTCAGAGATGACCTTGTCACTCCCTACAACTCCCTGAAAGGTGGCTGTGGTCAGGTGGGGTTGGTCTCTTTCTCCAGGCAGCAGCTGACAGAATGAGAGGACACAGCCTCAAACTGCACCAAGGGAAATACAGGCTGGATATCAGGAAAAGGTTTTTTACACAAAGGGTAATGAAGTATTGGAATGATCTACCTGGTGAGGTGGTGGATTCACCATCCCTGGATGTGTTTAAGAAAAGACTGGATGTGGCACTTGGTGCCATGGTTTAGCTGAGGTTAGGGTTGGGTTGGACTTGATGATCCTGGAGGTCTCTTCCAACCCAATGATTCTGATTCTCTGCACTGGACACATCCACCTTCTGACAACAGAAGTTTGTAAAGAATTGTCCAAGTCCATGCCCCCACCAAATTAAATTCTACAGGAGAAATCCCCTCAGTTGGCAGATAATGGGGGTTTTGTGAGTCCCATTTTCATCTCCATGGTTTGGTAGCAGCTCTGCATGAAGCTGCTGTGACTGGCTCCCCAATTTTCACACGAGTTTCAAGCACTGTACACCACAGAGATAAGGCTCTGGTTGAATTGGGGACTTTTAAAATATATATGAAATTTCATGTACTCAAGAAGTTACTGAATTCATTTCATGCCAATTTCTGGATTCATATAAAAACCCCACTATGTGCAGATGTCTGGTTCACTCACATCTTTAAAGTAATTAATCTTTTTTTCTTTCATTCAGAAAGAACAGTTTCAGAAGTCTCTAAAAAGAAATGTTTTCCCTTAAAAACACACATATTTATTCTGAGCAATCTTCTATATAGTTCTGAAGGCTTTTCCTGTATTAATAACAGTTTCCTTGGAGCATTTCTGCCAAATGTGATCATCTTTCCTTTATTACTTTCTAAAAACTAGGATTTTCTCTTAAGGACTTCATAAAGAATAGTTAAGACAGCATAGAGGTTAAATTCTGCTCGATTTAATGACATTATGTAGACTGTGGGCACAGCAAAAGTGTTTCTGGAAGTGAATTTTCCTATGTCTTTTAAACACACAGACATTATTAGACCTTTAGAGAAAATAATAATTTCATATGAGGGTGGCTAAATCTTCAAAGGGTCCTGGAAATGTATGTCTTGTGGCCAAACCATAGTTTATGGAAATCAGAGAAAAACAGAATGGCTTTCTTCTTTCACTTTGATTTTCCAACATGTATCTCGTACTGCACGAATTACTACATTTATTTCCATTTCAAATCAAGATTTGCACAAGACTTCAGATCTTCAGCAGAAGAGAAGGAGAAGCAGTGACATATTCTTGTATTTCTGTCACTGCTGTACTCAAGGATTCTGCCCATGCACTATTGATTAAAACCAGCTCTATATTAACAGATTTCATTTTTCCCAGATGTAGAAACAAAAAAATTAGCAAGCTTTTTCCTGTTAAAAACTTCAGTATAAACATTCCTTATTTTTAATGTAAGAACTGATCTGAGCAAACTACTCAGTGGAATTCTTGAGCTGTTGGAGTGTTTTTGAGAAACTTCTAAGTGAACTAGGGAATGATTTTGGATGAAATATAATTAAAATTTAAAATATTCCTGAACTCTCCATATGCTTCTCGTCAATGATGAAAGAGGTACATCATTTCTCACTGTTTTAAGGGAAATAACTTAGCTTCTACTGCCTTATATAGTAAATTTTTCCTTATTCTGGACATTACTGCAATGAAAACTTCCTCATATATGCATATATTAACCAGTATTGATTTTGTATTTAGATTTTCTCCATATGAATATATATTTATAAAATATAAACCTGGAAGTGCTTAAAACAATCTTCATTTTTGACACAGAAATGCCGGGTTGGTTTTGGTTTCTTGTGGGTTTATGTTTCTTTTCCTTTTTTTCTGTTTGTTGTTGGTGGTTGGTTGTTTGCTTTGCTTTGTTTTCTTTTATTTTTTTGCAAAATTTGATCTTAAAGGAAGGATTATTTTGATTATTTTAAATTCCTCATTTTTCTTCTATAACCCTTATATCACTTTTCTGAATGCAATGCCCAAACTGGGATGGCCATACCTACTTAGTTTAATTTATTATCTAGTTAGAAATGGAAAAAAGAGATAAAATTATGTATTTGCCAAGGAACAAGGAAATTTTATTGCAAAGAAAAGCAGAAAGCCACTTGGGAATAGACTTTTTTTGCCTCCACTGAGTAAAAAGCTAAGTTTGGAACAAGACAAGGAGCACCAAGTTTGTATTTTTTTTCCCCTCCAATAGCAAGGGATGGTGAGAGCAGGTAGGAAGTGTTAAAACACATAAATGACAAGCTGTGAAATCCTGCAGCAGCACTGCCTTTGCTGTGCCACTCTTTTGACATTAATGTTCCTAATTAGCAGCCCAGACAGCCTTGTACTGACACGGTGCCTTGGGAAAGTGAAGCTGGAATGCATTTTCTCTGTGCCCCTTCTACTACGAAGAATTTACCATAATTCTGTCTGCAATGCCACTTAAAAAATGTGACTTTTATTAAAGATGTCACCATTCAATAAGTGAGACACACCGGTGTCTCAACTTTTAACAGCCATGTCCGGAGTGATTATTACATAAGTTGAAAAATGAAAAATCAAGTGAAAAATATCCATCCATCTTTTTCAAATGACTCATCCTCAAATATCTGATTCCTCTGAATTAAATCAGCCTTCACAGATACTCTTTGTTAGAAGCACAATGCAGAACCTAAAATATACTAAATTTAAATAAGCACTTTAAAGCACCTAGACTTCAAGTTCCTCAAAAGAAGAGAAAGCTTTTCCTTTTCTTTGCAGAAATTATTTCAATTGAAATCATTTCAATTTCAATCAATTTGGTTACTGACAAAAATATTGTTGGCTTCCTTTCAACCCTGGAGCATAATATACTGCATTAAAAACCTATAAATGTGAACACTGAGACAATAGCAGCTTCCCCAAGCTAAAGAAGTTTCAAAAATATAAGAATAATCTAAATATTATGAATACTAAATGAAAGCATCCTGATGGCTCAGAAAGACATGAAGTCTCTCAGAGATGTGGTTGATTCAGGCACTCTGAGATTCAGGAATTCAGCTTCCCAGCAGGTACAGAAGAAAAATATTCTGGGCATTTGGTGAGGCACTGGAACAGGCTGTGGCTGCATCCCTGGAAGTGTCCCAGGCCAGGTTGGGTGGGGTTTGGAGCACCCTGGGATGGGGGAAGGTGTCCCTGGCCATGGCAGGGGAATGAGATGACCTTAGAGGTCTCTTTCAACCCAAACCATTCTGATCCCATGATTCTACATTGACTGAGGTGGAACACTGAGCAGGTACTGAGAGAGAAATGTGCAAGTGTGGCTTTAATAAACTTCCTTCTTCCACTGGGAATCCGAAAAAACAATATCAACAACAATGACAACAACAATCATCAGCAACATCCTCTTCTAACAAATTCCTTCACACAGCACTCAGTGGGAATGTGATGATGCCCCAGATACGTTTGTGCTTTTCCCAGGAGTTTTACAGCAGGGTAGCAAAATCTGGTCCTAAATTCTTAAATTTTCTTAAGCATCTTTCTTCTTTTACTTTTGTCACAGAATGGTTCTATCAGGAAATGCATCGAGCTTCTGGAATGAGTAGGATGAATGAAATTTCTGTCACTGGGTCCTGCATCACAGAGCTGGCTGTGATGCCAACGGGTTGAATGAGCAAGGAAGAAAGTGTGAAACAATTAAACACGGGCCTTGTGAGTGGCCCTATCTTTTAATCCTGACTGTTCAGATTTTCAGAGAGCGTGAATTTTCCGGCATCCATCTCATGTCAGAAATAAGAAAGAGTAGCTGAGAACCATAACATTCCTAATTTCTGCATTACTGAGCCTCAAACACATTGCCCAGTGATTGCAAACCCGTAATGGGGTCCCTGTGGCCCGTGTACACGCTGAACAATAAAGACAGATTTATAGAGGTACACAGCTATAACAGTCTTATTTTTTTTTCCTTTTCTTTTTAGCTGCACATTCAACAGCTTCTTATAAATCTAGTGAGACTGTAAATCAAACCCAGTTATTTACTTCAGAGCAGTTAAGTCACCCACTGTTAAAATTAAAGCATAATTCAGCTGCAACAGGCATCCCATCAAGCACGTGGCCTCGGAGAGCTGCCGTGGGGACACGGAGTGGCTGCTCCAGGCTGTGACATTCCCTTCCTTCAGCCACCTTCCAGCAAAGCCAGAAATCCACCACCCCCCACCTCCCTAGGACTGCCCCCTGCACGGGTTATCCACCCCAGAAACCATCATCACACAACAGCAGAGCCACTTAAAGGTTTTTGCACAGACAGGCTAAGCAGCAGATTATTACAATGCAAAGAGATGCCAATAAATGTGTGGAGTTACTTTCACAATGCGAAGCATTTATGGGAAATGACACATTTCCAGAGAAAGTTTGAACAGTTTAATACCAGAGGTAAGCAATGGTGCTTTAAGAAATGCTTTTGGGGGGATAATTTAGAAGTGAATTATCTCTGACAACTCTTAAAGAATGGGTTAGGCAACAAAGGAAACTCACACTGCATTTTTTTTTGGAAGCAACATTTGTCAGAGAACACCCATTCACAGGACCCAGATATACTGTAGGTTCTTGCAGGTACCATAATTTTGTAGGATAATTTTATCTGGAGCCCACTCTAGTTACTGTTAGCAATAAATGGTCTAGTCAATATGAAATGCAGGACATGCCAAGGCCCACTGGTGTAAATCAATCCCAAAGGACATTATCACACTCAGTTTTAAGCAGAAGGTAATACTGACCATGGAGTATTTAATTTTGTTTTACAGACACATTCATGTTGGGCACAAAAGTCTTTGTCTTCATCTCAAACATATTACAGGAAAAGGAGAAGAATTATGCTTCCAACAAAAAACAAACAAACAAAACACACCACAAGAGAAAAAAAAAAACAAAAAACAAAAAACGAAAAACCAAAAAAAACCCAAAAAAACAAACAAACAAAAAAAGGAACAAAAAACCAAACCAAAACAAACAAACAAAAAAAACCCCAACCAAGCAAAAAGAAAAAAAAACACAAAAAACCCCAACATTGCTAAAATGAAGAGAACTTGCTTTAAATATAATTAAAATCTGCAAGCAGAGGCCATTTTAAATCCAGCTTGACAGTTACAACTTAGACAATACTAGGAAAACTAAAAATATTCCCAATAATAAAAATACGACCTGCACAGTTAGCAAACATATACCTCATTTGTTCACACAGTATTTTGGAAACAAAACCCTGTCATGTTCTTTACTAGATAAAAAACTAGGTATTTTTTAGGGTTTCTAAGGAAAGAAAAAGAAATTGCTTCTCATATTAAGGACATTGAACCTTTTTCTTCATCTTTTCCTTTCCCTCTAACAGAGGGATCATCACACCATGCCATCAGCAGGCTGCCACTCCTGCAAGACTCTGAATCCACTGCTCAGCACCTACAAAAGTCATTTGAGCAAAACAAACAAATAAAACCCTTCCTGCCTACTAATGCTGCCAACAGACAATAACAAATGCATCCCATGTAAACATTACCTCATCCTCCCCTTCTCCCTCTCTGTCCTTTTCTTTTTTTCACCCATTTATTACATATTTTCAATATCAAAATTGTAACCTTTGAGGGGAAGACTGTTATTCATTATATGTGACCTGACAACTGCCCCAGACTTAAAATATTGACATTGCTACTGCACTTAAGAAATAATAAAAAAAAATTCCTTGCTAACTTATTTCCAGTAATGCAAGAAATAAAAATAAAACATGGCTTTAGATTTATTCATAAATTATTTTTCTATCCATTTTCAACCAGACATCAGGACAGTGCTTTTTTTGTTGTTGTTTATTTATTTCTCTCATCGCCGCAACAGTGCTGCCACTGGTCTACCTGAGCATTATCTTAAACCAGAATGGCACCATAGATCCCATTAAAAGTCCCATGAATCACTCACACAGCCAATGCTTCCAGAAATATGACTCCAGTTCAGTGTGTTTGTATGTGCAGAACCTGACCTTTGCTTTCAGGAGGCTTCCAGCCCTTCCCAAAACTGGCCACTCCAGGGAGATGTGGGCCCATAATCCCCATTCCCACCTTGTGTATCCCCCAGCATTTCAGGTTTTAAACCTCACAGTGTCTGTTATTCTCTGTTATTCTACATTTAGAGAAAAAAACAAAAACAAAAACAAAACAAAAGCAAACAAACAAACAACAACAACAAAACCAAAGACAAACAAACAAAAACACAAACAAAAACAAACAAACAAAAAAACCACCAAAAAACACTGGTCTCCTCCCAGCATATTGGAGACCTTTGGAAGAAAACACTTTCTTCCTAAATCATTGCTCCTTTCATGTAAACATTAAAAACAAATTGTCCCAACCCCTGCAAAGAAGCACAGAGGAGAGACACAACCATGCACTGCACCCTCCTCCAGGTCCCCTTGTCTTCCTCCCAGCAATAATTTTTGCCATGAAATTTTTGCCTGCGCTGATGTAATCTCAGTTGTGTGCTGAGTGATCCCAAAGGCAGCCCAGGCCGTGGTGTAACACTGGGTGGAGCAGGGGCACAGCCCCAGGTGCTCCTCACACCTTGTTCCTCCAGCCAGCAGCAGCTCTGCTCTGCAGGACATGGATCACAGCTGGCCATAAAATACCTTTTCTCATTCCTTCATCTTGCTTGAGTTGCCTTTTTCTCAGTGGGTTTGTTTCTGGAGGTAATGCAGTGGTTATGACTGTTTAAAACAAATCTGAATTCTGCAGTCTGTCGTACAGACTCGATGACTAAACAATATCATCCCTGAAGAGTCTTAAAAGGAAAATACATGTTTTCAGTATATGCACAACTAGAAGGGAAAAAGCACTAAGAGAAAAGGCACTAATCTTTTATAACACATTATAGTTATGTCCTTATGTGTCAATAGAAAAAACTCACAGAAATTAAAAAATGGGACAATACCTTTTAATAAAAGAGCAATAAATGACATTCAAGACAAGTCCAAAATTGCCAAAAACAGAGAGGGTGTCCTGAACTGCCAACTGTGGCTCAGGTCCCCACACACTCCTCAGTCAGCTCATTATTTTTGCTTACACAGTGTGACAGAAATGTTATGGAATTACACATGCACAGAGAGCCCAAACTTTGTCCCCAGCTCCGAACTGTCATGGTGAATGCCTGGCCCAGAACATCGAGTAGCAGCCGCTGGGTGACAGGCTGATAACACTCAGGGCATCAATTTTATGCAAGCAAACTGACCCTTTGCTTATCCTGTCCTTGTCATTTAATTGCTTACAATGGTTTTAACACTTTTTCCTTTCCAGAACAAAGAAAATCAGAAGTCTGACTTCAGCAAGAGTGATCTACTTCAGTTAGAATATTTGTTGCATGGAATTTGTCAGTTTTAGAAACGTGCTTCTCTCAACTATTAAAAATGTGCAAGAAGAAACAAGATTTTGTTATATTGAACTCAACTGACAAATAGTGGAAAGGATAAACTTTGTTGTTATATTTTATATATTCCATGATGCTGACATGATCCATAATGTTATCAGCTTTTCAAGTTCTACTCCAAAGCTGAAGTCACAAGAAAGTTCTAAATCAAATTTGTTTCATTCTAAGTAGAAATGCACAATTTTATGTACTGTGAACAAAAAAAACAATATTTCCATGATCTGGAGATATTACTTGTTCAGCCAGCCATTGCTTCTGCCAGTCAAAGGAGTTAAAAACTGAAGAAAGCAATCCTATATTAAATCCCCACAATCAGATGGTGGTTTTAATTTGTCATGTCCATCACAATCTAAATAATAATCACAACTTTGCAAAAGAAACAATTCATCTTTTTGTAAGGGCTCCTGATAGTGATAAGGAAAGAACAAGTCCTTTACTTATTCTGACACACACAAACTTTTTGGTGTGTCTGTGCCACAGACTCCAGCCGAGCACAGAAACTCCCAGGCTGCTGTGAGTACAGAAAGCAGATCAGGCAAGAGCTTAAGGTGCTGCAGCAACTGGTTTTAATTTCATCACATATGCAGCTTCTATTCCAGATTTACTTCCATTAATGCAATTATTCATTATTATTCCTTTCTGAAAAGCTTGCTCCCTATTCACCCTTTTCCCTACAGTAGAACAAAGCCTCGGATCAAAACCTGAGTTTCAACAACACAGCGATTTTCCAGAGGCCACAAGCTTGATCAGGAGTCACAATATTTGTAATTTTAGTCTATGACTCTTTTCATTGCCTAAGACATACAAACAGATTTTTTTTTTCCTTTTTTTTTCCCCTTTTCCTGCTGCTTCCCCAAGATTTAGAGCAGGTGGAAGGTGTGGTTCAGCTGTGCCATTCCCTGTGGGTCACTTCCCTGCAGATCAGATCTCTGTGTAGCACAGACAGCACAGAGAATTCCTAACACTGCTCAGGCTCATTGCTAACAAAATACTGTTCCCTCATGGCTTTAGCTGCTGATAATTCTCTGTCTGGGATGGACTTTGGTCTGCAATTGCTCAAGTGCTTCGTTTTTATGTCTAAACATGGTTCCAGTTATGGTGTTGGATGTAAACAAACCGTATTTTGGAGCTCATAGTTTTTATGTCCCCTTTGCTCTTATAAAGGGAAAAGTACTTTCAAAGAAGGCACAGACTTTTTAGTTTCCTTCAGTGTTGATCTATGCCTCAGGAAAAATCTTTAGGAGGCAGAAGAACTCGTTTAATGACACAATCCAAAGTGCATTATGAAAAAGGAAAAAAAAAAACCAAACCCAAGAAATCTTGACTTCTTCACTTGAATTTAGTGGAGTTTTTTAGGTTCTTAATGAAGCCTGAATTAAATATTTGCATAAATAAATAAATATCTGTGTGGCAAATTTGCTGTCAATTAGTCTAAATGAAGCAAACTTGGTTAGCATCGTATGTCAGTTGCGAAGATATTTTACCACTCAAGAAGGCAACCACTGGCTAAATCGTAAGAGATGTGAAATTCATAAACACAATAATAAAGTACCAGTAGAAGGCAAAAAAAAAGTTATGCACATGCAATTAGCATATTGAAGTATACTGAAATATTAATCAGATATTTTATTGCCTTTAAGAAAGTTTCCAAGAGTGCATTTGAAGCCTCAAGTTCATAAACAACTTTACTGAAATGGACTTTACTGAATGTCTCTTATTTCGTTATTATTTCTCTCTTCATTGGAAGGAAGGCAGAAGACAAGCTCCTGTGAATACTGAGGAAATGTGGAATAATTCTAAGAATAGTTCCAGTGGCTACCAAGTCAAGAACAAAATGAAGACAACACAGTGCATATGGATGTCAAAGCTTTATGGAAAAATGTGAGTCTAATCCCAAAAAACAGGCAAAAATTAATGCCACATTTCAGAAAAAAAAAATTACTTGTGAATTTGTTTTTTCATTAACCAATATATCACTACTGTTGTATATGAAAACATAAATGCTCTTGTATAATATTCACTACAGAACTGTGATTTACATTAGCAGAAACCTAGTTATCTATACATTACATCTCTATAGCCCCCATAATAATTTTATTCCATCTTAAAAAGCCTTGTTAACAAAATCAAAATGCTACTGTTTTACAAGCAGAACAATGATTCAATTTGACAGAGATGAAGAGTCCCTCAGAATTCTGACTGATAAAGATAAATTTATGTGGTTACTGCTACTATGACAAAAAATTCTTTTTTTTCTTTATAAAACTCTGCTGCTGCTGTGGGAGTTTGTTTGCTTGCTCTTGGATTTCCTGCCTGGTGCAAAAGCTTTTCTACCCAGGATGGGTTGGGATTTAAGGAAGACATAAAAAGATTCAGTCATGTCCCACTTTAGGACAACAATGAATCTGGAATTAGGAAGGAAGTCCAAAAATGGTAAGCTAGGAAGTTGATAAAACGGGGAAAATGGAATACGACAATTCAACACTGATAATTTTTGCTTCTTTGCAGAGACAGCATTCAAGAGATTATTCCAGGCCGAGGCTAGAAGTTTGGGGAAGGGGAAAAAAACAAAACAAAACAAAAGCAATCAAAAATTAGTACTGAGAAATGCCACTGAGATAAGGCTTTTTATTTCCTGTACTCAGTCTGAGGTTTAACTGTCCAGGACACAACCCCTGAAGAGTAAATAAAAGAAGAACAGACATCATGCCAGCTTTGCTCAGAACAGAAGGCAGACACGGGGTTTTGACCAATGTCAACGCCAGATCAATTGTGGAATCTGGATGAGTAACAAAGCTTGAAAAATAGTAACATCACATCTTTGAACAACTGAAAAAAATCCATTTGTGGCAATTAACGGTCAGTTAATAAGTAGCTCTGGTGCCAAAAAGGATTAAGTGCAGATAACCGAACTTTGGAGGGAAATGCCACCAATTCAGGCTCTCTGCCACGGGAGCTGGTGCCTCAAAGCGACACAACACAATGTTGTGGTGACAATGCTCAAACTGGCAGAACAATTCCCAAGCCAGATGGAAAAGTCTGTGCCCAAAAGATGCAGCAAAAGCAGACAGATCCTTCACAGCTAATATTTAGAAGCCCCTAACAGAAGAAAGGCACTCTTAGGGTTTCAGCTATACAGGTTATATCTTAACTTTTGTGCAAGCAATATGGAGAATTGAGACACAGACCTGATTATACGAATATTATTAATTAAAAAAAAGATAATTAATTTGCAGTACACACCACAAAGGATGATGCCCAAGTGATTGTGCTTGTTGGAGCAGAAGGGTTGAATGAAGAGATCTGAACTCCCCTTATCCTTCCACTAACCCTGACAACCATCAAAAAGGCTGTGCAGAACCAATAATTGGCAAAGACAGGGAGCTAAAGAGAGGAGCACACTGATAAAAGGAGGTTTCTGTACAGGCCCAAGTCTCCAAAAGTCTTGTTGTTACAGGGGATAGAAAAACTCTCTGAAAAAGGACAATTCTCAGCACCATTTCCTGCACTAAACAGAAGTTCATACTGTACTAGGAAAGCACCTTATTGAGGCTGTATCAAATCCTGGATCAAGAGTTCTGTAAGTTCAGGGACACCAAGAATGAGAATAAAAGTATGGACTGTTGCAAAGAAAACATTTCCTGTATCATGGAGCATGAAAAAAAAAAAAAATTGGACTTGGGCTTAAAATACCTAGAAGCATATGGAAATTAAAACAAAATGTAAACAGGGAAGCATGAAAATCCCAACTGACACTGAGGAAAACATGAGGAAGACTTGGGAAAGATGTAGCCTGACATTTAGGACAGAGATGGACCAAGGATGACCCAAGTGGATCAAACCTGGTTCCCTGTGGAGCATGACCAAGTTCCAGAGCAACAGCCTGTGCTGGAACCTGTGTGAGGCAACATTCACAAACCACCTGGAACATGACATGAACAACAAGGTGATGAGGTCCAACAAAAGTGAGATTTCCAGAACTGCAAAGAGGATGGTCTGTTTTGAAGAACTGCAGGGCCTTAGGAGACTGAGTGGCTGGACAGTGAAATGAGATGGGAAATTCAAGTTGAAAAAACACTTAGTTAACGAGAAAATTATCCTAGTTTTGTATAATTTACTCATGGTTCTTTCTAGAGCACTTAAGAATGAGATAGTGACACTATTAAAAAAAAACCCCAAAAAAACCCCCAAAAAAACCAACAACAAACCACCAAAAACTAAAGCAAAAACCCAGAAAGCCCACCATTGGACAAAGTAAGAAAGTTCATTATCCCAAAAACATTTGGGATAATGAGTATTTGACCAGTCTTCTGAGAAATGCAAAGACACCTATGCAAGATCAGCCAGAGTTTGAGAAGTCCACACACATAAAAGCATTCTGTGAAACTCCCTTAGGACACTCTTCTCACCTCCCATTGGGGCCCCCATGACTGATTCAGGTGCTCTGAACACTACCAAAGAACCATGTGAGGTGTAAATGACCTTTGACATGAAACCTTCTCCTTTCTGTGCATCTCCAAGGCACATGGGCTGTCTGTCACAGGAGAAAAAAAGCAAACCCACATTCTACAACTGTGTGACAGCTCTTAGTGCCTGTCTGGAGGCAAGTTTGGGGCAGACTGTGTAGGAATAAACACTTTCCCCCAGATCTTCACAGTTTTGCTCCTGCAGAGTAAGCCAAACTTTGCTCTGATTCTCCATGAATATTCATGGCAATTCACAGGAACTGCTGACAGGAACACCATCTCCAGTGCTTGGTGTTTCCTTCAGTGCCAAGGGAAATTACTGCAGCTACTCCGAACACAGCAGTGTTTATGGGTAATCACTCCTGAGAAGTGGTTTAGGTCAGGAGGTGGAGGAGCCATTAGGGGGACCGAAAACCAGGGAAGGAAACAGGAATGTTCCCAAACAGACACTCCTGGATCGTGCTCCAATTCCCTGGGCTCGCTGTCTGATGTTCTTCACTGCACTCACATCCAAAAGGTGGGAGATCCAAAAAGCCAGCCTGCTTGCTCCCAGCAGATCAAGCAGAAGGTTCTGGGTCCCACAAGCAGAGACACAAATCCCTCTCCCTCCAGAGACTCCAACCCCTCCATACTCACCCCCAGCTCCCAACCTTGGCAGGTAAAAACTGAATTACCACAGAAGAAACAAGAGGTTTCTTTCAATCCAGAGCAGCCCTGTCCAAACACAGCTGCCAAGAGAAAAGCCTGTGTCCCTTCCCAGGTGAGGTGTGATCAGCTGTGGGCACAAAGCACAGGTGGCAAAGCTGAACGCAGGCACTGCAGCATTGGTTGTGTTGTGCTGAGATAACTGAGTGCCAAGAAAACCTGAATCAAACGTCAGCCAAGCAGAAAATATCATGCTCTTGAAGCATCATCCCAGAAGAGATTTTGTTATATTCTGCAGAAGAATAGCAGCTCAAAACCAGGCTGTGCTGCCCTGTGCTGGTTTGCAGAGCATGAAAGGTGCTTGGTTGTGGGAATTCCAGGCCCAGAAAATTCCCAAAAATCTTGTGCATGCAGGCCCAAATACAAAAAAAGAACACAGATTTTGACCTGAGACCTTAGAAAAGGCTTCCAAGTTTAGAGACCATAAGTAAAAATATGAGTTAGTAGTTTGGACAGAATCACATAAAGCTAAGTAGTGGAATGGTTTAGAGTTTAAAGTTTAGGATGTAGAAGTAGTTATAAAGGTAATAAGAAATTTTAAGGTGTGGTACTGTAAGTTTATGTGTCATTAGATGATTGTTCAAGAGATTTTGCACTGCGGCAGAGGTGTGTAAGACGAATTAATTAGGGATTGGTGTGAAAGTAGAAACATTCTGTGTGGCAGTAGTTTATTGTCTAATTAATATTTAAAACATCTTGTAACTTGTGGTCTTGGGACCACTGACCATGGATTTTCAGTTACGGTGAAGACGTTCTCACCCTTTGATGAGACTGCAGCAATAAATAATGTTTTAAAATGTCATAAAGCGGTCTCATCTCTCTTAAAATCCCAACACTTGGTGCTTGCAATGATGAAGACACAAAATGCCTCCTAAAATGAGAAATAAGGAGATTCTTGCATCCAGAGGATGCTGCTCAGGCCTCCTCTCAGCTCCCACACATAAAAGCGTTAATGTAAGATTGCACATCACAGCTTTGAAAGGACAGAAAACTGGGAGATTTTCCACATTCATGCCATTGGAAATTGTTTTTGTTAGTTTGGGCCTAGAGAGATCAGTTCAAATAAATGATTGCTCCTGAAAGTCTCGCTGTGCTCACTGAAACAGCTGTGAGCTCCTTGTGAGGTGTCAAGGAGCACCCCTGTTCCTATGGACAGAGGTTGCACAAGCCTCCCTTACAGGAGAATCATCTCTGGCTCCAGTACTCTCTGCAGAAATCTTACTCCCACAGCTAATTCACAGCTTCTCTTTTCCAAAAAAACTTCTAGGTCTTAAAAAGACAAAGATGAAACAACGTGACAATGCCTGGCCTTGTCTGGGACCAAAATGATGTGCTGATGCTGCTGCGCCTGCAGAAAGCTGTCCTTATGTAAAGGGATAAAACTACTAAACAACACCTGAAGTAATAAATATTTTAAGAGTGAAATTAGGCTAATTACTAAGCACAAGGGGGCATCTCTGGAGCTGCACCCTGTTCTCCCAGAGCTAAAACCACCCAAGTGCAGGAGCAGCCTCTCCTCAGCCCTTCCCCCTCTGCAGAGTGAGACACAGACCAAGTCACCCAGTGCTTCAAAGGATCTGATTCCATCCACCTGGGACACATCCTCACCAAACTGAAGTCACACTGGACTCTTCTGAGGCAGAATGACAGCAACTAAAGGACTGCAATTTCCTTTCTTTTGTGAATCCAAAGCTTATGTTCAGTACCTGGAGCTGGTGCTGTATGACCCATCATGAAAACGAAGTCATTTTCATAGTCCCCGCTTTCCTAGATGTAGACTTTCATCTTTAAAAATGATCTACATTCTTTGTTCCTAACTACAAGACTTAACTTGCTTTCACTGAAGCAAACACTTTGAATAAATCCACTTCAAGAAGTCCTAATCATTTTCTATAACTGATGTTTCTACCACTTTTTGTGTCAAATGCAGACTTTTTTTTTTTTTTTTTTTTTTTCCCCCCCCTTTCAAAAAAATTTAAAAGTTTGGGAAA
>VXBN01012995.1:509116-535984 GCA_013397395.1 Sinosuthora webbiana
TTTTTTTTTTTTTTTTTTTCCTTAGTACTTTTAGGAATAACCAATTTCAAACAAACACAAAAAAAAAGATGCCTGTGAAGAACAGAATGTACAATTTGATGTGATTCACCCCACGGCCATAACTATTTATTTGGCTTGAGCTGGCAGAGAACGCCATTACTCTTGAAAACATTTTCCTTGACAAAGAGTTACAAAATTAATTTGCCCCATCAGGTGTAGTGCTGTATGATGAAGAGAAACAGCAGAAATGACCTGAATAGGTAACAGAAAGTAGAGCAAAGAAAAAGGAAGAATTCAAAATTAAAACTCAGTTTTGCAGCAGCCACAAGATTACCTGGCAAATACACCAGGTAGAGCAACATGAGATTCCTGCCATGTCCTGGCAGGAAAATCTCCAGGGGTGTCTCGAAGATCCTAATTAGGTGGACAAAAGCAAGTTTCATGCTGTTCTTCCTCTGAGGAGACATGCCCAGACTGTGGGGATTGATGCTGCTCCACTGAGCAACACAACAAAAGTGTTGTGGATGTGTGTGCTTGGGAAAAACACTCACTCCCACAGCTAAATCTGCAAGATTTTGTCAGTCAGAGCTCCCAGCAAAGTTCTGGGCTTTTTTTTAAGTCCCTAAGCACTATTTCCCAAATCAAAATCAAAGTAGAAGTCGAAGCAAGTATCTACAGTCAGTTCATGTCCAAGGGAATTAGTATTCTTCATCTAAATAAGATTGAATGATTACCATGAAGTTTGAGAAGAATATTAGAGACCACAGGCTGGTGTGTGCTGGCACTATGAAAAATGAGCAGCTCATTAATTCCAGGCACTGCATTCATTTCAAAACCATCCCAGGGACTCAGTTCTGCAAACAGATGCAGTGATGCAGATCTGGACAGCACAGGATCAGAAATTCTCTTGGCATGCAGGGAACAGAGGGACAGGAACACAGGGAAGGGCTGCAGGAGCAAAAACCACAGAGCTCAGGTCCACTCTGATGGTGCAAACAACTGGCAGAACACACACACACAGCTCAATACAAAGCACATTTTGGCCAGCACTGTGGATCAGTTGATTTTTCTTGCCAAAAGGAAAGCAAAACATCAATGGCTGGGTGAACTGAAAATGCTCAATGAAATACTACCACCATGACCTTTGGGGTATTTCGATATCTAAAGAATAAAAATCACTCTAAAATACCCTTAAAACCCCTCCAAAAAGGGTCACAACTGAATAGAGGAAACAAGAAGAAAGAAAAAAAAAAAGGCAAAAAAAGAAAAAGCAAAGAAATCCATTTATACCAAGGATAAGAGTGCTCTCTAAAAGTAGAATACTCATAACGAGTGGTGAATAAAAAGACCCCCAAAATCCAAACCCTAGTTTTGGAGAGATTTTTTAAAATTCAATTTACTATTCTGGTACGTATGAAATTAGGAAAGATGGTTAAAAAAAACCAAACCAAACCACACAAACAAACAAACAACGTTATTCTGCATCAATGAACACATCTTACAAAAAGTACCTTGATGGCCCAAAGCACAATTTCCTGCGGGAGCTCGCACCTGCGGCCCCCCAGGGCCTAGATTCCAGAGGGATTGGTAAGAAACAGTACGAGCTAAGCTGCCCACAGCAAACACTTTCTAAATTTACCATCTCACTCCAGAGCAACAAAATGTTTTATTGTTTCGTATTATTCATTCTTTACGCTTGTGACCACTCTGTTTGCTAAACAAATAACTTTTTTCCACTTTTCTCCAAGAAAGTTTTTTTCCCCCAGACCATCTGGGGAGGGAGGGACCATTTAGGTTTGCTTCTCGGAGGGAAGTTTGGAAAGTTTTCTCCCAAATTTGCCCTAAACAAAGACACTCAAACGCTGCCCAATACTTACTGTGAAGGTGCTGGGCGATGTTTACTGTCCACTCCTCTGGTAAGGTCCCAGCCGTGGAGATCTTGGAGCACCTGAGCTGGCTGGAGAGCTCTCGGGACTCGATCCAGCACAGGCTGTCCTCTCTGTAGCTGAAGTCCAGGCTCAGCACTGCAGATCCCTTCACAGGGCTCCTTGAGGACATTCTGCTGCCATTGAGGTATAAAACCTCAATCGTCTCAGAGCTCGCCACCAGAAGAAGAGGAGGTCTGTCAGCAGGCTCTGAAAACAAAGTGAAAAGAGTTCAAAGGATCTGGCTGCGTATTTCATATTTATCTTTGCGGTTTTAATGTAGTTTTTAATGTTCTTACCTGCTTGCTTTAAGGTATGTAATAAATTGGTTTTGTTTTTATTTTCATAGTTATCATATATTCCCAATTATTAGTCTATTTTATCCTGCTGTTCCAACGGTTCACATCATTAAAGAAAATTAATTACCCCATCCCCACAGCCTCTGTTTAATTCTAAGTATCATTATTGCAACATTTTTCACGCCTAAGTCATAAAATGAAATACAACTTATGCAAATTATCTCTATCCAGATTACTGGCAATTCAAAAAGAATTCAGGCCAGGAAAACCTGCAGAACTCATGAGGACACATGAATTTGTAAGATGCTTTCCATATAAGAGACTATAAAATAAGACAAAATCTGAGGAGTGGGTGTCACTCAAAGAAGTTACAACCAACCTAACAAAAAATCCAGTGCAGTGAAACCTTGAAGCATAGAAACTCTGCAGTTTGAGGCACATGTGAAAAAAATTTCTGTTGCCACATCAGGAGCTCTCACCCCAATGTAATCTGCTTGTTTCCAAAAGAATTCATCAATGTTTGAACACTGCATTGGCGTGCAGCACTTTCAATCAACATTCCACCTAATGGAATTCTCAAATTTTCACTAAGCAGTTCCAGATGTCTAAATGGTGGAAAAAAATGGCATAAATAAAAGGATTTGACAAATGGTACTTCATCAGCAGGCCTGATGAAAGAGAAAAGAATACTCCAGTGAGTACTGTGCTCGGTGGTCTCGCTCAAAGCTACAGCAGTAGGTGTTCTGTTGTTTGGTGGTATCTGCTTTTATTTAAACATCTTGCTGTTCTTTTTTTTAATTTTTTTTTAATGCAAAAAAACCCTTATTTCTTTACAACTTCAGGGTGTATTCTTTCTAATGTGGATTTTGTTCACTCCTTATTTATTTTTTCTCATTCCATAATGTATATTCTGTCTTGTTACACATCTTGTCCCTCTCCAACAAATCCCACGTGAACTTCTGTAAATCCACACTTTTGGAACTTACTGCCTGTCCTCATCATCCTCACATTCACTTCCACCCATCCATCAGTCAGATCCAAGCATCATTTTTCTTTGAATTTCAGAAGATATCCGAGAACTGCAGGGATTGAATTCCTTTGTAAAACAATCCCTTGTGGTGTAAGCCATGAGTGAAGCTCTCGACTCTTGTTTGTTTTTCCCTTTCCAAAAGATAAGGTAGTGGGAGTTCTCAGTAAGCAATTTTTGTTTGAAATCTGCCAGGTAGGTCCCTTTGCAGTCGGTGCCTGTAAATCTCTCTTTCCCCCTGTTCTTAGCAACGTTTGCTACCCTTGAGAAGAAAGCCAGATTTAAGAACTTCTGTCCCTATCACCCACTCACCCCAGACTTTCCAGACTGCTACAAAAGGAGCGTTTCCATCTGCATCCTGCTGAGTCTGGGGATTTATTTTAACATCCAACAGCTCTGTGCTCAGCTTCCCTCTCCCCACAAAATAACACCACTGCCTACTTCTGGATTCAATCACTCTTTCCCCAGCTACCAGCAGTGTGAAAAGACCTTTATTATGATTTTTGCTCTTAAACTCGGTGTTAAGCCGGATATTTCCACAGCCTGCACTATCTAAAGCCTCAAAGAGAAGGCAGCTCACAGGAGCTGTTTGCAGTTCCAAAGCCACCAGGTGCTTTAGGGCTGCGAGAGAGAACCAGATCTTTTTCTTTGAACTGACCTATTGAAAACTGTAACGAGGATTTAACACCTCACTAAACTCTGGAGAAAGGTCGTATTTTGGTATTAGGGTCTAAGACACAAGGGAATTCTTCAAAGGAATTAGCTTCAAACCTCTTGAGCAGCAAACCTGGCTGCAGACAAAGGTGTTGTAAGGACCTGTGGCACTGCTCAGCAGGCACCATTACACATTAAAAATACAGAAATTAGATTACTGGGCTTGAAATTTTACTTTTAAAGTATAAATACATTAAATAATTCAGTGGATTAAAGCAGTTAATCATGCTTTTACACAGTATGGTAGATTACCTGCTTCCTTCAGTGTTGCTTAGATAAAGGCTGATTTCATAATTTGAAAAAAAATAATATATTGATAATAAAACTGTGCAAAATATTAAAATTTCATGCAAAAATATATAAATCAACGTACTGTAAAGCATAATGTAGATGGAAAACAGGAGATACTAAAAAATAAAAAAAATCATGTCTTCATTCTCACAAAAACTGCTTGTCTGTTCCTAGAGAAAAGATTCTACACAGCTTAAAAGTTTAGTGGACAGATTTAGGGTGAGTTCCAGTGAGCTGACAGCAGCTTTTCAAACAAGTGGACTCCATGTGTGTTATTTTTTCACAAGTTTTTATTTTTTTTTTCTTTATTTCTTTTTCTCTTTTTTTTTTTTTTTCCTTTTTTTCATTTTATAGGAAAGATAAGAAGTGAATAGCTCTTTAATCCAGGGAAGTTTTACGATTCATCCTCCTTGACTAAAATGAAAGCATCCTCCTTTGAATTATGTTTAAGATAGAGTGGTGGAAAAGATGAAAGACTTGCATTTCCCTCCTACCTGATCTTGTCTAAAATACAGATCAATAAGTGATGCCACAACAAATCAGACACAAAGGTGTTTTGCACTGCCAACAGACTTCTCCTCTGAAAAAAATAAACTCAGAAATGCCAGCATTTTCTATTTTTTGCTACCACAATGAGATGAAAGGCATGAACCCCAGAATTCAGTGTTTACAAACCCCCTTTTCCTGGGGTGTACACTGTAAATCATAAAGACTACGCTGTCACCAATATAGCTATTGTATAAAGATCTGAAAAAAAGATTGGACTGAGCAGTCCAATCTTTTTTTTGACATTATCCCAATCCTTTTTTGACATTATTTCTGATGTTTAACCATAATGTATCTCACAAATGGGTTGTTTTATTTTTAAAGTTTTAAAACTTAGTTTGGGGAGATTTTACAAGAAAATTGTGTTGTCAGATCAGTTAAACAGGGCTGATTTTTTTTTTTTTCTAAATGATAGATTTTTCTTTTCTTTACTCATTATCAGTTCATCCCACTTTATCTACATGACAAATGTTTCTTACCACACAGCATTTCTCTCTAGATTGGCTTTGGAGATATAAAACATTCCAGGAACTTTTGTAAAACAGATTAATTTCTTTTCCTCAGCTAGATATTCCCGAGTCTGTAATTTTCTTTCCTTAAATACTCTTCTCATCACGTGCAGACCTTGCAATTTAGGCATAAAAACTTGGTAAACAACTAAGTTCCTGAATTCTGTTCAGCAAAGCTGTGTTTTGTTTCATTTTCACCTCAGAAGAAACCATTAACTGCCTCTTTATTCATACAAGAAAATACGCTTAAAAAGTCTGGAGAAAAACCCACGGTGAGCCCCCCAGCTGTTTTGATACCTATTTTAACATTCCTTCCCAAAGGGAATGTGCAGCTAAAAGCTTTCAGCTCCAGAGCTATTTAATTGTGCTGAGGAGGAAAATGCAGAATTTAATGAGGGAGAGAGCTCACCACCCTCCCAGCCGAGCGTTTGGCCGCCTGAAGGGCAGCAAAGAGCAGCTGCTGAGGAGTTCTCTGCTCCTCGTGCCACACCACATTGCAGGGAGGGAAAGGATGACTTAAATTTGAGCTTTCATATCTTTCAGGTTCTGTTCTGCCCAGGGCTGCAGTTCTGAGCCTCACATTCAGTGTCGCTCAGCTCTGCACAGAGCAGGGAGACAAAACAAATCCTTTTCCTGCTGCACACCAAGGACAACTTTCAGGCCCAAAAGCACAAACAAGGGTGGCTGAAGGGAGGAACAAGAAGGATGGGACCTCACAGCCTGGGGCTGGGATTGGACAATTAAACCCCAATATGCAAATGGACCAACACTTATAAAAATGTAAGACCTTGTGACCAGTCAGCCGTTTTGTGACCATTCTTATTCCACCCTGGGTGTATCCCTGGTTGGGCCCTGTCCTGCCCAAGGTGAATCCTGGAGGTCTTTCAATAAATACCCACTTTATTCTCTAGCTCTGTCCCATCTCTGTTTCAGGTCAGCCTTCCCAAGGCATCAGTTTTGAGGGGATAGGCTCCAAGGCAGAGCTGATGGACCTGTGGGGTCACCACGCTGTCCCCAGCACCGGGCAGGGCTCCTGCAGGTTCCAACCAGTGTCACCTGCTCAGCACCTCCTGCACCTCACTGCTCCTCAAGGCTCAGAGACCTCCCAGGTCATTTCCAGAGCCAACTGGGATCTGGCATTTTGGTGTTTCGGGTCGTGTCATACCCAGGATCTCAGCATGGATGGCAATCCATATTTGTGGCAGATCTCCTGTAATTAACACTGAGAGCTCCACAGAAAGCCCAGCCTACACCTCTAGTGCTGCCTCTTGCCTCTCACAGCCTTTACACACAGAGCTGAATGCTCCTCAGCTCATTTTTGTCATGTTTGACTACTTTTGCCAAATGTAGACAAAGCAGAAACATTGCTCTTTTTCCATCCTTATTTGCTTTAGGTTCTTTAAGGACAAAAGTTGATAAGTTTTCTAGGTGCTGGGTTTCTTTTTTTCTTAGACACCTGTTTGTTTGTTGTTGGTTTTTTGTTTGTTTGTTTGTTGTTGTTGTTGGTTTTTTTGTTTTTTTTTTCCTTGGATTCTGTTCTTCTGATCCAAAGTTACCTTCTTCTTAAAAAAAAAACAAACAAAGTAATGGCCAACACTCATTTCTGTGCAACACCATGACCCTGATTTGTATTGTCCTAAAGGGATTTCTTTGATTAATGAGTAGTGATTCCTTTCTGAAAATACCAAAAATGTGAAAACTTGTAAAAAAGCACGATAGAGTAGTAAAAAATACATAGAAGTTCCTTATTAATGTGGTTTGTTTCATCTTGACACCAAGAGCTAACTACAATGCTCAGTTGTTACCCAGTTTTCTGTGTGTAAAAAGGGAAACTAAAAGGGTCATCTCAAGCCCAGTACTGGCACCACGAGGATTTCCCGATCTAGAATTGCATTATTGATTTTCAGGTAGTGGAGAAAGAAGAATAATAAATTATTTTTACTTTGCATGAGATTTCTTATCTCACAAGACCTCACTGGATTTTTTTTTTTAAAGTGTCCATGTATGGATCAAGAAAAAACAGTATAAGCAGGAAAATACTCTTTAACTCCTAGAGGTGATCAAGGAAGGACACATCTAGTAATGCTCTTTAGGTGAGGAAACCTCAAAACCATCACTAGACCTTTCTATTTTTTGATGACAGAATAGTTACAAAAAGGAAACCTCAAAAATATATCCAATAAACATGACTTCATACTCAGCTGCATATGCTTCAGCAACTGTGGATGTTAAAGAATTCCTTAAGGAACATTTTTGGGTTTTTAATATAAAAGCATTGTTAATTCATTACGCTGAATAAAAAAACACTGTGTACTATATTGCCTCATTAAGCACAATTGACTAATTTCCTCAAATATCCAATCCAGTATAAGTAATGAAAACATGCACTAAGCAACAAAAAGCCTCATGTGAATATGTATATCAGGAAATTCACCTCTTGGGATAATGCAAGGACAAAGCAATCTCATGTCTTTTTTCATCCTAAGGGTACAATTACCTCATGATCATTTCCCCTGTCTCCATTGTCTTCTCTGAGTAAACAGCCCTTTTTGTTGGTGTGATGAAAATCTTTGATTTATTTATGAACAGGGAAAGTGGGAACTCTTGTAATCTTGGCTGAATTGAGTATTTTGCTTTAATTAATAATATCCAGATAATAACTTTTAATATTTCCCTTGGAGTATTGTCTTAATAAAAGGGTTTTTTCTAAGCTTGTTGTGTGGCTCTTTGTAATGGAATGAAGGAAAGTTCATCTCACCTGTGCTGATCTCTGTCTTTTCACATGAATCCTCTAGGACCCAACCCCAAAATATTTTCAGGAAGGTAAGAAGATGTTAAAACTTACTATTTTTGGCCTTGCAGGACTTGTTATCGGGCTGGAGCACATAACCCTCCACACAGCTGCACGAGTAGGATCCATCTGTATTTACACACATCTGGCTACAGCTCCCATAGGTGTCACATTCATTCACATCTAAAGGGACATTAACAAGATCTAGTTTAGGGATCAAGGAAAAAAAAAAAAAAAAAAGAAATTCAATGAAATTGAGAATTCCAAGAGAGATGTTTAAGTCATGAATCATTTCGGTGTGAGGCTTGGATGCTTTCCCCTTCTCAAACCATGAATTTTATCAGGGATGTTGGCCATTGAAATCACTCAAACAGCCAGAAAGAAGGGTAAGAGTTTTCAAGTTCAATAGCTCTTAATTTTGAAAGATAAAACCTTCATTATTTCAAGTAGTCTCCAATGCCTACATCATGTTAGGGAGACGTTTGGGTCCTTGTTAGTACTGGAGATCACTAGTTATCAGGTTGATGAATGGAGCAACGTTTCAGGAGAGGAAGTAATTGATTACCCTTCTCAACCTATTTATGCTGGCAATGTCTTACAGTTCCTTAAATGAGCTGTCACTGCTTCTCCATTAAACCACCATCCAACATCAAAAACTATATACTCCTCTAATAAATATAAAGAACGTTTTTCTCAACTACTGTGTATAAGGATAATACCGTAAAATCAAGATATGCTCTTTAACGGTGGTTGAGGGTTTAAGTAATAAATTGACATTCTAAAAAAAACCCGCTGTTTAAATTATTTCCTGAGATATATTTTTAATCATGAAACATGACAGCCATAGAGAGAAAAAACTTATAATAAATTATATTTATGAAGAATCTGGCTCAGTCCTTTTAGTTGGAGAGAGGAGTGATTGGTAGTGAGAACATCCATAGGGCCGTAGAACTCCAATATGATCATTAATAGAGAACAAATAAAGCAAGAAACAAACACCTGGAGAGAGAATGAAGAAGTAATATATTTCAAAAATGGAAGAGAACAGTCTACAGTTTAAGTCTACAGTTTCAGTCTACAATTAATTACTCCAAAATAGCGTTCCCAGCTCAGCTGTATGACCTTGGGAGGGTTCATTTATCAAACTCTAATCTAGGTGTGACTTTATGGCCGTGAGGTGAAACACCACAAGTTTTAGAGGCTCTCCTGGTGGGGAGGTGTGGAGAGAGAACAGCTCACACAACTGAGCTGTAGCTCCAGCCCTCCTCCAGTCCAGCTGGTCCTTCAGTGACTCCAGGAGAGCTGCTGCTGGGGCATAGGGGCATTAGAGAGGCAGGAGGGAGGTCCTGACTCTCATTTTAGGGGCACTCTTTGCCATTCCCTGCCCCAGAAGCCCACGCTTGTCCCTGACCAACGCCTTTGAAGAAGGGTGAAGAACCAGGGAATGGTTGTCCACCAGCTCCCTGCACCTGAGAGCCAACAGGGAACTGTGGGCCTGATATTTCAGGGTCTGAGAGATTTTAGCCAGCTAGCAGCTGCTAACTTTTTCCCAAGGAAAATTTTCTCAGGAAAGCTTCTTCTCAAAAAAATCTTGGCAAACAACTTTCCTTTCTCAAAACAATCTTTCTCCGGGTGGTGTTTTCTGCTTCTCCGGTTTTACCAATGGGATTAGAGAGGTGTCGTTACTATTCACCGACCATGTTAAGTCTGTATCGAAACATCTTATAAAAGGTAGTAAGGATTAAACATTAAAGCCTTTTTTCTGTGCTCTTTGCCTTCTGAAATATTTGGAGTCTCTCATCTTCCTTTCACGCCCTACAACAACAGGGAACCATCAAGACCCCTGGATGTTAATTTTACACTGAATTTGTTGTTTACCTGCACAGCTTCTCCCGTCGCTGCTCGTCTCATACCCGTCCCTGCAGTAACACCGGGTGCTGTTCCTGGTGATGGCACATTTGTACTGGCAATTCATCTGCTGGCACTTGGGGAGCAACTCTGGGAAAGGGAACAGAGCAAGATGTTACCAAATATTTGTATTATTCCTTAATCTCAAACCTTAGAAACATTGAAATATATTTAAGTGCACGTCTCAGGAGGGAAACACCACCACCACCATTCACATTAGCTGGAAATACATCACACTCACCTCTTAAAAAGTTTGTTATGAAAACTGCATGTCAGCAAGTTAAACATTGGAAATCAACATTTTGTTTCTATCAAGAGCTGCTCACGAGTTTATTATTGAGGTGTACTGTTGCTCTGCTTAAACATCCATGTTTTGCACATTAGTCATAACAATTATTGGGAAATAAAACAAACCAAAACAAAAACAATCCTGAAGTGGTAACAGATATATAAAAAAATGAGATTATGAGAAATGTTTCAACATCCGTGTCTTTTTTATTTCTCATACCAATTGATTTTCTAACTTTTTAAAGCTTGTTTTGATTTAATGATGCACACAAAACCTTCACACCAAACAATGGGAACACATTCTGCCTCAATAACTTAACAGTGGACATGTAATGCTGGATAAACCAGCATGGAGATTGGATATGCCATTACTGCAGAAATCCTTCATAGAATCTGTTTAAATCAGCATAAGGCATGATGCAAACAAACTGAAGAAATCTTGTAGAAATACAGACTGCAACATCTTCCAGCATGAAACAGCACAAAACCAAACAAAAACCGCTCCAACCCTCCCCAGCCTCAAGCTGTGTGCCGTGTTTCAGTAATTTTGCTGATCAAAAATCCCAACTATTTTAATGAACAACACTCTTTTCCCTCCAGGAAAATGAAGGAAAGATTGAGAAACCCAGCTTAAGGAGGTATTTTTCAAAACTATGCAGATGGATCAGAAAATAACCTGGAAATGGGCAGAGAAATTTCTGCTACAGGGCTGGCTTTAAGTAAGTGGGTATGACCTAAGGAAAAAGAGAAATCTGTATCCTAACATGTGAACAGTTTTAATCCGTCTGATCATTATTCATCAAGTTCTACTTGGGAGCAGAATGAACATGAATATGAAGAGTCTCTATCAGCATCTGAGCCCTGGAGCCTCCATTCTGGAGAGACTGCCGCTGTCAAAATAAAGCTGAAATTTTGGGAGAAAAGTGGAGGTGGCTGGCACACAAAGTTACTACTTATCCTAATGCAACTATTCTAAGAAGAAAGTGGTTTCACACAGTTATCTCAGGGCACTCCCTAGAGCTCTGTGCCACACAGACTGCCCAGAGGTCAATAAACCACACACTAACTCTGCCCATTTTCCCAGTGGTTTCTGCTGCATTTCTCTGCCTTTTGGGCCCCTGTGCATGGAAAGATAATAAATTTTTTTGGCTGTAGCTGGCTTTGTTGGTTTTCTGTCCCTAGCCCAGTCCTTAAATCTGCTACACCTTTCCAAGGACAAGTCCCACACAGAGAATAAACTGGAGAATTCCCTAAAGGTACCCTAAAATGGTTCTGCACGCCAAGGTGCAGAGCTGGAACCAGACAAGGTGGCACCTGTGGATCCAATATGTCTATCTGAATAAAATCAACACATACATCTCATTTTCTGAGCAAACCTGGATCAACCATCCTTTACCACCTATGATTTTGTTCCTCCAATATTTGTTTGATCATACACAGCCAGGAGTTCCTACTGGATAAGAAGTATTTGACTCACAAACAGTGAGTTTGTGAACAAAGTCTATTTGCTTGCTTTTTTTTCCACCCACAAAAACTGTTGTATTTCATCGATTTTAAGTTATTGCAGTATCATGTGAGTGGCTTTCAACAGAAAAATGGTTGCATTTTCCTTACAAAACCATTAAAGAACCACTGTTAGCTGCCATCTGCTTCTGACTTCAGACTGACATTTTCCCCTCCTCCCATAAATTATTCACCAGATCATTTCAAATATATTTTATTTTCTTATTGTGACAGACACTTTCTGGCCCCAGAAAGTTTTGCTCTGTTGCTGATCTGCTAACCCTGCTGGGGGAACCCATAAGTAAAAAAGCAAAAAATATAATAACAATTGAGAACAGGTAGAATATAACAAAATAGAAGAGAATAACATTAGGAAAGAATATTTCATTTGAAAGGGACCCACAATGGTCATTTAGTCCAACAGCCTGAGCCCTTCAGGACTGACCAAGAGTTAGGGCACGTTATTAAGGCCTCTCCCAGATACCTTTAATAAATAAAACATTAAACAGTAAAACAGCAAATGCATTTTCTACTTTACTAGCTAGTTTGTAGAAGCTGTAATAGTGATCCTGAAAACCTTTGGAAGAAAACAGAGTTTGACTGCCTCTGGCAATGTTTGAAATATTGAAGGACAAGCTATGGAAGACAGTGTATACATTTAAGGCTTGGTTAGATTTGTAACAGGTTTCTTGGGAAGCGAGAAGGCAAAGAAAAAATCATGAAGCAGAACACTGATATTTTTAATGCTCCAGACAGGACATTTAAAGAGATAAAAGCCAGGGACTGTCATTTCCTGTCTTTTCTAAAATTCTGCACCCACTTTGATCTCCCTTTCTCGGTGAGAACTGGTTTACAAAGTACACAGGCAGTGAAGAATGAGCATCACTGAGCTTTCCACTTTCATCACAGCTACAGAAACCTCTGAATTTGTCAAAGCCTGGTTTTTCTGCTGCAAGATTTAAAGCAAGGAGCTGCACTGAAGGAAACAACAGGAGAGAGCTTTACAGCTCTCTGGCAGAGCCACAGTTCAAGACAAGCTGCAGAGCAAGAAGTGAGATCTGCAGAAATACGGGGTAGCAGCAGCAGCTGTGAGTGTCTTTAGGATGATCTACTTTCCCCAAGCCTGGGGAGCAGTGACAATTCATCCAAACTCTGATTTAGGTCATTTTGTTCAGTGTTTTCTTTCTTCCACAGGAGACATGAGGGGCAGCATTTTTTTACTTCCCTACATCTCCATGAACTCTCTGAAGCTGTGATCCACAAAAGCCACCCTGCTTTCTCAAAGACACCCATGCCAATCTTATGTTTCCTGACTTTCATGCTGCTCTCACTCCCGGGCATCTGGTCCCGCAGGAGAGTAGTCAATCAGGCAAAGATGCTGCTGATCTCATCTCCCCTAAAGTGAAACACCTTTGACGATGACTCAGAGGAGCTGTAAGCTTCCCGGACAAACTGCTCCCACAGGAACTGGCCGTAATAAAATCCTGCCTTCGTTTATTCCTTCTGTGTTCAATGAAACACACTGCTTATCACAGTTCATTCAAGATGAATGATACAAGGGACTAACTCCTCCTGAATGGCTTTTTAATGAAAGGTTTAAGCAATTGATCTGACTATCCTTTTCTGTCAGTTCCTCTGAGCTGACATGAAGTTCACAAAGGGTTCGCACCAGGTTCTCATGCTCAGGTGTTTTGGCTGTTTCTATGAAGGGGAAAAGCAGTTCAGCTTGCAGTTTCTTATTACTGAATTTCTTTATTTGGGGGCTACTGGGAGTTGTCAAAAAAAGTAGAACAGATTTACCACTACACCTGTTAGCTTTGTCTTTCCTGACAGGAAAAACAATCAAAGCCAGGTCTCATCAGGTGGAAGGTGTCCCAGGCCTTGGCAGGGTTATGTGGGTTGGAATGAGATGATCTTTAAGGTCTCTTCCAACCCAAACCTTTCTGTGATTCTGTGCAATCACATGAAAGCAGACTTGAGGCACACACAGCAAAATCTATTTAGCTGCCATTATTTCTGAACCTCCTGCATGATAATAAAGCCTTTTGGCTACAGTGGGTTCCCTGTTACATTTCCCATATAATTCTGTAATTTATAAATCCTGTCCTGCTCTTCTTATAATGACAACATATACTGGAGAGTACTGACTACCTTTCAGTACTCTGTGTATTAAATTTTACTGATTATGTAATGTTGATAAACATCAAAAATACAGAGCTGGTGCCAAATAAAAGAAACTGGCTGAAGTTTCCATGTTGGAACCATCAGACAATACACCAGGGGGACAAAAGCAGAGCTTCTGTTGTCAGTTCAGGACTTCCCAATTTGAAACAACAAAGGATCCTTGTCACATAGTTCATCAGAGAGTGACCAGGAGCTCCCAGTGCCTGGGAAAAAGGGAAATGCATCGCTGAGAGCACTGGGAGAAGCGTTTCCCATAGAAGAAGTGTTGATGGCAAACCCCAGGATGCTCCTGAGTGGTTTTCTTCCAGGAGGCAGCTGCTGGCAGCTGTGCACACCCCGAAGGATTCGTGGAGAATAAACTCAGCTTTAAGCAGAACCACAGCCTGAGGGATTAGCAGGGGAAGGGAGAGCTGCAATCTGAGGAAAGACTGCAAATTTTTGTCTTGATTGGTGCCAGGGGATGAAAATGAAGAGGAATTATGACTGCTGTCTATGAATATATCAGAGGATCAACAGCGGGGAAAGAGACAATTTAAACTAAAGGGCTATTGGCAGAAGTACAAATGAGTATAAATTGCCCATTAATAAATTCTGGCTGAAAATGAGAAGGTTCTTAGCTATTACCATAATCAGGTTCTGGAACTCCTCTTTGAGTGGGAACAGCAGGGACAGAAAATAAGTGCTTGCTTTTGACATGGATCATGATAGACCAAGAAAAACCAGCATATGGAAAGGGCCCTGAAATACCAGAAACCACTGACATGACCCAGGAGGTTCCTTCACTGTGCTCCTACTACCTGATGCTAAAACACAAGTTTTCATTATGGAACTAAGATAATTTTTTTTTTTTTTTTTTGCTTGTGTCTGAAATATACTCAAAGGAAAACTTACAGGAGCTTGTTACTGGACTATTTTTCTAATTGAACTCGGTGCATTCTCTTTTTTTGTCTTAAATATTCGTATTTTTTTCAGCATCTTTGTGTTTCATAGATTTATTTGATCTTGTCTCTGTTTTATTCGGTTTTTGTGATTCAATATTCATATACTGATGTCTAGACCATTCTTATCACACGTATGCTGTAAGCTTTATTCTTTTCTGGTTTATGTTTTGAGTTTTTGAAGAACAACCCTTTCACAGATTAGACTTTGTTGTAATCTACCCTAAGTTTTTTGTTTGTTTGTTATTGCTGATGCTAGAGACACAATATCAAGCTCCATGGATTGCTTCTCTGGCAGAAAAGGGTGGCTTGATTGATAAAATTCAACTGCTGGACTGAAATAATGCAGCAAGTTTTTTATCTCACATTTGTTGGTCATGTTATTAGTTTTTAATATCTTACCATAAAAGAAAAAAAAGAACTGCAGTGAGCTTTGTCAGACACCTCAGCCCAAAACTCTGTTGTGGTAGCTGCACCACAGAAAAAGAGACATGGAAATCAGAGATCAGGTTCATGACCTCACAGCCCTGCTGTGGGTGACCTCGGTCAAATTCAGCAGAGAAGCACAAGAAGTCACATTTAAAAATGTTGTTTTTTATAAGCTCCTGGAATAAACCATCCATTCAGAAAAACAAATGGGGCTATGTTAAAGACTCAGCCCTTTACAGTTCAAGTCTGTAGCCAGCCCCAGCTGCCCTGCCCCAGGATCCATCCGGCAGTGCAGGATTTCTGCTCAATTCACAGGCAGGGTAATCAGACCCTGGAATGACAACTTAAAACTCTGCATCCTGAACTCTGACAGCAGCTAAAGCCAGTTCTAAGCCCTGGGTGTAACTGCAAGCCTTTTCCTTCACACAGCTGAGGTGTCTAAGTTAGGACTGCTGTTAGGTAATGCCATGTGCTCCAACTCCTGAGGGCAGAATCTCTTCCTAAGCCTGGAGTGTTAAAGTAATATTTTTAAGACAGAGGGAGAGGAATGATGCTTGAGGATAGTGCTTTGTCCTGAATACCAGGCTGCTCCTCAATTTCCCATAAAATAGTTACTGGATAAAATGTTATCACCAGACTGCTCCATTTCCACCCTTTTTCATTGCTATAACCATCAGGCAGCTGAGCCTTTTCCCAGCAGTATTGATTCAGCACAAGAACACTCGATGCAGCAACTGGTGCCTCCTGTGGAGGAAAGGTGATGTGTGAGCACCCCTGAGGCCCAAGAAACACCTGGGCACTCCTGGTTGTCCCCTCCTAAGCAACTGCTGTGAGGACAACGCTGTCATGTAAAGGCTGAGCACCAGATTTTGGTCATGTTAAGTCATCATTTATTTTTAAAAATGGCCTTAATACACTTTGTCAGAGCTCAGCCCCATCAGCAGGAGAACCTTGGCCTGTAGCAACAGGCGATGCAGGAAGTTTTACTTGGAAAAGAGCAGCTCCAGGCGAGCCTGGTGGCACATGGATTGAACTTCCCAAATTCACCTGATGTATCTCAACCCTCTATTGTATCTTTCCGTATGCCTGTCTACGTGTTGGCAATCAGTCGCTGAACAACTTAATTTGTTATTTTAAATAGACATTACAACGTGTTTGTCTGTTTTATGATTACAGGAAAATTACATATCTTGTTTAATCTGCTTGTCAGCCTGCACACAACCAGAAGAGTCTCATTGTGATTATTGTTCAGTGAAAATGGGCACGTCTTGCTGAGTAAGTTCAGGCTGCTTCTGAGTAACAAGATATTACTTAGAAAAGACAGATTTTTGTTTTTCTTTTTTTTTTTTTTTTTTCCTGCTGTCATTTCCAACCTATTGAAGTTGGAGAGAAGAACGAATGTTGCAGGAAAAATCCAAAGGTAAAATAAGGAAACAAAATCTTCCATAACATTCAGCACTTCCTTTCAGATGTGAGTATAACCATCTTAAAAAACATCACTGAACAGTATCTCCCTACCCAGTCCATGGATAAATTTAGTTTTCAAGGATGTACTATTGAAATTTCTGCCTGCTTAAATCTTGACCTACAATATTTGGCTCAGCTTCAAAACAATTTGTTTTATGTGGTGTTCTTCAACCATAGCATCACAAAACACTTCAAAAGATGAGATCAGCAGGTAGGGGGCATGTAGAGAAATATTGGCTTCACCCGTGGAAATGGCTCATTATCCTGACCTTTTGCTGTTTTAGTTATACCTTGGCTGCCATACACAAGCATAAGCTAAAGAAAAGTTCACCTGGGAAATAATAAACTGTGTCAATTATTTCATGACTGAAGAGAGTAATTTATCTGTTTTTTTAACCTGGATGCAAGACACAAATTTAAAAGAACAGTTATGAGAAGAATACACATTTCTTTAAGTTTATATAAACCCATTTGTAGTTTTAGGTGTTTTCAATACCATTCATCACACCAATTTTCATGGCGTTGAATACATGTTCATTGAGGTACAGATAAGAATCTTTAAGTGTGCCTAATGAGATATGAAGCCTGACAATACTGCACATGTTGAAAGGCCAAAGATGAAAGCAGGGAATGATAAAGTCTGTGAATGGCAGCATGGATAAACTACAGAGAGGTCCAGGAGTCAGCAGGAACTGATCACCTGGGCTTTTTAGTAGCCTGGACTTAGTTGTATAAAATGCATTTCCAGAATTAGCTCACAATTTCTCAGCCTTGTAAGTAAACTGCAGTTCAGTGCCTGAGGAATTCCTGGACACCACAGCAGCAATCTGCTGGCAGGAGCAGAGCAGGCTCTGGTGGGAAAAATGCTCTGGTGATGTTTTGTGGCAGTAAAGGATGTTAGGAAGCCTCTCAGGGGGAGCTCTGGAAATCTCAGGTTCCCTCTCCTGGGTTGTCCCCTCACCCAGGCACACAATCCCACCCAGCTCATCTGGTCACTGGATGACAAGGACTTCTAAGTGGAAAAAGTGCGGCTTCCTGTGGTTTCACACGTGTTTTCCAGCTTTATTTATGGGAAGCCAGCTCACAGTACAGCATCAGCAATGTTCAGTGTCTCTGTTAAAACTGTCTCTTGCAGAGGACTGACCCATCTCACTCCCTCAAAACCAACAGTGTGTTTTCATACATGGATTTCTGGGAATGGCCCAGTCCAGTGGCCCACAGAGATCAGCTGAAAATCTCTGATGTCCCTCAAGTGAATACAGCCCAGCATGGCAAGGCCATGTTCCCTTCATGTGGCACACCAAGATGTCTCAGTCCTCTTCTGGAACAACATTTTCTAGAGATAAATAAAAGTTTAGACTCTGTTCTGTTGCCTTATCTAGTGCTGTAGATACAATGGTGCAACAGAGCTGGGAAGGGGATGGAACTTTTAAAACACTGCAGAGAGGCCAAAAGATTATTAGTTTTCTTTTACTGATACTTGAGGGGGAGGGGGTGAAGAAAAAGGGGAAAAAAAAAAAAAAAAAAGCTGGCATCTTTATTTACTTTGCTTGGTTCACAGCTATGTGGAAAAACATAATTAAATCATTCTGAAATCACAAAAGACACCTAAAATAGCTTTTCCAAATGCCCAATTTCATGCCTCTTCATGGAAGTAGTACCTCAGAAATTGTTTCTCTTCGTGAACACAACTACACTTGACAGATAAAATCCTCAAAAAATTGCCAAGCAGAAACCTCAGGCTCATGAGGCAGAGCCTTCCTGGAAACTCAGCCAAGGACTTGGAATCAATTACAAAAATAGCAGCAGGTTCCAGAGAACCAAACACACAATTCAGTAAGTGAACGCTGTTTGTGTGCAAACTAAACCCAGTGCAGGATAACAGAAAGGACTTTTAAGTTTGAGACAAAATTAAAAACTGGTTGCAAGGAAAAAAATTATACCGGAGAAATAAAGTCCTTATTCAACTGTTGGCTGTTTTCACTCCAAGGAGACAGACATATGTACTCCTGGACTCTGGCAGGGGCTACAATAAGTGATACACTCCCTCACAAGCAGACGTTCAGTCAGCTAAAGAGGCTGGACATTTAAATTTCCCCCTGCAGCAATCAGGGTGGGGTTCAAATTTTTTGGAGCATGTTTTGTCCCATTGGAAGTGAACAATTCATGACAAATTTAAGCTGTATAATGTTGCTTGTGCCTGGAACGACTCACAATTCCAGTTCTCAGGGTACTGCTGGCAGTGTTTTCCTGAGCATTTCTCACCCATGGGGTGCCAACAACTCCCACACATGTGTCAGTGTGCACAAAGTGTCCAGAGGAGCCAGGAAATGGGAACCATCAAATCCCAAAGCCTAGGAAATCTCTGTGACTCAAACCTGCTGTCCCAGTGTTTGGGAGAACACACACAATTTCGTGTTTGGTGATTCGATGTCATCTCACCTGGCTTCCAGCTGGGATTGCTCAGCAACAACTTTTCTGGGAGCACCAAACTTAGAGCACCAGCTGAAAACACCACCAGCAGCACCACTGCAAACTCTGGCAACACTTGCTGCCATTTCACCCTGACTCATCTTCCTTTGGTGCATTTCCTGTATTTTAACCAGCTAATGAGCCCTTGGCCTTTGGCAATGTGTGACTGAGTCAGTGGCACTGAGTTTGAAGGCAACAGAAGGCCAAGAACTGCTTTTCACTCATTCCTTCATTCAGCTGCAAGTCAGAGACCCCATTGCCCATGCCTGTTATCCCATGCCTGTTATTGCCATAGCCACACATAATAAATGCAAGAAACCTTAATTTTACTCAATATTTTACATAGGATAATGTCATTCAGTTTTGGTTTTTTTTTGTTTTTTTTTTTACTGTAAGTTCTCCAGCTGCTGTTTCAGGATTTCTTTTTTCCAAGGCATTTTAAGTCTCTAGAGCCGAAAATAAAACCCTTCCCTTTTGCCCATCCTATAAATCAAAGAACTGGTGAATTCCAGTGAAGAATCATTTCAGCCACCTGTAGCTTTTATGATCAAGTACAGTTATATTTTTATGTAGCTGTATGTACCTTTGGATGTAAAGGAAAAGAAAAATGCAGTTTTTCACAGGAGATGTCATTTACCCGTTTTATTAGTGACCATAATGTAAATAAATGTAATCCCTCTATCCTGCCCCTTTGCTCCATCCTCCAGACCACAAGCAGAAAAGGCTGAGGAAAAAGTTAATAAAACATGATGACTCTCAGTGCCACTTTCAGCATTCCAGAGCCCCAGAGCATTGGAGGCACAGCTGCAAAGGATAACACTGGAAATTAGAGACTCAGGTGATGTTCTTTGGAGGTTGAAGGGCACCACAAAGATCAGCCCCATTTCCAGCTCCTGAGAATAAATATGGAATTGCCAAGGTATTTACACCAGGGCTTCATGTGTCACTTCAGTGTTCGGCTACTACATCCTAGCACATTAAAATTAAGCTGCCTTTTCCCTGGCTTCTCAAGGGAGAAAAAAACAACAGGAGGGGAGGGGGGGAAAATATTGTTTGTTTGTTTTTTCCAGAGTCTTTTTCTAAATCTTCTGATTATTTCAGAGAACAGTCTAACTGTGCCAAGGCCTTATCTAAAGACAATAAATACAGTTTTGGTGCAGATCACTGCTTCTCTCAAAGGCTATTTTGAGATATTCTCTCCATAGAGTACAGAAAACTTCTAGCATAGTGTAGCTTTCCACAGTTTCTTCAACTAGGAGCTCAGGAGATGGATGTAAATGCAGTTGCTCTTGGCTCCTTCCAGGTTTGGCAGAGAACCTCATTATTTCCTTCTTAAAGAGCTATTAAGTTCCACCCATGTAGGGTTCAATAGGGAAAGCCACCTACATCCAAATTATGAAGTTAATCAACAAATGCATCACCTTAGCTTTTATTTGTAGCTGTTTTTTACATCTTAGAATGATTTTTTCTTTTGCAAGATTAGGATTTCTAGGAAATAAAATTATTCAGTATAACAGTGTACCATTAAGATTACTCCAATGCTGTTATCTCTGTTTTATATAAGTAAAAGCTAGATTTACAGTTAACAGTTCCAAATAATTATTTGCAACAAAGTTTTCAGACAAAAATACTGTTAAAATACCTTTAGTTATGTATATATCTTCATTAGATTCTATTTATTAAAAATAAAGAATAAATATTTTTGCAATATATAGTTATAGATATTTTTAAAAGACCTAAGTTACAGGGTTCTCTTAACTAGTATTAACATCAGAAGATAAAGATCTTACTGGCTGGAAAAAATGAAGAAAAGATTGATTTACTCCTCTTTAAAGGCTTCTTAGAGGAGACTGCTTTCAGCATGCTGCAAACTTTGTGTGCCATTTGAAGAACTTTCAGAAAGAGAGTTGTGTTTTACCCTCATAAACCACCGGGGTTGAAATTGGACAAAATGCCTCATTTTTATTTTCTCTTCTATATTCTTGACCAGATCAAAGAGCAAGAAGCAAACTTCCCTCCTGAACCACGGCTGTGTGTTGGTGAGCTCCTGGTCATGCAATCAGAGAATTCCAGAGCAGCTTTTATCACTAAAGAACACAAAACTTTCCCTGGAAGAGCTCTCTGAATGCAGGAAGCCTCTTCCAGCTGTGGAACATCATTAGTAGGGATTAGATGTTCTCTTTTTGCTTGACTTGGTAGCAGAACTTCTCAGAGGATGCTCAGACTACAAAGAGACTTTTTCTCCACTGAGAGAACTACTCTCAGCATTTCTAGAAAATTTGATCATACTGGGAGCTGAAACAGCCATTACAAGAAATGCACAGTTAGAAAATCACCATTTTTTCCCCCCTGAAAAGTGATGCTAAAACAAAAACAGGCTGCAAACATCTTGCCTACAATATTTTGTATCGTTGCTACTGGACTTGTGCCTGGAAAATGGTGCTGTTTACACGGTTTTGAAAGCTACATCCTTATGTGTGAAGAGACACACTCAGACGTGTTTATGTAACATCACTGAAACAAACTTGGGGCTTAATCATCTCCTTGCTATTCCCTGTCACCAGTGAAAGCTTAAGCACACCCAAAGTTAAAGATGAAATTGGAATGGCCAACAAAACACAAAAGGAAAAAAGAAAAAAGAAAAAAAAAGGAAGGAAGAAAAAAGAAAGAGGAAAAAAAAAAGAAGAAAACAGAAAAAAAAATGAAGGGAAGATATATTTATTTATTTACAGACTTTTAACAAAAGCCATTAAGTACTTGAATATCAGAATGATCTGCAAAGCAAAAAATCTGAATAGGTGATTACTGTGAAAATAAAGAAGCAGCTGAAGAGGGAATGAGTTAGAATGGTTGCAGGATAATTAAATTCTTCAGGAAGAAAACAGAAATTGAAAATTTAATTGGGAGAGCATTTGTAGCAACGGCAAAGTTTAAATGTGTAGCCTTCACCTTCACTTCTTCTAACAACCAAAATAAATTAACTGTACTCAAATTTAGAAAAAAAAAAAAAAAATTGCTTTATTCTGCAGTCTATTAGCATTTTTTTCTTTTTTTAAATTTATTTATTTTTTGCCGTATTTGGACACCTCTTTTTGATATCTCCCATTTTTAATTTTGCTCCATCCTCCTCATTGTCCCCCCTCCACCACACTACCAAACGTTCTCCATTCTGAACACATTCAATTATTCTCCAAATAGCAACATTTTCTACTTCTCCCAAACTTTTTCACTGCTCTCAGTCCAGCACACAGAACAAAGGACACCAGAAACAAAAGGCTTCTCTTTCAACTGCCTCTAAAAGCCAGGGCATGTCCAACTAAAAGAAAAATTCACAATACTTGCATAACTGTGAAAAACAATTCCACTGTGACATTTAAAAGAGGAGAGGTTTCAGAAGGCAAAATTGTTATTTTGCAGCATTTTTCCTTTCTTCTTTCTGTCGATGAGGTTGTAGGAAAAATCAGATTACAAAATTCATTACTGAAAACTCCTCACTGTTACCTGACTACACCTGTCCAATCAATTGAAACTACTCAATAAGCATTAAATCTATGATGTGTATTTTTGCTTCACGCTCTGACGATTACTGTGAGTGAACTCCAGCCACACCTGCTGCTGGCCTCGCTCTGGCAGCTGTGGCACCAGCTCAGGGCAGGTTACCACCAAAGGCTTCCATCCTGCCATCACCTGAAGCTTTGCAAATGCCACCATTTTCCTGAATTTAATCAGATTTTTTTTCAGTGTGTGGGTGCCAGTGGCATTTCGGAGCGATGAGGAGACAGCAGCTCCCATTTCCTGCCACAGCTTTGTCCTTCCACACATCTCTCCCCAGACTCAGAAGGAGAAGGACAATTCCAGGACATTCAGTGGTTAAACATCAGCTCACAGCTGTGGTGATCCCTTTGGTGTCGTGTCAGTAGTTGTACCTGCATTTCTTTTAACATGAGACAGACAATTGGTTCTGTGCATGGAAAGAAAGAGTTGCTGGTTTGCTGCTCCAGCATTGGTGCTAACTTGCTTTTTCAGCTCTGCCATGTTTTGCTTTCCTAAACTGATCCATTTTCAGAAGCAGACAATGGGAATCACTGATAAGAGACCCACATTTTAAGAGAATACAGATCACAAGAGGAATCTGCATTAGGCACACATCCACAGAAGGTTGTTTTCTTCTTTCCAGAATTAACCTCATTGTGGAACACACAACTTTTATATTTGCAATAGTACACCTTAAAGTAATACTTAAAATATCTGGAGAAAATCCTCCATCTCTGCTCCACAAAGCCATGCCCTAAGGACCTGTTCCAAAGTGATGCCATGACTTAGCCCTCCTCTGTCCCCCACAGGGTAACTCCAGGTCTGTGCTACAACATGTGCTGTGGTTGGACCCTGTGAAAGCAGCAGTTTCTACTTTAATGAGATGAATTTTGAATTTACATCAATCCAGCCATACATATTCAACACACAGCTCCAGAACTCCTTCCCAAGCCTCACTGCCTCGTGCAAAGTCAGCCTTACACTTGCCTGACGTAGCCTGAAACATCCAAGGAATCCTAAGTCAGAACACAACCCAGAAAACAAATCTGGATCCTCACAGTCACATCCACTTTCAAGTGATGTCCTTTAAGTGGCTGATGAATGGACATCATTATAAAGATGTCTACAAGACAAGTCTATTGGAGGATCCTGAATAAAATAAAGACTTCAAATACCATTAAAGTTAATGAATTAGGTCAGGGCAGGTAATTTATCACCTGTCTGAATTGGAATTCAATCTGTGGCATCCTTTAAAAAAAGACACATTCAAATGAGGTTGTGTTCTCAGGGAAGTTCATAGTGAAGATAATCATAATTTAAATGAGAAAATGCCTGCATAGTTTTTTGCAAAGTCTGACAAGGGATTCTGTGCGTAAGCAGCATGGTAAGCAAAAGCAAATTTGCTCAAATTAATTTGACCTTGATGAAAGGCACATATTTTTATCAATCAGACTTAACAGATATTGACTTTAGGCATTAACCAGAGACATACATAAACATTCAGGTTGTCGAAACAGTTGTCAAGCTCGTTTTCCTTCTGAAATCACAGTTTGCTGATGAGGATCAAACTGAACTTAACCTCTTAAAAAAAAACCTCATAAAGCAAGAGTCACATGGATTGGTGACTCTCTGTCTATCAAGTGCTAAAAAAGAGATGTGTCACACAGGCAGACTGAGACCTGGAGCCAGAGTTCTGGCTGGGCTGTGCCCAGAAATGACACTTGGTATAACCATAACCACACTGGGCCCTGTGCCACGGCCCTTCCTCGTTCAGCAGCACCAGCTGGAGGCTGTGAGGGCACTTCTGCTTGTGCAAAAAAAATCCTCCCTTCACCACGGAGGTTTCACTTCCATGGGAAGGCCAGCAAAGCAGCTTGCTTTGAGGAGCATGATTTATGGGTCACCAAGCAGAGGACTTGCTTAAGAAAAGACTAACACACAGTCACTGCCTAATTTTCAAAAATCTGAAAGATGAAAAAAACATTTTAATGGTAGTTTTCATTCTCTTCTCTTGGTGGATGAGGGAGGGGAGGAGAGCAGCTCCTGCACAATGGTGCTATCTTCTTTCAAGTCACTCTAACAGAATCTGAATGAGGAATCCACACTCACCCTGGGAGAAACGAGATTCCCAACACATCTCCACAGTGCCTGGGCACACACTGAGCAGGCACAAGGTGTGTCCTGCCAAGTGGGGCACGAGCTCCAGGCTGGGAGTCCCTGCAGGAAACACTCCCTGCTCGAGAGCACCAACAGCTCTTCCCTCCTCTGAGCCCAAACCTTCTCTGAACTGTCAGATTCCCTGGGAGAAGGCACGAGCAGGGACCACAGAGGCAGCCAAGCATTTGCAAACATTCCGTAAGGTGAGGGTGAGACTGGACTTGAGTACAAAAAGGCTTTTTCTGCACCACAGTACCCAGGCATCTATTCTGTGTCATATCCAGCCTTCACCAAAGAAACACCTTGAGGCATTTCATGGCTATGTTGACATTTCAATTATGCTGCATTTAAATAGATTTTGTTGTGCTGAGGCTTATGTCTTGCTAAAATACTACCCCTTCTAAATATAGAGTTATAAAGTTATTTACTAAGGTAAATTCTGACAGGGAATGTACCAAGGAAGCAGAAAAGCAGAAAGTCACAGTATTTGCCTCCCCTTTTAAAAAATTCTCTCTGTCTCTCCATTTTTCATCAGCTCCATGACTGGAGGCTGTGCACGGAGAGCACTGCAAAGCAGAAGGAAGGAATCTTCAGAATGGATTTCGTGTGAGGAATGGCAAAAGAAGGTTTCTTTTCTCCTAGAACTGGCTGTAAAACTGAGCTGGAGATCAGCCTACCTGCTGGAGTGGCCAAAAAGGGTCCAGGCCAACATAAAAAAAAAAAAAAAAAAACTGTGAACAGCCTGGGAATGAAAGGCTGTAAGTAACTCAGGGAGCCACTCAGCCAACCAAGTGCGCCAATGCTTTTTCCCCTCAAACATTCTCGACGCTTATAGGAAGCAATAGAAGCGAAGAACTGGCAGATAAAAATTGCCTCCATAATTTAGCAGCCTGTCTGTAATGACTGACTTCTCCACGAGCCACGGAAAAAAAACGTCAAAGCCTCTGCAGGCAGGGTTTGCAGAACTCCCTGAAACGGCTCGTGCGCAGCGAGCCCCCGGGAACCCGCGGCTTCCCGAAACTCGGAACAGCTTCCCACTCTTTGAAGAAAGAAGAAAAACCAAGAGTCAGTTAAGTTTTTATCACTGTCTCCTCTTCCACCTATTCCTGGCTCAGGAAAGTGACAGTTGGCTAATTCCAGACTAGCTAGGTAGAAAGGTTTTTTTTTTTTCCTAGCACAGGCTGTGCCTCTCTGCTGCTTCAGCTGCTCTGCAAGTGACAAATGGTACAGAGCCTGAATATTTCCCTACATGTATATTTAAGATTTGTACTAACTGCTGTTTATCCAGAGAAAGTAATGGCTTCGAATCCCGATGAAAATTATAGCAGATTCAGGCCAAGTTCTTTACTGAATCTGGTTTTATGAGAAAGAATAAAACAAGTGTGCAGAGCTCTTCAGCAAGTTATACTGCTCCCCTTTTTTTTTATACGCCTAGAAATATCTGAGGCAGTGTGAAGGTGATCTCTGGAGGATATATCCAATACCCACTGTTACCCTTACAATCCCATGCTGAAACATCATTGCCAGAAATAGCCTCCTAAAGGTGACACTCCTATAAAAGATGTCACAAGTTGCAGCAAGAGGCTCAGGAGTATATAAGTCATCCTCACAGTGCTACTGCACACGTATTTCATACACTTTCCTTTTCTCATTTGATATTTCTTTTCCTATTTTACAGGAAGTTTTTGGGTTTGGAGCTTATTTTCAATACATGCAGTTATGCACGGGGTTTCCTTGAAAAACCTCATTATTATATGAATGTGAATATATCTGCAGAACAGTGGAAAAGGAAAAAAAAATGCAAAAAAGGAATCTGTGAGGCAAAGAGCAAGTGACCACTTTGTACATTTACAAGGCAAAGAAAGCAGCTACTGCAACCAAAAAAA
>VXBN01013002.1:1237-77794 GCA_013397395.1 Sinosuthora webbiana
CATTCCATTCCATTCCATTCCATTCCATTCCTTTGTTTTTACTTCATTTCACAATTTGTTTTCCAAAGTCTTTTCATTCTTTTTCCTTTTCTGTCTTTTCATTTCCTGTAATTCTTTGAATTCTCATTTAATTTCCTCTCTTTTTATATATTCTAGAGGGGGCAGGTAATTGATTTATGTCTGCTGTCTACTAGTGACATAAAAATACAGTTTGATGACATGGCCTCAATGAAGAAACTGAAGGTCAGGAGACAATTAATCACATTCTTGCCCATAATTCAATATTAAAATATGTAGGCATATTTAGGACTCTTAGGCATCCAAAGGTGAAGGCAGTGCTTTTCTGGATTTGTAAGTGTCTAAGAGGGAAACTCTCTTAGTTTCAATTGCTTGTCTTTGCCTAGAGGAGCCAAAGGCTGTTGATCTGTTGCACAGCCCTATGTTGTGAAGACACAAATGAATCCAGAGTGCCACAGTGCACCCAGTCAGCCTCGAGTCACATCTAAATGCTGTGATGCAAATAAAATCAGAAGTATGAGTAGATTTTCCAGAGTCCAGTTCTGTGGACTCGATGTTTTCTGAGCTTGAGCTTCTCAAGGGAAACTTTTCAACAGTTTTTCCCAAAATAACCTTGTGTAAACAATATTCCTTTCCCATAACAACAGGTGTTGTTTGCTATTTCTGTTACTCAGACAATGGGACAGGTCTCAGTCCTAGGGACCAATAACATGCCTTCTTAGCGAAGCAGGTTATAAAAGGGCTGAATGAATTGTAAATAAAGCCTTCTGATTTCTACTGCCTTCTGACTGGAGTCAAGCATCTTTATTTCGTGTCCCATTGTGACAGTTCTGCTCTAAATAGTGTAATGGTAAACCCCACCTTCCCTTGGAAGACAGAACATGGCCTTTCTTCTGCTTCTGGGAATCAGATGGGGACTCCTGACTGCAAGGTCAGAAAGAGCTTGTTGCTGAAAGAGGTCCTAGTTCTCATTCATTTCACTGGAAACAGAGCAGTGTGTATATTCAGAGCCTTCTGTCTGTAACAGCTCCTAGATCAGAAATTCGGGGAACAGGAGCCTCCCAGACCAGAGAAAACTGACTGAAGAGGCATCATTATCTTTAATGGTACTTCTTCTTGGCAATTTTTCCTCCCACTTTTTCCATAAACCAAAGAGAACACTATCATCTAAGCCTTGTTGTAGGTATGCCTCTCCCCAGTCAGATGTATTTGTGATAGATCAGCCCAGCACCCTAAGCCTAATTGAGAAGCTGGACACTTTACAGCTGTCATGATGTCTTTTTTAATGCCAGGCTTCAACATTTCTGTGGCTCTGTCTACACTGCACACTGCTGCAATGTGAATGGATACATAAGAAAACCTGCTAAGTTATTGTGGCACTTCTTTTCCCAAGTGGTTGCCCAAAATCCAATGGAAAACCAAGCAGAAGGTGTACAAGCAGACAGCTCCCTTTGCCAGTTGCATTAACCCTCATTTTTGCTGCAGCACTTCAGGAAAAGCCAATTATACCGAACTCCAGTAATGGCTCTATCAGTGATAGACTGCAGACATTTATAGTCTTCATCAATGAACAGGCTAAGTGAAGCTAAATCGTTCTGCCAAACTTTTTAGTAAGTAATTAACCCTGAATTATTAACAACAGGCAGCTATGGTAATGGTTATGAAAGAAATAACAACTGGTTGCACAGTTATTAGCATGAGAGCACTGAACAAGGCAGGCAAGCAGCATGGGCTGCCATGGAATTAATAGAAGGGACAAGGGTGGCAAATGTGATCCCCTGCAGGGCAGTGCAGTTCCAGGGGCTCTCAGGGCTGCTCAAAGACACTTGCTTTGGCAAGAGCAGCATGTACTCAGCACTAGATGGATGGAAGTCAGAAGCGGATGGTAATACGGAACGTTAAAAATAAATCCAGCCTCATTAGGTTAAAAAAAAAAAAGAAAGAAAAAAAAGAGAGAGAGAGATAAAAGAAAATATGTGAACCCGACAGCTCAGCAACTGGCAACTCTTTAGTTCAAGCAGTTATCCAGGGGACAAGGAATCCGTACTGGAGCACCAGGAAGCAGGCAGATGAAGTGACCTGCTGTGCACCCTGTGCTCCACAACTGGACCGTATCGGTGCCAATTTTTTGAAGATGTGAGCTCACGAGTTTCAGAAAGGAGGGCGTCTTTAAAAAAGTCTTACCTCAACAACACCCTAAAACATTAGCAGATCCTTAAAACCCTTGGCTAGTGTGTTTTTATGGGAGCATTCACATGCACCTGTGACTATTGGGCCGATGAAAGCTGGTGAGCTGACAGTCCTGGGACCAAAGCTGGTGAGCTGACAGTCCTGGGACCGAGGCACAGACACAGCAGTCGCAAAGCAATGTGGGCTCCCCTCAGTGCCCCTCTCTAACCATCTTCATGGACCATTTGCCAGCAGAGTGAGGAGCTCCATGTCCCTTCTTGTCCTCTCTGCTGAGAACTTAAATGAGCAAGGCAAATAAGAGCAACCTCTTACATGGGAGGGAAAGTGTCCTGCTGGGTACTGCACTGCAATTAAGCAACTTGTTTTGCTTCCCAGCATGACTGGGGTGGCAGAATGAAACTGGAACAGTATTAGTTACCAAAAAAACCTGAGTGAATAGAAGGAAAAGCAGAGGAGAGATGAAGGCAAACACAGTAAAATGGAAAAAAAGTGAATCCAAACCAAAACCAAGGCTGTTATGGTAAGCAGAACCAGTCTGAAGACAGAAATGCAGAGGTGAAGGAAAAGAGCTGCTGGAGCCCCAAAACTTGGAAGCTTGTGCCTGCCTCTTTACTTTCTTTTGAACCAGTTGTATTAAACAAAGAGCTCCCTCTCTTCTTACTGTAGAACATGCAGAATTTATCCATGTCCCCTGGATTTTATTAAAATTTAAATGTCTTTTCTTCCTTCTCCAAGTTTCTGCCTAATATATTTTAGCAGGTGAATGCAATTTTCCTGGGTTATAAAATGTTCTCACATAGCAGCTGCCCCTGGCCTGCAGGGCAGTCCCTTTGCCTTGCTGAGGAAAGGTGCCTCGAATCCCAGTCACCTCATCCATCCAGTTTCTTTATGGGGTTTTTGTGAATTATTAAAAGTCTGCTCTGACACCAGGACAGAAGATAATTCAATTTCAGCCCTTTCTGTTGCTGTTAAATAACCTATCTTCCTGTCCTGGAAAATGTAGGGCTGGAAGAATGGGCTGTGTGCCACTACAGAATAGTAGTGAGGAGAGAAATCTGAATGCATGAAGTAAGTTATATACATTATCTGGAGAGAGGAGGATTTATCTGTCTATTCTGGCTGCACACCTTGGCCTGGGAGAGTGACAGGCAAAGCAGGACCCGTCTCCTCTCTGCCACAGGGCTTCCCCTCCAGTGTAGTACAATTCCTTTGGGAACTGTGTGGAAGGGACTGGATGTGTCCTTGACTATGGGAGATCTCCCTGTGTTTGGGGCAGATGTTTACTTGCTTTGTAATTCTTTCTGCCCTTAAGTCATGCCTGGGCATCCACAGGAGATCAAGAACAGGAGCTTGAGACGTGCTTCTCTCATCTGTGCTACTCCCCCTCTGTCACAGCTCTGACACGCTAAGCTGTGCTACCATCCACAGCACAGAGCAGGGAGGAACAAACTGCTTTTGGGCATGGGAAGCAAGTTTTGTATAAACATGACAATGGGCTCTGTGCTCCAGTTGCCTGAGCTGCTGTTTCTCATTGAACTCAATAGGTGTCTTCAGATAATTGCCAAGAGAGGATTTACTTCACCTAATGCACAGGGAGTATTAGAAGGGCTGCATTCATTTAGCTGCCTGAGATAGACATGAAGACCAGAAAATCCCAAGTTTGGATTTGTCACAGAACAAAATTCTGAAATCAATGTCACTTCGATGCAACAGGGTTTAATGCACAGGATTTTATTGCAGTTCAGCCCACACTACATGAAAGCTTGTGTTGGTGGAATAGAGAGTATTTCTGGCTGTGTTTTGATGAGCGCTGACCAGTGTGCTCAGTACCATCAGTCTATGGGCAAAACTGGGCATCTGCCAAGTTTAGTTCTCACAAGCTGGGAATCCTGCAGAGACAGAATGAGAAGGCGCCCCAAAGCTCCCATTGTGCATCTCCCCCAATGTTTTCCTGGCCTCTATTTATTTAAAACAGTCTTTAAAAATCTCTCAGAGGTTTTTACAGCTTCTTCAGACCATCTCTCTCTCCTAGTAACCATCCCTGTGACTGGAATGTTTTTCCTAATTTCTAACCTAATTCTCTCAAGCTTCGATTAAGTCTTTTATTCTTGTCCTGCTTATATGGATAAATTCCTTCTTTGCAAAATATTCTTCTTACGTTCTCTTTGGTCTTCTGTTCTTCACACTGAACGTTACATAATCTGTGACCTGTGAGGACAGAACAGGTTCTTCCAATTGTCTCTGCTTTATTCTCTCTGCTTGGCTGCCATCCAGCTACACCACGTTTCCCTTGAAGAGGAAAAAAAATTGCTCAACATTTGACACACTGCTCTAGCTGAGGCCTTACTAGTGCTGAGTCCAGCTGAAGGATTATTTCATGCATTTGGTAAGTTACAGTTCTGTGTAAACACTCCTGTGTTGACATTTAACATTTTCACAACAGCCAGGTTCTGTTGACTCATGCTCAGTTGTGATTCACTCCCTGCAGAGTTCCTGTGAGACCTTGGATCCCCACCCTTCACCCAGCACTCTGCAGGTCAAGCCCCTGTTGGTAAGTCAGTGTTGGAGGCTGACACATTGCTCACTTGTGCTCCTCTCTTTTCCTATTAGAAATATTGGCAGGGTGAAGCCAGTTCTTGTTTTTCTTTCCTGGAGTTCTCAGTACACACCCTTTTTCTCTCTGCTGAAGGCACATGGGTCATCCATCTTCACTAACATGCTGCTTCTCTCTCCCCTCACCAACAAGGGTTTTCCTGGACCTGTTTTAATTCACATCCAGGTAGCTCAAGGGAAAACAGCCCTTGATCTGCACGAGATGTGCTCATCCTCCCATCTGGTCTCATTTACACAGTGAACATCCTGCCACGATCAGAGCAGCCCTCTCTTCTCTTGAGGCCCTCAAAACATCCTGAGGTCTCAGGCCAGGGAGCTGTGGAGTTCTCCAGGGTGTCCAGGTTGCTGGGCAGGCTGGGGACACCTGGGGGCAGCCCCCAGCCCCGGGTGTCACCTTGTGAGCTGGGACACAGGTGTGGATCCAGAGGCAGGCACTCCTCTCATGAGAATTAAAGCCCTATGTGAAAAAAAAGTAGCATGAGAAAAAATCCTCTTTCCCCCACAAATTCAAGCATGCAAAACCCCCAAACTCAACCACACAAATAACCCCCAAAACAGCCTTTCAAGAAGTCTTATCCAACATAAGCAAAAAATGGTAAATCTCTCTTCCCTTTACAAGGTGTATTTAGCACAGTACTATCAAAAAGCTATCAAGAAAAATTAATACATTAATTTTTTCTGCTGTATTTGCAGTTCTGCACTTCTTAAAATAAAAATAGTCTAATAAGTCATAAATTTACATTTCTTAAGTTACCCTGTCTGACTCCCTTAATGAAATGACTGCAATACAATACACACAGTAGTGTAAATCTGTAAAACCTCAGAGCTCCAAATATTAATCAAGAAGCTTTCATAACAGAAATTAATAAATGGAAGCAAAAAAATTTAATAAGGAATGAAATTTCACGAGCCACTAAAAGACCAGCAAAGATGGATTTCATATTATTTTATAAGGCATTTAAAGTAAATTCAATACTTTTCAATGGCATTATGAAACTGAAATCACATAACTGACTGGAGGCTTGGGGCGTGCTTTAGTTCAGGGCTGGTTTTATGTCTTGACTGCTGGAGTGATAATTCCAAGCATCAGTTAGTTGTGCACACACCTCTGAAAAGCTTGAGATCTGAAAAGGAAGGGGTAGCCAAGAAAGTACAAACACCTGATAGGTACATCTCTGGGATAAACGTGAACATACAGCTGCAACTGAGACAATTCAGGAGAAAAAAATAATGCAAATATTGTGTAAGCAAGAATGGAGGATAATATGGAAAATGTCTCATTTTTCAGTACCAATAGCTGTGTTTTCATCAATCTTACCATGGGAAAATTGACATAATTACTTCTGCTCACCACAGTTTTTGGTCTGCTTTCGCTTCTTGCTGACATGTACAGCTGCTGACAGGATGCTAATAAACACTTTTCTTGGATGGTTGCAGCACATCTATTATTCCACTAGCCTGACTCATGAGTGGGGCCACTAAATGCTACCACAATACAAAGAAATCATTAAACAATCATGAAAAAAATAACAGAGCAGCTTGTAGTGATCCTCTATTTACAGCAATAGAGATATTGTTAATTTACTTTGTACATAAAATCAGAACTCCCCTTTGGTTTGGATTAGCCCACATGATGGCAATCTCTGTTATTAACACACAGTGAGTTATTCCTTCAAACACTGCCGGTTTAAGATGTTTCATCTGCACAATACCAAAAATAAGACAAGGAAATCTGCTTGGATTTTAGTAAGTACATGAAACAGCCAGGAATTTTCCTGACAAAGAAGAAATAGCCTGTAACACCATGGAGTGAACCCCTCATACAGGCTTTAGCACAATGCTCTGGCACAGTCTGCAGAGCAGAGAAAACCCTTAACAAAACCCACATTGCATCTGCAGAAGCTGTGTCCCTGCTGCACCCATTCTGTGTGCTCTGCTCAACCAAAAACACTCTCCATTTCCAGCTGGATAATGGACATAAAGCTGAAAACACCACAGGACAGGTGTTCTGCTACCTCCTACCTTCTGGTAGGAGCTGGTGAAAGGAGTGAGGAAGGGAAAAAAAGGCCAAGTACACAATAGTCAGATAAGTCAAAAGAACTGAAACTCAGCTTTATTATTTTTCTTTTAAAAAGTATTCTACAATAATGGCTCAGAATACTACCACAGTGTGCAGGGACAAGGCAGTGCTCTGGGCTATGACTGTAGATTACTCTCATATATATATATATATTTAAGAGCTTAAGAAAGGTTGAAGCATGACAGTTCGACATTTCTTAAGCATATATTTCATAATTTTAACATCTTCTAGATCTCTCATATTACAGCAGGATTTAACAAATGCAATGTAGTCACAGAAGTCTTGCATAAATACAAATATTGATACTGTACTTTGAATATTGTTTATGATATAAATTCTGCCTTACCTTTAAAAAAATCTCCAGATCATTATGTGACCTGGGAGTCTTTCCTTTTCTTTCTCTTTAAGAGTTTTTAAATATATATATATATATATATTTATATATATTTGCTATTGTACATCAAAGTATATATGAATCCCTTCATTTCTGTTATATTTTCTGCAGACATGGTCTGAAGCAAAATCACCAACAACTAAATCAAAAACTTCCTGGTTATCATAGGAAAGCCAAAGAGGATCTTTCCTCTTTTTTTGTGTGTTTCAGTACTGATATTTTTTAAACTTGAAAGGATTCTTCATAAACTAGAGGTCCATAGATCATTTAAAGCAGTCTTTATAAGCAAATTTACATATTTTGACATGCTTTTGTGAGGCAGTTAGTATCAAAATCCAATAGCATTTCTTACAGAGCCATATGACTTTCTGCGATGCAGATATACATTTCATTTCTAAAAAGCCACAGTTCTTTTTCTACATCTGCTCTCATCAAATCCCCAGGATTCATTCATAAAACTGCTGCTGTTCCAAATGCTGACGCTGTTATCCCCGCTGTGGATTAGGACATACACCCAACCTGGTGACATCGTCGCGTGGAAGATTGATAAGTAGGAAAACACCCTCCCCAAATCCACAGAGAGTCTTTTCTAGCTCGGAATCCTCATGATTCATGTCACCCAACAGTGCAATGTGACGAAGACACGACTCAGTGCAGGCTAAGGGTCTTCTTCCATCAAAGGAATCTCTAGGAGAAACAAAGAGATACCATTGACTGCTGATTGCAATTTCCTTTTTCACTTTTGCAGAGTGTTATTGTTTCCAATACTACAAAACCAGAAATGGACGTTGCAGATATCTGAACAAGACATGGGATATTGCCAATTCTAGACCCACCCAGACTCTAACACCTCTATGAAAATTAGATAACTAAAAGTACAGTTTTTCTCCAACAAGTTAGGACCACAAAAACCTAAGTGCAAAGATCCTCGCTACTACGTTAATCACTGAAGCAGCATTCAGAGGTGGTAGGGACTTTCACTGGCAGCCTCATAATTTCTTCCTCTCCTCCTGGGTGTCCTGTTCCCTTTGTGATACCAGTAAAACTACCCAAACCCCTCTGAAGCAGAAGATTCCTCCACCCAGACCTTCACCCACGCCGAATTTAGGATGCTGATCTTCAGCTCAGTGACAATGGAGAGTGGGATATGAGCCTTTCCCTCTAAATGTCTCCAAGGAAAGCCATCTAGTTTCCTTAACACAGTGAGCAGCACCAATCAGAACCCCATGAAATGGTGTCAGAACATGCTCATGTTGGATTTAAAGGAAGGCAATAATACATGGCAAGCTCCCTCCTGGCACATGGACCTCTGGGCACATTCTCCTTGTGCTGTGACTTCCATGTCCACGACTTAAGGTTCACATGCCTCAGATGGAAGGAACATTTTGCTGGATGCACAGACATGATGAGTTTGTTAATAAAGGCTGCTAATTTTAGTCCAGTATGAAAACATGATTTATTTTCTCTTTCAAGGAGAAAATCCTATTATTTGCTGTGGAAGCCAGGCTATGTGAGGGAACTGTGAACATAGGAGTTGAGGAGCAGATGAACAGACCAGCACAGGCAAGATGAAGGTTGGCTTTGCTGCTGTACACAGCTGTTTGCTGACATCCCTGTTGATGAGGCTGGGGTCTGGACAGGAGCCTTCCGGCCTGACATTCAAATCACATGCACCACAGCTAGCATGGACATATCACAGACATGAAATTCTATAACCATAGAGTTTTATGATTTAAAAAAAGTTTCAAATTAAGGTGTAGACAAAACCACAGAGATAGTATGAGTCAGCTGGGTGAACTCCTGCTCTGCCAGTACAGACAAATGATGTGCCCTGTTCATGGACTCACCTACTGCACCTGTGCAAGACTCACCATCTGTGATATCGATCCGGGGACTCGTGGATGCAGCGTCCCCGTCAGTGCTATGGGATACGTCAGTTCGATCTGGGCTGGGAAGCGCTGCCCCTTGGCATGTCAGGGATGGGTACAAACTTTGGAGCAGTTCAGAGGAACCCGACCCACTGTCACAGCTCTCAAATTCACTGGGCTGCGTGTCTGGAATCCTGGGACCGGGGTAAGCAGGAGGATTCTGATCTTCTGCCTGCAAAATGTGCCCCTGCCCTGCGGCAGCTGAGTATCCGGGTGCCAGGGCATTCAAGCCGCTGCTGACAGCTTCGTCGTAGGAAGGCAGCATGACAGGAACACCATCCACCACCACGAAGTCAGGGTCACCCATGGAGCCCTCCTGGTTGCCTCTACGTCAAACACAGAAAGGTTATCGCAGAGAGCAGGAGCAACTGCTGAACTTCAGTACACACAGCACGTTCGAGTCATGCCAAATGAAGCTACAGGGTCATTAACAGTCACAGAAATGCTTGCCAAACTATGCTTGGGTTGACAGGGAGAATCTGTTACAATTGGAAAAACTGAAACCAGTAGTGGGAAGAACAGTTCCAAGAAGGGAAGGTAAACAGGTATGTGGAAGAGATAAGGAGCACCATTTGCTGTGCTGTGCACAGTAGGTGTCATGGATATAAGATCACAGATGTAATTCACCAGGAAACAGTGTCTGAACCCCTGGCAAAATGTATGCTAGGGCACAAAAGTGTTTACAGCCCAAGTAAACAGGCACTGAGATCACTACTGGTGGATGACAAGGGCTTGATGGCAAGATTTGTTGTCTCTTTCAGGCCTTGATTTCAAAGGGGGGCTTCCTTAACCAGTATCAAGCTGGTTTCTTTTTTAAGCAAAACATTTCTATTAATTGGGAAAGACTGTTGAACCCTAAAGTATCTGTTTAGTAGCCTATTAAACACATTATAGTCCAGACAGGAGGAAATTGGTCCCAGGTGCCTTTAAAACATGAAAATATCTGAAAAGGAGAGGGCTGAAAGCCATTTTAGTAAGCTAGATGAGTCCAGGCTGTAGGCCTTCCTCATGAAGAGCACTATGTCAATCAATGACAAATGCTCCCAGCTCCGTGATATTTTATGGAAATAAAGGAAGATGCAGGAGATGTTTATGAATTGTGATGAAAATAACACTAATGAAGGTAAAGCAAACCTTTAATATAAACTTGTCCATAGAGAAAAAAGAAATTCTTTCTTAAAACTTACATTACTAAGTCTACAGTAATTAAAAAATTAATTCCCCCAGCACCTGAAAACGAGTGTTTAAAAATATTGTCAGCTATTTTTACAGGCGGAAGCAGCAGCTCTCAAAAGAAGAGTGGTAATTACTCCCAGAGTGAATCTGGCAAACTTTGCCTTTTATCTTAGCTGCCAGAAGGACTACTGCAGGTTTTTGGGGGTGTCCTTCCACACCACTGGTTCAGGGACTTCTGCTCAGAGCAGAACAAAGTATCTGCAAGGCTCATGAGCTGCTCCATCTCTCCAGCAAGGAGTGCTGAGTGTGAAAACTGAATCAAGGCCCTCAACCTTCAAAATAAGAAAGGAACCAATACAAACCGTGGAAGGAAATGTGTCTTAAATTTGGTCTGGAACATCCTGGCTAAAATAACCAGTAGCAGTACTAATAAAACACTGGTAGCAGTAAATGCCACTATTTTCCATGTAGTCAGGAGCGTCTCCTGTGTATTTGGCCAGGTTTGTTCTGTAACAGAAAGACAATACAAGAGTTGTGCTTGTATATTCCCATTGTTATTTTATATTCAACGCTACTCAGAAGTGCCAGTTAGGACCAGACATTTTTTATATGCAACTTGTAAAAACACACATAAACCCTTTGCCACATACTGAAAGCAGTGTCAACATTAAGCTGTCACAGAGGCTGGATCTTGCTTTTTCCCCTTGACTGGTCTTTTATACATGCAATCATGACCTTAGCTTGCATACATATAAAAATACCCAGATGTTAAAAAATACATTTGAAGAAGCAATGATCAAAATGTGTGGGAAAGGGATTTGCTGAGAATTCTCAAAGCCTGACAGAAGGCTCACATAGTATGTATCTGTATGCAAACATCGAGATAGAAAATGCTGACTTGGAAATGCCATGGAATAGGACAGACACTGTTGAGAGAGAAATGGAACTAGAAACAAGTTTCAAATGATGGCCTTGCAAATAAAACTAGATACTTTGAAGAAAGAGAACTATGAAAGGTGCATTGTAGTAGGACCCACAAGGGATAATTTTAGATGACTGGCTTTAAGGCATTAACAGCATTGTGTGGCAGAAGCTGATAGGCCAAGAAACGCTTATAATGTATTGTAATTAGGAAATAGTTGGCTTCTGATTTTGATGGCGTGAATTATAACATCTGTAATGTCTCACCCTTCACATGAGACTGAAAATAGAATAAAAGTTTTAAAATGCCTCTCAGTTGCCCCATCTCGGGGTCATAAAAGAGTATAATCTGACAAAAATGGTTTAGAATCATTCAGAATCTTGGGAATGCATTATATTTAGCCTTTTTCAAAACCTGAGACTCTTGAAAGTAGTAGCATCTTAAAATCAATGCTCATCACTTAACCATGAAATAGATGAAGTTCACCAGGCATTACCAACCTACAAATTAATCCAAAATGAGGGCCTGTCAGAATTCAGGATCATTAGGACAGGGCTCCTTTACCTGTTTTGACACAGTACACTTGGTAGGAGGGGAACCACTCTCCGTACTGGCAGGTGATGTACTTGTAGTCGTTGGTGAGGGTGTAGCCAGGGTCGCAGTAGAACTCCACCACCGTCCCGTGGTTGTAGCGCTCGCAAGGCCGCGGGTGGCAGATGTAGTCCCCGTGACTCACCATTGGAGGTAGTGGGCAAACTTGGGCACACAAACAAAGAGAAAAGGAGGAAGACATTAATGCCAGCAACCCACCACTGGGCAGCTTCAGAGTGTCAAAATGCAGCAGGCACACCTCAGGCTCCCTCTCAGCTCCCTGCGGTTCTGGGTACGTCTCCGTGGCACCAGGGCACTGCCCAGGCACACCAGTGGAGGGATGCACATGCCAGGGGGTCGCTGAGGTGGGATCTGGGAAGCTTCCAATCCTTGTGGGAAGAGGAGGGGAAGAGGAAGACAAAAGGGGACACATGCCCATCAGGCGGCTGCATGGGGATGGACCAGGGCAGTCAAAAGAAGGAGAATCATGCTTTTCATGAAGCATTTATAATTCAGCTGTAACATGCTATTTTTCGTTTCATTAACATAATTAAATGGTTATGTGCATTAATTAAATTCCTCTTAAAAATAAGTTTGCCATCAGCAGTGCTGCAAGAGATGCAAAGCACCTAGTGTTGCTTAAGCATGTGGAGTCTGTATCACTGTAATTTTATTAAGTTGAGCTTAAAGTCTACTGGTGGTATTTGTGTTTTGTTATTTCTGAACAGCCCGACTGATCTCACTGGGACCACTGGTGGAGCGAGGTCTTAAATATAGCAGAGGCTGAGCCTGTGTTAATTAAGTGGAGTGGTTTACTTAGGGTTAGGTAAATAGGAGAGAATTGCAATATAAACATGTGGGACTTTTCCTGTACGCCCTGAAATGACAACCCAGGCAGATGAACTCCATGGAGAACAGAGGGAGCACTCTGGAAAACAGCAGTGGGGAAAGCAGCTCACAAGCAGTATTTTTAAAGAGAGGAAACTTTTCCACTGTGTAAGTTTTGGTTGATTACTGCTTTCTTAAGTGCTTCTAGCACGGGGCAAAAAAAACCTTACAAAGTGAAATGATGTTTCAAATGACTGCATACTGACCCAAAAGGGGCTTCAGTTACTGGATGACTGCTTTTATTTCCCTTCAGAGGCAGTTCCCATCTGGCTCAGTGCCCCATCCACAGGCCTTTCCCTTCACTTCATGCCTCTCTCATGCAGGCAAGACCTACTGCACTGATTTAAATAATGAAAATGACATCTCCTGGAAGAAGAATCTTCCCAGAAATTACAATTCAGCTGCTTCTCCCTGTGAATCTTGTTACATGAATAATGCATTTCATAAAAAAATACACAAGATATTAAATGAATCTTCAAGAGAGGCTGATTACAATGTGCTGCAATGTCTATTCCCCATCCTCTGGAGACATGGTTTTGTTTGCATTTTCACTGGCAAGGCTTAATAATAACTTGAAATCAGAGTAAGTAATTCACATAAAAATTCACATCCTCAATGCTCTGCACACTTTCCAAAGTCTCTGGGCCCACAAGAAAGAGGAATACTTTACTGGGAAGTCAACTCAAGATTGAAAACAATTTTCTTAAGATTAGGGCGAGGTTGTCAGACTGAAATAGTAGGAAAGCAGCTATAAATAATTCTTGTATTAAAAAGAAAATAATCAGTGAAAGCCATGATCCTGGCCAACCATAAGGAAACCTGGTATATTTTTATTACCTATGTTTAGAGCATGAGAACAAAGGAAGAGAACAATTTAAGCTCCTCTGCAACTGAATTTTGCCAAGCTCTGGCAGTGCACAAGAGATGCGTAGATGCTCACAACCTTTCTAGCAATGAGCAAGTAGGGCACACCTTATCACAAAGAGCAACACTCAGAGAAGCTAATTTTCCCCTCCAGGAATGTAGCTGCTACATCATCCCTAACCTCTTAATGTCATTGAGAGCCAAAGCAGCCTGCTGAATAGAAAAATCCCTCAAAGCTGGCATCCCAGCAATGTGGGTCAGCTCAGGAATGACACATTTCCAGGCAGATTTAAAGCTTTATGCTGTGAGAACAACCCCGATATGGAGCTGTCAGTCTGTTTACAAACTGAGGTGTATTTTATAACACCCAAAAATGAGAGTATCACTCTTTGTGTAGGATATGTCCCCAGTGTAAAAAGAGTACCACCCCTTCCACGGACACATCCATATTTCAAGGGAAATGCTTGTGTATTGGTGCTGCCTGGAAACTCCTGCAAACCATTTTTCATTGCTCTGTCAAGTATTAGTCATGAATTAGTCGAGGTTTATGGGGTCATACCTGCCAACAGCTCCTGCATGAAACACTGGGAACCAATAGATGCAATGGAACAGGTTTGGGACTGAGGGCTTTTAGCTCAGCTGAAACAGGGCTTCATTCTTAAGTCAACTGGACTGCAAGAGTCAGGGATTCTAACTCACCTGGAATATCACTCACCACCTCCTGTGAACTTTTAAGTTCAGCCAGTTCCAGGATCCCTTTGACACTTCCGTGGGCAAACTGGCCCCATGTACAGTCTGTAGAACTCAGGTCCAAAGCCTCTTTTCACAAATCAAGTCAAAGATACATCACAAACAACCCTAAATGAACTCACTTGGAGCTCTGGGCAATTAGTTGTACACTCAGTCCTTTTCTCAACTCACTTCATTCCCATGGTCATCCTGATCCAAGATCTTCTAAAACCAGTGGAAGGACAGCCAGCAAGTGGCCTTGGTATTGATTATAGAAAAGAAAGATTATGGAAGTCTGGAGGGCTGCTGAACTCTCTTGGCTCTCTTGGACAGAAAATTTTTAGTGCAGAGCCAGTCACTCTATAGGGTCTGAATCCTTATTTATGCCAGATACCAGTGTATGATACTGGTTACATGGATTAAAGGAATGTGTCAGATCAAATATAGAGGGAAACTCAGGTGACAAACCCAAGGCCACTGAAGTCTTGTAGAAAAATTAAAATTCTAGCATTCCCAGTGATGAACCCTGATTGTGTTTGGAAATTACAGACCATGGACTTCAGGCAAATGCATCAAACTCACAGAATGAAAATAGCCATAAACAGATTACAATAAAAGTATATCTGACAAGCACATTTTCACTGCCAAAGCCAATAGCAGTATGCACAATAATCGTAGAAACAAGGGAATTCTATTTCACAAAGTTCTCACAGATCGAAAAAAGCCCTAAGTGCTTTTCTTAACTGTTATACTAAATCTTTACTACCAATAGCTTTCAGCATCTTCACTTTATAAGGCTTTGGAGACTTTAATGCTCTAATTACAACATCCAGCATGGATAATCCAGTAGTATTTTCTGACGACCAGCATTAAAAGACCACATGCCTGTGTCCTTAACTTTGGAGCTGGGCAGAGGGACGGACATAATTCAAACAGTGTCTGCTGGTGGTTCTGCAGCAGGTGATCCCGAGTCTCTGGATCTGTCATTGTACAGCAATTGCCCACAGACTGTAAGGGGATTTACAGGAACTTTATAGCTCAGCATTCTCAGCTGAAAAGTTGAATCATTCATCAAAAAGAAAGGGCAATTGTGTTTATATGGCAAACAAATCCCTTGCTGGATGCTCAAGAGTCCTGTTACTCAAGGAAGTTGAAGGGAAAAATTCCTGATTCGATTTGGTGGACTTTCCTGCCTGCTCCTAGGAGCTGCTGTAGCTCTCCTCTGAGATCAGCTTTCTGCTCTGGCTGCTTTTAATGAGGGACTAACACTAGCTTAAAACCCGGGGAGCTGAGCCTTGTGTTACCAGCAGTGTGACACTGTGGCCTGGAGCAGGGCCAGGCGAGGGTGCCACAGGCTGAGGGCACTTGAGGAATTAGTGAGGTTCAGCCAGTGATTTTTCCTACCCATTATGGTCAAGAAGCTTTTTAAACTCTGCCCGGAGGATGCTGCAGTAATTCTGCAATGTTGACACAGGAACTCGAGGAGGGAGGAAAGATTTTTTGGCATTAGCATATTCTCAATTAACATCGATGGCACAGAATAAAGACATTGCATGACTTTTAAAAGCCACTGGTAGAGAGATAACATTAGAGTTACAGATATTTACACAGCTCAAACCCCATTTTTTAGACAATGTTCAAAGGCTAGTGGTTTTAGTGTGCGGTCAAAGTAGATGGGTGGTAAATCATTCAGGTTTTGCCCAGCGTTTTTTATGTGAGCCAAAAACTAAAAGCAAAAATGTCTTGAAGTACAGGACACTTAATTATTAAAAAAAAAAAAGGGGGGGGGGGGAGGAACAAGCAAGCTTATTTTCCACCTGTGATTTTTTGAACAAGCTACTAGTTTACCTTTTGTGTAGGACATTAATTTTTTGGTCAGCTGGGTTAGCAGAAAACCCCAGTGTAAGGCCAGCCATTCCTGTTTGACACAGGGGTGGAGAGGATAAGAGACATTTGCACCTTATAAAGAATAACACCTCTTCCAAGCACATCGTGAATGGCTGCTCGTTACGCAAAGAGTGAGAACAGATTAAGATGAAACTTCCAGATGAGAAAGACACAGATAAAACCCTGCCAGTTCCACTGTGCAGGAAAATGCTGGTGTGTCTCACTCAGAGAATCATCTGAGAGGGGGAGACGCTGTATGCTTTGCTCACAAACTGGAAGTGAACAAGAGTTCCTCCTGACCCTCACTAGTCATTTTTGTACACATCAGGACACTAATTATCACCAGGAATCTGGACACCTGTCACCTGGCTACTGCATCCCAACCAAGGTTTAATTCAAGCTGTCACTTACTCCATGAGACCACAGCTGTGTATGTCCCAGCAGATCTGACCCTTCCCATCGAGGGTGGCCAGGGCCACACGTGGAGCTTGACTGGCTGGCTCCTGGGGCCTAAGGAGGGATCCTTTTCCATATACTGCCTCTGTACAAGCACATGCTTAGGGTTGCAAGATTGGGAAATTACATTTTTTACAGGAACATAGAAGATGAAGATTATGTTTGTTCCTTTTCCTTCTTCTTTATGAACACTAAGTGCTAATAAACTTGGTTTCTTGGTTCCCTCAGTGTCATCACCCTTCATACCTTCAGAATAAAACAAATCATCAACAAAGAAATTTTTCTTTCATATTCATAAGAATTCCTGTCCAGTTCACCTGACAGACCTGTCCATTTCCACAGGTATTACCAGCAAATGAATCACACCTGCACTGCACAGTACAGAGCCTGAGGAAATTAATTCTGCACTTCGAATACTAAAAAAGGGATTTTTCTATTCTATACCTAGATTTCAATTTACAGAAATGTACGAAACCCAATGTATTTTAGTTCTAAAATAGCAAAACAGAAATTCCCATTACAATGTCCAATATTCTAAGTAGGATGAAAAAAAACCTACTGGACTTAACTGCTGATACCTAATCAAAAGCTTGAAGAAGAAATTTAGAGGTTTGTAAAAGGAAGGAAATAGCAAATCCACTTGCTTTAAAAAAAGCCCTGTCAAAACATCTCATTCTAAGAGCAGCTGCTTAATGAGACTTTTTAAAATGATACTCTTCAGGAATGTAAGCAGAACAGGAAGCATTACTGGAGCAAATTTTCGTTTATCATGAACATCAGCTTAACAATATCCTAATGAAACATTCCTACCAGAAATGCTGCTGGCACTGTGAAGGGAGACTTGGTGCCCATTAAAGCTGTACTGGAACAAACTTGGAGGCCGTTGAATTTGTTTTCTGAAAGTGATGCCATGCTTTCAGGAACTTTTCTGATTACTCATTCCCACAGCAAAACAACAGCACCAACAGTAATAACAGAATAGGAAATTTGGTGGAAACAACTGAGCACTCATATATAAAGTAAATCCTATTTAAGCCTGACTGAAAATGTAAAGTAATGAAGATACAAGACACTTACTTTGAACTCTCAAGTTCCCAGAGAATTTATTTCTTGAAAGCCTAGAGCAAGAATTATTAATAATATTGTATTCTTAGCCACTAGTGTCCAAACTCTTTTCCATCTTAATCTTTCTTGATTACTTAACCTTCACAATGCCACTTAGATGTTTTCTACTGAAAAGACACCTAAGAGGTAAGCAATTTCTTCTCAACCACTCAGCAAGTCAATGTTCAAGCAGCCAGGAACACACCCCAGGTCTCCTGGCTGCAGACTGCTGGCTGTACCCCTAGAAAATCACCCCAGGGTAATTCTGACCCAGCTTTGACACTGAGACAAGCCTTTCAATGTGCACACAGTGAGAACAACTTCTCACCTTCTACAGAGTGTGAAATGAATTGAATAATTAAGTTTTTTAAGAAAAGCTGCTTCTCTGGTCTAGCTTTGACAAGCACCATCTCACTGAGAATTGCATGAAACGGTATAAAACTTGCATGAAACAGTATAAAACTAGTTTCAAACATGTTTTAATAATATTTTAATATTAGCTGATTCCAAAATGGAAACAGACAGTGTTTTACAATCACTTATGGTACACACTTCCTTCCTGGAACTGCAAATTACCCAGCAGGTTTTGCAGTTCCAGTCAGTTGAGCTCCTAACAGGAGCATCATGCCAAATTCTCACTCAACCTCAACAACTCTGCCCTTCCCAGCACAGTATCCTGTGAAACATTGATATCAATGCTGAAGTCTTTAGTTTCAAATGCATTTCACAACAAATACAGGATGAAGCACACCCCAAGTGATCTTCTTCCTATAAATTATATGTTAAACAATGAAAGTTTCATTTAAACTACAAAAAATTGATGACAAGTTTGCAGCTAGAGAGCTAGGACTTCTTTTAGGAAATGGCCCACAATTATATTTAAGGAAATATTTATATTCATTATTAACATGTGAGTGCTTGGAGCACTGTGGCCTCATTCACAGCAGACAAATCTGGCTTTCTTCATGACTTGCTTCCAGTTTTGTTTCTTCCTTCCCTCATGAGTGGATGGCTTTACGATCAGCAGTGGTCTTTTTAGGACTTTGAGAAACAGATGCTGGGAACTACACAGACACTTTGCAGGGAGGAATTAGAAAACACAAAAATCAGTCAAGGCTTGGGTATTTGACAGGCATCCCAGGATAACTTGAGGACTGGAAAAGGTCAAAGTGCTTAGAAGTATAATGGAGGGGAGAGAGAGAGCAGTCTGGAAGCTGGCTAAGAAAACCAGACAGCCAAAGGCTTCTGTCAGAAATGTCTGAAAAAGCCAGTGCTCACTGAAAGCTGGATGTATCAGTGCGGTTTTATGTTACTTTAATCCCTCTTTTTTGAATAGCTTTTTCTTCTTTGTCATAAGCAAGAATCCCTTGAGCTTGTGTGGGGTTACCTACACCCATCATCAGGGACTGATGGAGACAAGGAATGCTGGAATAGACAAGCTGTAATCCAGGGCTTAGCTGAAGGCTGAGGAAATCAAGCTAGACAACATAAGGAAGGAAAAAGCACAAGGTCCCATTCCCAATGGAGAGCTACAAGGAAAAAAACAGCAAAATGGGGGGAAAAGAAAAACAGCACATGATCTTAGCAGTGTAATTTCACAAATCATCTTACAAGACCAGGAAGGCATGGAGGAGTGCTGGTTTCTGGTATTTATGTTCAGTTCCCAAGTGCCTGCCTACACTGATTGGTAAAAGTGCCACTCTTTAAATATTGGGTTTTATCTCTGGAAATGAACAAGTGAGTGGACTTCCTGATGCACAGAGTCCATAGCTACAGTTCCCCCCATTTGTGGAAGATGTTCTGTGAGTGCACTGTGTGGCCAAATTTAATTAACATGTCCATAAAGCACAGAGATGTTTGATTTCAAGGTAGGCAATGTGTTATTTTCCCTTCCAAGCAGCCTTGTCAGATACATTTAAGATTAATAGCAAAAAATAGCCCTCAGGAAGAATTTTTGCTTGCTTTCCCCCACCTAACTCACAGTATATTTAAAGCACCACAGATAAAACACTACATGGATCTGGCAGCTAATATGGAACTTCAGGGCAGAAATTATGGCTCCATGAACAAGTTGGGATGTCTGGCTCATTCTGGAAATGCTAAGGAGCTCCTGAAAGGTACAGAGGTGATAGAGCAGGTGTAAAACAATGATTTACTGTGGCAGTCCTGTGCAACAAGCAATACCAAAGACATGAAAGAAACGGATTACAAGATGTTATTCTGTTGCTTCCTTGAAAAACTATGAACAGTGGAGAGGGCATCTATTTCAATCCCAGCCAAAATCAAAGAATTCTGTAATGCAAAAAAGGAGCAGTCACTTAGAAATATAATGCTATTTATGTTCTTCAATGTCTTTGACTTGGAGCCTGTTCTCTAAACCATCCATCCCTCGCAACAAGAGCTGCAAAAAGCCCACTTTGTTGTGTGTCCATTCTGTCTTGGATTTGGACTATTTTCCTTCATGTTTCACTTTGCAATCCAGCTGCTGGAGTTAAGAGACTGGATGACTATTTAGCAGCATAACTTGACTTCTCTGTCTAGCGTTTCATGTCTCTGTGCTCCTTTTGAATTCAATTTTTTCCACACCTCTTCAGCTGTGGATAACAGATCAAAAGTTCAGCATTTTCCAACAGCACAAAAAATCCAGATACTCCAAGTTAAAGTGTTCATCTTCCACACTCATACATGGATGCATATAATTTCTGCACTCCTGGGTGATGAATGAATCAACTGTCTACAGTGCAGAAAGAAGCAGATTTATTGAATCACTTTTTCTAAAGAAAAATATACTCTTAATCTTCTTCATCACACTTGCTTTCCACAACAAGCACCTCCAGGGTGAGACACTGTCAGCCTATTTCATCCTTCGGGTATCAGGCTGAAGGTGTCACTGACATAAAGGTGTTGCCCTGGAAAAGGTTCTTAGATATATGGTTGAGTGCTGCTATTTGAGCATTTACTGCTGGTTGTAGTTTCTGAGTCATACATTTTGCTGTAGGCAGTGAAATAGCACTGTAGTCAGAGCTATTAAAAAGCAGGCTACCAATATGTCCTATGTTAACATTAACTCAGTTAACCTGAATGACCTCTTTGGCAGTTGAGCAATATTTAATTTATTCTCCCCCCTGCCTGCAAGCTGAGTAGGTGCAAGCCTAAAACAGAATCCTGGTATCTACCTCACCTAATTTCTCAATACCACAGTGTTTCAAAACTTGCTCATATTGCTGCCCTCTGCTCCCTCTACAGGACTTGTGTCTGTTGGAGATGTGCTGCATCAACATTATCATCGCTGAGGATACACATCAGTCTGTCATGTTGGAATTTATCTAAAGCCTTCTCAAAGTCAGCAGAGAAGCACAGAGAGAAATCCATTTGTACCACTGTATAACATCTCGGGCTCAGGATTGCTTACTTCATCCCGTCTCCTGAACATAACTGATTACAGGCTGACTTCTATACTTTTTTCTCAGGGTGTTGCTCTATGTTCCTTCAAGAATTTAAAAGATTTTAAGAGCCTAGTTTATCAGATAGACAGCTCGGTGTCAATCACTGTTCCTGACATTAGGAATTGCTATGGAAGAATGTAAATCTGTGAAGCTTTTCTTCAAAGTGTCCTGCATGTAGCTGGTTATGAAGTTTCAGCTATTTTGTTTTGAACTATTACAAGGCTATGGCAGTTCCTCAGTAATATCACTCTCTTCTGTCATACCTTTTACTTTCTAGGGTCTAAGTCAGAATTATCAGCCCCTCTCTATGAGTGTCTATCCCCAGGCCTATGAGAAGAAAAAAATTAAAGCTCTGTTCTGTATTTCGACCTGTATTCCAGAGTATTTTTTTCTCTGCAGCATACTTTGCTGATTTTGATTTTCATCTGGTTAACCCCTTTTTATTCTCCAGCAATCTCCTGGTGCCCAGGTAAGGGGGGTTGGGTTCCCTTGCACTTCTGGTTTTGTTGTAAAATTTCTTAATTCCTTTCTTCCACACTTTCTATAATTTTCAGAATCCTGTCAGTACCTTTACGGTTGCTTAGCTTTGGATCTTTTCATCTACCCTCACAATGAGGTGGTTTTATATTCCAGAGTTCAGAAATACCTTCAGGTTTTTTATGTGTTTTTACTCTCTTCTGTTTGTTGAATCTGCCCTTTGAAGTATATTCCTCATGTTTGTATCATTTTAATTTCAAATCTACCTACAAAAATTTGAAATTTTCTATTTTACCTCCTTTCAAGTTTAACCTCAGATAGAGAATCTGCTGGTCCCAGAAAGCAGAATGAAGTTTTGATATTCCAATGTATTTGATTTCTTGCAAGACCAGCTTTTCTGTTCAGCTGGGATGATGCTGAAACAAGACATTCTGGATAACAGGATCATGTCTATTGTTTGCAAATTGAATCAGCCTGTTTTCCCTTTTACTCTTAAATACAAAGCCGGGAATTCCCAATGACACTATCCACACAACTGCTTTATCTTCTGGCACTATAATCAAATTCTCCCAGCCCTTCCTCTCTTTATCTGCTTCCCTTGCCACTCCCCACCCAGTTCTTTATAAGAACTATTTCTTACATCTCCTTGGAAGATTTCCAGAGGGCATGAAAAATTAAAATACAGACTCCAGATGGCAAGGAATGTAATCATATGCAGATCATGTTCCCAAAGTACTCTTGGCCAAGGTTTCTTTTTTCAGTTTGGTTTGGGGTTTCTTGGGTTCAGGGTTTTTGGGTTTCTTTCCTCAAAATCCTGTGTTATATCTTAATTCACTTCAAAGTACCATATCATAAACATTTCCTAGTTTTAAATGTTTCATTTCACAGAGTTCCATACAGGTATGTTTTCAAGTATGTTTGTTCTCCTCTGATGTTTTTGGAAGCCGTTTGATTTATTTTACAATTAATATTTATACCCCCTGTGGTATTCTTCAACCTCATTAATTCTGCACCCATGTTTTGCATACCAGATTTTACAGACGACAATCACTAACTTACATCAGTTTCTACAGATGGATAATTAACCCCAAATTGGTAATTTAAAAATCATATTAAAAAATCCAAAGCCCATTTTCCTTCAATTTTCTTGGACGTATCTATTGAGTTTCACTACAAAAGAAGGTTCAAAAAGTTTCTGCATAATTGTGGAAGTCCACTAGAAAAAATAGGAAATTAAGAAAGTTAAATAAGAAGAAAATTCAGTGTGAAAATGCTTCATCTTGTCCTCTAAATGACTGTAAAATTTTCTAGAACTGGTAAAACAACACCATTTCCTTTACTGTCCTCTGATATCACTCAGCCATTTCAACTGAAGCCACCCAAATGATTCAGCTTGAGGCAGACACTCAAAAATCAATCCAAATGTTTTAAACTTGGCAAAGGTACAAGCATTTAAGAAGAGGATCTCGTACCAGCAATCACTTGGCAATCTGAGCTAGAGGCATCCTTTTTTGCCTGAGCCATAAGCACTGCCCTGGCCAGAGGCAGCTGTTTCTGAGCAGTCGCTGCTCAGCTCTGCACTGCACTGCTGGCTGCACTTCAGTGCCAGGTGACACAGTTTCTATGCTCTGCTCTGACTAAAGCAGCACTGATTTCACTCATCAGAAAAAAAGTGTCCTTCCCCAACAGCAAAAATTAGTCTCTCACCCGAGCTGGTGGAAGGTCCATGCTCACTGATACTGAGGGTGAAGCTGGGAAGCCTTAGAAAGCTGATGTGCAACAGGAGCTGCGTGGTCCCTGCTGTGACCTTCCGTTTAAATAGAGCTACAAACCCTTCATTCAGAATTTATTTGCCCTAACAAAGAGGAAAAAATTCACCAGATTGATGTAAAGTATTTTTGTGACTACACACAAATTTAGGAAATCCCTTCTGTGGAGGCTTCAACAAGAACATACATCTAAATGGGGAAGCTGTAAGCACATTGTTTATAGGAGAATAAAAGCTCTCAAATGGTTTGCTATAGCTTCCTAGCAGTCATTTGCTTTTAATCATTACCATATTAAAATACTGAGCAGGAAATATCATTACAATACATATTTAATTGAACATGGAAAGAAATAAATGGAATTAATTTGTTATTTGCAGATTTCCTCTGTGAAAAATACTGCTTGGCAAGATTATACTGCACACATAAAAGGAACGCTGAAAAATGAGTTTGACTTTGGAATGCAAGGTGGAGAATTAAAAAAATATGCAGGGAAGGAATTTTGTCCACTAATTAAGAGTAGTGGATTGAAACAAGATTCCCGGATTCCTGGCACTCCTTGCATAAATCGCTTGAACAAGCGCTTTTAAACAAGGGCATCTCGAGTTGATTTACCCTATCTGGATTCATTCTGAAGATCACTGCAAACCTGCTGAAGCAGCCCTACAGCAGAGCTCACAAGGGGAGCTGTCAGGAGTGACCTTTCAGTGCTGCTGGAAGCTCTCTCTTCTCCCCCAAAGCTGAGCAGAACCAGTTCTTGCAAGTGTTGTGCTCCAGATTTGGTCTCCTGTGGTTCACTTAACGAATGCACTGATGGGATGCCCACATGAAACCACCATGGAAAGTTTTGGCATTTAAAGAGTGCACTAAGAAAGTGATTCAAAGGGAGGCTGAATGGAAATCAGAGCTGAGGAAGCCTCCCCGATGGCCTTGGCCCAGAGTCTGGCAAACACTGATGTCCCCATCACAGATCATCATGGTTGAGGGGGGAATGATAACTTTTGACGTGCAATTTAAAATGTAGAACTGTCAGGACAGCAGTTCTTGCCTCATGTTTTAAATTATCAAGAAGAAGAGCCTCTCTATGACTTGATAATACAAGCCAGAAACAATGAGCGCATGAGTTTTCTCAGGTATTCTGATAGCAGCTGGGATGCTCACCTGTGTTAAGTGACAGTAAGGCACAACCTTTTCTGCTTCATACGCTTGAGTTTCATGCTCTTTTCTAACTGAAGAATTGTAATTTTTATCAAATCAGTTATATTGTTTGGATTAAGCCTAACAAGGCCCTTCTGATTTTTTAATGTGCTTTCCATGCTATAAACAACAACAAACAAGCCTTCCAAAAATGGCTTACATAGAGCTGATTGAGGATTAATCTTTCATGGTGAGCTAAATAAACAAACAAACAAAAAAAAAATCATCTTGTTTTGTCATTCCAAAATTGCAAAGGCATTTTTGAATTTTGGAACTTGAATTGTCAGCTAAAAATAAGGATCATTTAATTATTTTTGTGCAGTTTATCACTTTGTTGTTTTTTTTGGCAAATTTTTGCACTTCCAGAATGCTTAGCATTTAGTTCAGTGACATATGCATCACATATGAATTACTCTAATTGCTTTTAGCTAAATTCTACATATAGAGAGCTTCCTTACAGGCTTGAAATAGAACAAAAATTTAGTTCTTTTAGGGGAATGAAATGCCGAGGATGTATTTGGATTCTCATGACTCCCTGGGATGTTTCATTCAAAATGTGAAGATGGGGGAGGGTAGCTTATGCAGTTTTGGCAATGTATGGAGCAATCCATCCAGTATCACTGTGTTAAATGTCTGGGATGCAAACAGAAATGCACTACAACACCCTCCATCCCAGCTCTAGTCACAAATTATTCCTTTTGGCTCAGTAGGATCTACCTGAATGGTTTCACACTGAATGGTTTTTATGTTCCTCATCAATAAATTAGCTCAGTTGTTTTAGTTGTCAGTCCTCCTTTAAGGTTGACTACTACGAGAGACAGCGAATACTCGAGCGTGCAGCACCGTGTGGCACTGAGTAATGACTGCAGCTGGCAGAGCCCAAACTGAGAGCTTCTGTGGGGTATTCTTTAGCTGATCATGGAAATCTATCCATATGTGTAGGAGCTCTGACCATCTGCACAGGAAGGCGAGTTATGTAACCTCTTCAGCGTCCTGATCAGAAAGGCAGCAGAGAGTTGGCATTTTAAAGGCAAAGCAATCATTAGGAGCTTTCCCTCTTGCATTTGGGACACTGCGAGAGCAAACACTATTCAGGGAGCACCAGGAGCTGAGGGTGCCGCCAAGCACAGCACAGGCTGCACACAGCAGAACCCACACAGGCTCTGCACAGCCAGGGGAAGCATCACCGGGAGTGGGATCGTGGCTGCAGCCCTGAGGTAAAATCACAGAGAGCATGCAGATCTTGCAAACTGGAAAGATAAGCAAACAGTAAGACATTTACCTTCCACATCAAGGCACCTAGGTGGGCTATCTGACCAGATAAGGTTATACATGCACTCAAGGATCTCTGCCCCTTCTAGTTTATATCCAGGAAAGCACTGATAATACACCACTGTTCCTACGGGGAAGGAGCCCCCGAACTCAGATACGTTAATGTAACTATGAGGAAGAACCAACGGCCTCAGGCAACCTGCAAATCAAGAAGAGGGAGGTTTCTTTTATTATCAAGTGCTTATCTCAGTCATCTTCATGCATCTCAGTTACAGCTTCTAAATTGAGGAGTGTGATATTTTTCATCCTCTCCACTATGAATGGCATGTCTGCATGATCTCCCTCAGATAGATCTGCCTCATTATCCTGTTTCAAACCCTTTTGTTGTTTAGCCCACACGCTCTGCTAGCGTGGGCCTCGCTCCCAACAAATCCAGGAAAGGTTTTCGGAAACTGACAGTATTTTGTTTAACAAACATGCACCATTTCAGCAGATGGCAATTTCTTTCTGAGGTAGAATCTTTAATAAATGAAGATTGCCATTTATATAAATGGTGAGTTTTATTCCTCCTCCTAGAAGTGACAGGCATGTAAACCCTCTTAAATATTAAAACCGCTCCTGTGACAAAGTGCACGCAACTGTAAAAGATTTGCAGCAGAATTAAAGACTTTCAAATTCTAGTCTGAGAAAGTCTAAAGGGACATGACTTCCTAGGAGCAGTCCCATGATAAACATTGAGGGAGGTCTCAGACTAGGTTATCAAAAAGTTAAGGTCTCTGTTATCATCAGAAATTGTAAATGTAGTCAGAATCAGAGACTATGTTCCAGTTCTACTTCTGGAATTACTCCTGAGGGATTTGTATCATGGCTGGTACTGAGCAGTGACAGTTAAATGGTCACCAACCAAATTTGGGGCAACAAAGAGCAGTGAATTTAACAGATGGCGTGTCTTTGTAACATGTCATTCCTCGTGGCCCTAGAAATGACCCTCTGGGTAATACTTGATACTGTTTAATTTTTTAATTTGCAGTAATGTGGAGAAAAGATGACTAGTAATCATGGCATGAAAAATAATGTTTTAAAATTATGTGACTAATGGAAGCTGCATTATGGCAGTCCATAAATAGGTCTCTTGCCACTACTAGGAATTTGTGATGGATGTTCATAGGACTCCCATAATTTTAAGCTAGAGGAGGAAACAAAAATCAGTCTTAGAACTTGTAAGGTACTGGCATTTAAAACAAAAAGCCTCAGCAGCATTTCATGCAGCCATTTCCTTGCAATGGTCTTTTGAGGGAGAGGAACCAACCCCAAAGAAAACAAAAAAAAAAAGCTTGAAAGCTTTTTGCAGCATGCTGTACCACCAGAGCAATGATTTCGTAGCTGTTTAAGCAGCTGGTTATGTCCCTGTTCAAATAAAGCTTCAAGCATCCTATCTGCTGGCTGCTGCTTCTACCCTGATCAAGAATGCCCCACACACAACACACTAATTCCTGCAAACTGAGCAGCCCATCGAGCAGGACGACATAAGCAGCCCCCAGTGGGACAAAAAGAGCACAGACTGCCCAAGCAAGACCAAGCTTACTGTTCTCTGAACTGTATTCAGGAAAATTTGGTCCTGCTGGCTCAGAATTTTAATGCTCATTATGTTCCTGGTCATGCAGGACAGAGATTTATTTGAATTTGAATGACAGCCAAGTGTTTGTGAAACTTCCTACATCTCCAAACTAGTCAAGCTGCTTGAAAAACTTCATTTTGACATTTTTTTGCTAAATAACATCGTTCCAGACCGGTAATTAATACTATTATCTCACAGCAAAAATAGAGGTCAGATTCTTAAACACTCTATAATCCTTCCCTACTGCTCTGGCAGGGAGAAAAAGGCATCTTAGTGTCATCAGACTCCCCTGCCTTTTGTAATGAAAGGGCTGTAGAAATGTAACTGACAGCCTACCTGGAGCAAGTGGACAAGTGGCTTTGATCTTACCAGTGCTTGACGTGGCAAAAAGGAAGTTCTGCAATTCTGCAGTAACTTTATAGAATTTGGCAAAATATGGCAGGGTCTTGAATCTGAATTGCCTATTCTCTGCCTGCATGGTAATCACAGCTCTTGGATCTTGTGCAATTGATTTCTTAACTTTTATTAGCACTGCTTTCATTTTGAAAAGCAATTAATATTGACTATTGAGTAGGAGCAATTGATTTGTGTTTCACAGTATAAACACAGCAACAGAAGTAACAGCCAAGGGGTTTTGGGGGTATTTCTCCTTACTCAGTAACTATTGCCTGTCACAAAGTTTGCCTGGATCTTTGGCAAATACACCATCTGCAAATCAATCTTTTAAGCATTCATCTCCCCCTACTGCAAGAGTCTTTTAATCTACCCGAATTAGATGTGAGGTGCACCCCACAGAGAGGGGCTGTACACTTCCTACTGCCACACGTGATGCCATGGCTGATAAGATACCCCAAAACTGGCATCTGCTTTGCTATGGTTTTGAAAAAGCTCCCCTTTGCTATTAGGCCTGTTCAGATACAGTTGTGTGCATCTAAAATGCTGAGCTAGCCTGGTAATATGTCTAAGGTTCTGCCACAGTCGAAGGCAAGATCTTGGGGGACAGTCTGATGTGCTGTTGCTCCTGAGAAGTGTCTCAGCTCCCCTGCCTGCCTGCCCTGACTCTGCAAATTGGTGTGACAGTGTAATTAGATGCGTACAGAGAAGTGTTAGCTCTATCAGGTGACAGATGGGTTTGAGGAAAGTTGGGACTAACCCAGTCTGCTCCTCAGTAAGAATCTCTGGCTGCTGTTCCGTGGGCCAAGCTTGATACCAAGACGTGACTTAGTTAAAGTGGAGTCAGTGGTACTCAGACGTGCTTACTAGAAATGTGAAGGGAAAGGGAGCCCAGGATTATTGAATTTCCATTCACTAAATCTGGCTTACCCCCAGCCATTTCTCACAGTCTAAGCTGAGCTGGGATCCCATGCTGTTGATATTTCTAGTTCTACGGCTAATGGCTTTTCTGGCCAAAATCATCCCTGTGCACACCCTGAATTTTCAGTCAATACGTAAAGGTTTAATGGACTGTAAATCTAATCAACAGCTCTGCTGAAAACTCTGACAGAAGAACAGGTTCCAGTTTCTCTCCTCTTCCCCTGCCTTCTGGACAAGGTAAAGGAAAATAAAGTGCAGTTAGAAGCTTGAATTTTTCCACAAATTAATTGGTGAAAAAATGCAAGGTGCCCATCAGAACTTCTGATTGATTACGTTGGTAGTTTTTTACTTTTTGATGCAGTGTATCTGTGTCAAATTTGAGCTTTGCAAACAAAAAAGCAGTATTTAAAGTAGTAATATAAGCATGAGAATGTTCAGGAAGCGACATCTTTCCTGTAGCGAGCAAAGGGGAAGAGAAATCAAAAAAATCTTAGCAGCAGCACTACTCAAACACTGCACTGTGGAGCTTATCAGAACACTGACATTCTTACAACTGCAGGAAAAAATATTGGCAAACTATCACAAGATGCATGAGCTATAAAACAGGACGTGCTGGAGTACTAAACCTTGACATATGGGTAGATTATCCCATGTTCCATCGTCTTGACATATGGAAACCATGTTGTCTAAGTCAGGGTAACGGATCTGGAATCCTTCATGACATCTGATTATTAACTTATCGCCAGTCCTGTATGTCTTGTTATGAACCTCTGCATCTTCAACATGTGGAACAAGGCAATCTGTGACTTCATGAGAAAAAGAAATAGTGACTTAATTAAAAAAACATGGCTAGCTATTCAGTAATCAAGCTCTTAAACAGAAGTTAGCATTCAATACAAGTGCTCTGCTTAAACTGTTTGGAAAATACATGCATTTCAGTAAAAGCACCCTTTCCCTAGTAAACCACCATTTTATGAAGTCTATAGCACTGTAGGAGAAGCTGAAGGGATACAGTAATGGATCATTCCCCCAGCCTTTTTAAAACCAACAAAATTAGGAACCTTTAGGAAGACTGTGGTTGAATTTGGCCCTCCATTCATCATGTGTGCAAATTACACCCCTAAGTCTGACTACCCCAAGGTTCCACGCGAAGGCAGACTCTGACAGCACTAAGGACAGGACGAAAGAAAAGATAAAATACAGATATGGCACGAGGAACACAGAAAAGCTGCAGTTTTAGCAGAGAGACAGATGAAAATCAGGTACATTCACAAGGGTTTATCCAGCTCCATTCCACAGAGTTCATTATGAGAATGCCTTCACTTTAATCTCCTTGATTATGTTTTAAACCAGATGGTTTTGTGTGCCTGCATTCATATGCCTTTAGAGGGCATGATTTTTAGGGTCCTGAGCAGCATCTTGAGTGCTTGTAGAAGACTTTCAAGAAGGGACTGGAAACCTGAAGTGATATACAGGGAGGGGCTCTAGTACCTGTCTGTGACACATGCATCAGACAGTCACATATCTCACTCTACGTACCCGTGCCAAAGACACCAAAATACAGAATGAAACTCAGAACACTGAAAGATGTGGAAAGTGGAAAGGGGAAGCAGGGGAAAAATCCCCTAATAATACTGAATAACTGAGAAACAAGCCAAGAGGGTATGAGGGAATGGTCTGGTTGACTCAAAGTTCATCCCCATCACAAAGGCAAAGTGAGATGAAACAGAAGACAGGGAAAGATTAAATATTGGGAAAAAAATTTTGTTTGTCTGCCAGCAGTCAATCCATGACAGAGATGGTTAATAAAAGTTTCCAGGCATCAAAACCCAAGAAGTATTTCAAACACAAGAAAGACAAAAAAAAATTATAAGCCTGTGTTATGCTGTTTTATTCCCCCAACACTTCTACCATGAGAGACAATTATATTCATTTAGGAATACTGTATTTATTATGAAAATAAAAAAAGAAATCTCTTGAGACTTGCATAGAAGAGAAAGTTTCTACCATTTTCATGGGTAATTCTTGCTAAAGAGGAAGAGGCAAAGCTAAATTTGTATTTAGTAATTAATTGTTAGTATGCACTAAGCAAAGTGATAGTGACAGCTTGTTTATTTAGAAGCACAAGTAGAAGGAAAATAAATTGTCATTTAGCACTCACAAATTACTAAGAGCAAATGTATTTCATAATGTTTTTATTTACCTGGGGGTGGGGCGGTCTATTACTCTGAGACTCCATTACTATATTTTACTAACCTGAAGGGGGACAGTGTTGCTCCCCCAGTTAAAACATACTTCGTACCTTCCCATCACAGGGATGTTTTAAAAATACATTGTACTTAACTAACTTTTTGGTATGGGGCCTGAGCACATTATTAGTTAAAAATTCTTCCATTTCTCTTGTTACTTTTTAGCTTCTTGGCAGCTGCTGCAGGTGCCTCCTGCTGCTGGTAGCAGGAAGGGCTGGCAGCCTGCCAGGCAGGCTGAGAAACTGCAGCAAGAAGTTTTCTTAGAATTTATTCATTTATAAATGCACAAGTCTGGGAGGATCCATGCCCTAACTGGAGGCTGTAAAATACACTGGCGAGGGTGCAGACATTGCTTTCAAAGATGGAACAGTCTTCTCTCTCTCTTTATAAAGTTAATCAGCAGAGAAGACAGCAGAGGATGCCCCAGCAGAAATGCCTTACACTAAGCCATAAATGCTGTCATGAAGAGGCTGTCCTGGGCACCCCACGAGGATGGGATGAGATAGATGGAGAACCTGCTTGGCAGCCACACAGCAGGAGGCTGGAGATGGATGCCAGAAGATAACATCAGGGAACAGCTCCCTCTCTTGCAACAACCTCTTTCTGTTGCTATATAAAATAAAGGAGGTGTGTGTACACACAGCACAGTAAAACATGAGATTTCACTTTCAAAGTGGGGGAAATTGATTCTGTAACAATGATCTATCACAGTAACTCCATCCCCATTATTCCAAGGAACAGCTGTAGATGGGATCATTTCAATCGGGTAGATGTTGGCAGAGAACAGCGATAAGTTGCTCATTGCACCGTCCTCTGCCTGCCACATCCTGGCTAACTTTGATAACAGGCTTATTACAAGCCCCAGCTAAATGCCAGACCAATGGACCACAATATTACAGCTCTTTTTCCTGATGCCTTGCAAGCAAATGCTTTCCCAGTGGCTGAATTCGTATTGTTTAGCACTTAGTCAGGCATAAACTGCAGTAGCCACCTCTCCACAAACAACTGGATTAGCTGGCACCAATTCTGCGTGTAAAAGCTAGAAGGAAGTGATTGAATTTTAAAATGTCCTGTCCTAGAAAATAAACTACTTTATTCTAAGTCCTTCTCAGCAAATCCGTGGAAGCTGCTAAACCATTTAAGGGAATATACGGTCTTTAACCAGCATCGAGCAGCAAAGGCTGTGACTTACACTCCTTTCTGGCAGTTTTACATGATCTGCTTATATCTACTGTGTGAGTATTAAAATGGGCCAGCCAAAAGGACACATTTCTTATCTTGCAGGGGCAGGAAGAGGTGGGGTAGAGCCAGCAGGCTCAACAGCCTGACAGGCACGAGGGCTCACCTTGCCCTTACTTTCATGAAGATTTGTACAGCTCTTGGCTTTAGCAAATGCGTCCACCATCCCAGAAGATTGGTCTGAAGAACAAAATTTGGTAAACAGTATAGTTAGAGTGTTTTGGTCAGGTGAAAACCATGCAGAACCTCTCAGAACTGTTCCTTCCAGCCCATGGGGAAGGAAGATCCCTACCTCCTCCCAAGAGCACATGGACCACAAGAGCAACTCAGAAGGAAGGCACGACCTAGACACCATGGAGACAGCCACACCATCCATGGGTACAAGCTGGCCTTGGATGGCTTGTATCTATTGCAGGTGAGCCCTTACCATCCAAAAATTATCCCTGGTCCATGCTAATCCAAGAAGGTGCTTGTAGGATTTACTTGGGACTACTGCTGAATGTTGGCCAAAACCATGCCAAGGACCTTTCCAACACTGCAAGAGTGTGTACAACTGAAGAACAGTGTCCCAATCCCTTCTCTGGCACTGTTTTGTTTACTATCTGTATGTATGTTTACTATCTGCATGCAGAGGTCTGATGCTCCTGTGTATCTCACTGTGGACAAGTCTCTGAATTAGCCTTGACTGCACCGAGTCACACCACTGGCAGGCTGGAACAGAGACAAACAGGGAGGAAGGATGAAAGGAGTATCATGAAGAGTTGGTTTGATGCAGGGTCAGCTCATCTACACCCTGTACTCTTAAAAGTAAACATTTAAGAGCAATATTGTCTCTTGGGTTTGGGTTTTTGTTTGTTTGTTGGTTTTTTTGTTTGTTTGTTTGTTTGTTTGTTTGTTTTTTACTAGTGTTAAATCTACAGTACTCTGTTATTAGAATTGTTCTGTGGATAGCAAGTGATATTTTAGTGCATATTAAATAACACTTTCTCTTTATTGTCTTTGCTTGTATTGCAACAGTGCAGAGAGACTTTGCCTAAGCTCTGTGGCCACTGAGCCATGGGCTGGTTACACATATCACAGAGTGCTCATAACCAGGCTTAAGAATCAGCAAACACTGGGCAAGACAGGTAAGAGATGGGGAAATAAAAACATTTCAGTCATCTCACAGACTCAGAGACAAAGGCAAAGCAAATGGAGGGCTAAATGTCCTACAGGAAAGCTGTAGTCAAACCATATACTAGTCCACTACTTTCACTGCAGGTTTATCATCCCTGTCAGTGGGAGAATGAGGCACTGAGAACATCTCCAAGGTGTCTGCCTGCAGAAGCACAGGGAGAGGAGGGCAGCGCTCTTCGCTTCGTTGCCATCTCCATGCAGACTGTAAATTTAGATTCAATCTCATAGGAAAGAGCTAGCATTTGTTCCAAGTAGGGCAACAGCCTCAGCAGCACAGGAGGAGAGGAGGGCAGCGCTCTTCGCTTCGTTGCCATCTCCATGCAGACTGTAAATTTAGATTCAATCTCATAGGAAAGAGCTAGCATTTGTTCCAAGTAGGGCAACAGCCTCAGCAGCCACATTATCACAGTGGGAGAAGATTAGATTAAAGTGTGAACAACATGACATACTGCTCTTAAACAGTAAATACAAAATTCCTACCTCAGAGGTTTGGTATTTATGTGCATAACCGTATTAGAGCTGATGAAAGGTACAGTCACAACATGCTGTAGATCAACATAAGAACATAACTCTAAGCATACAGATTTTTGACAGGGCATTTATTGGGCACCAAGTCATGCAACTTCATTCTCGTCCTGACACTTAAAATCTCCTGCCTCTTAACGAGAAATGACAGACCTATAAAATCAAATTGATTGGGTGAAGAGCTCCAGGCAAACGTATTAGTTCCAAAATCAATTACATTCTGAAACAGGTTGCTTTGCTTCCTTTGGTAAATAGCATCCATTTGTGATTAGAGATTGTGCTAGTAAACACATAACGACAATTAAACGTACATAACACACAGACATAAAATTATCCTCCACGGAACCCAAACTCCTGAGAATAAATGAACTCCAAAGTAGGGAGTGTTTTTACTGTTCAAGCTCAGCTGGCACTGCCTGACATTTATATATGCTGGGATGAGAGGCGTGTGGCGCATACCATAGCCCATGGTGCAGCCAGCCCCCGCCGTAAATGGTAAATGCAGCATAAAGTTTATTTCACCTTGTGATAGGTAATGATGAATGGGAAAACATTAACTTCTCCTTTCTCCAGCAGTTGCTAGAAACTTCAAATTTCTTTCTATATATCATTACAGAACTTCTGCAATGAAGACTTTTATGTATGTCATTAGACAGCTGAGAATCACAAACCCTGTTGTAATTCTCTCTTAACTCGTCTCCAGATGTGCCGCGTTCCTACACTGTCCACCCCCCTACCATGGCCGTCTCTCAATATTCTGCTCCCTGTGTGCAAAAGGATCAGTCTAAAAATCACTTTAGCCAATGCTTAGGCCTCATGGACTTCCACTGAGCCTTTGCTTAGTATTTCTTCTGAATCAGTGGTGCTATTGTGCATTGGAAAGAAGAATTAATGCTGTAATCTAATACCTGAGGTATTATTATAATGTTAATCAGGGAAGTACTTAAGCACTTGCTTCACTAAATCCTAAATCAGGGTCCTACTCTTTGGTCCAAATAATGAGAAGCATTTTTGCATCTGCCTAATTTTGAGCACAGAACTTTAACAAGACTAATCACATAATTACAGTTATGCTCCAGCTTAAGTGCTTTGCTTGATCAGAGCATTGGCTAGCAATCCTTTTTAAGCGTTCTGTGCTGGAAAGTAATTATTATCTCTAAAGCAACTGTTGTCACATCATCCATCACATTCTCATCTTCCAATTTCTTTCTTTTTTGAAAACACCTGGCTCGAGTGTTGATCACACTGACATTAGTGGCAGTTTTGTTGCTGGTGGCATTGTGATAAGAAATTTCCTTCACAGATTTCTACTGGGCTGGAGGGCCTGGGAAGAGGTTTGAATATTCAATAAAACACATTAATGCTTATTTTGACAACTGCAGTGGATGATACAGGCAACATTTCAAAGATGCACATCAGCATTCCTAGCTCCCTGCTGTGCTTAAGGAAACAGAATTTCCAAGCATTAAAGCTTTTTCTGGTAGATCCATGAGCCAGTTTAGACACAGGCTGCTGTCACTCTATATGTATTTTTCCTTAAATAAACATGAAATGAGAGACAAGGTCATTTAGGAAAAGTGGCTGTCACAGAAGAGGGCACGATTTTCATACATAGTTATTTTTAAAATCATCAGGTTGTTTCTTTGAAGCTGACCCATGTGACCATATGATGAGGTGCTCTTGGCACCCCCTTGCCTTTATCTCTAGACATCAGCTGTCACCTCACGGGACAGCTCACAACTGTGCCCCTCATGGCTCTGTGGCCCATGGCCTCACACATGTCCAGGAGAACATATTTTACCAAAATTTCTGCTGCCAACAGGCCAGCTACCTGAAAGCCCACGCACTCCTTACCAGCTGCCTCTGGCCACTCTCTCCAATATCTCATGCATCACTTTCACACTGGCCACTATTTAGGATTGTTCCCTTCACATGCCCCTCCTGAGTGTGGTCTTCCCAGGCCCTGCTTGTCCATGTTGTGGCACATCCCTGTCCTGGCACAGGATGCTCACACCCACCCCCCCAGGATCACAAACAAGTACCTGCAGTTTTTATAAAGGCTAAGTGATGCATGATCCTATGCAGTAAGTGTTTCTGTGAGCCACGTAACTCTTCAACTACCTCCGAATAAAGTCCATGTATTTATTTGATTTTAAATGGTGAAAGGTAACCTGAAGTAGAATTTATCTCACTCCACCATGAAGACAATGAGGCAATGGCTAATGTCTTCAGTGGAGAAGTCACAACTCTAAAATGTAAACACTTAATTTAACTAACACTTTTCATGTCTGTTGACTTTAATAGCTCTGTTGACCAAAAATAAATCAACAACAAAGACAGGTTATGTCTTTAATATACTTGGTGAAATAAATAATTTGTGCTGCTTGGGTGTACTTTGGCCAAAATTTACAGTTATGGAATTCAAATTAATCCTGCGTCTAAGACATAGAAGAAGAAAGCAGTGTAACATCCTAAGTATTTAAAACCAAATACAATTTCAAACATACAATAAAAAGAAATTGGTTTATGCCATAATAGTCTGAATTATCTCAGAGTAAACTTCCACCCTGGCTTTAAACTTTTGCAGTCTATGTGTATTTGATTTTTCTACTTGACTCATGCATACATCATAAAATACTATTGTGTACAATTCCTGATTAGCAGGAGCAGTAGCACTGGAAACTGATTGTATTTTCCTAGTAAAATATTGCAGAAAGGAATATTAAGTGGGCAGCTTTAATAAATAGTTACAGTTAACTTACAATGGAGGTTGTTTTTCCTCTCTGCATCAATTTGTAACTAGTTAAAAGGGGAGGTTAAATTCTGTTTGCACATATCTTTATGTCCCTTTCAACATACACAGCCTCTCATGGTACAAATTTAACTGACAAATGAGGATTGTGGATGGAAAATTAAAGTATGCATCCAATAAGACACAGTGAAATGGACTCCAACCTGTTGTGTTTTCTCCAGAGACACACAAACATGGTACATGGACAAGTCAGAAGAACTGACAAGGTGAACAGCTTGAAGAAAACTGACTTACCTTCTTGTAGGCACACAGGTTTATCACTGGGTTTCCAGCTCAGGGAGCCATTAAAGTGTCTCACACAAAGTTTTTTGGAAGTACCATTGAGCCTGTATCCCTCTTGGCAATGGAACCGGACCACCACGCTTTCAAAGAAAACGCCGGCGCTGGGCGTCTTGTAGCCGTGCTCAGGAGCTCCAGGATCAGCACATGCCTGCAGGTCATCAAACCCTGTGTCAGACAAAGATACAATCAAACTGTGCTCGTTTACCCCTCATGCTTTTTCTATCTCTATCCATTACCTTCATGAGGACCTTGTATCTTCCATGTCGACTGCTAGCAACCCTGCTTGGGTACCAGGAGCTCCAGAGTTGGGAGAGGACCCTCCCCCAGCTACAGCTGAAATGCTCAGGTGACAGAAGCACTCCTGTCTTTTCACACAGCTACTGGGGAAGCAGAAGTCAACCACACCCCTCAGTAACTGCCCTGGATAAAAATAAAGCACTTGACCCAGGCTACCAGTGGGGATTGCTCAGTAATGTATCTGTAATTACTTTTGGGGACTGTGGGATTTTGGAGGTCTCGTGCAGTCACTGGTAAGAATAATAATGTGTCAGAAGCAGAGCGGAAGAGGAAATAAAGGGGCATGAAACTTAATTGCCATCCAAAGACACAGTAATTGAAATAGGAGAGCTGCTAAGTACAGGGAGATTTCAAGATGGGAGGGAGATCTGCCACAGGGCAAAGGGACACTGTGACCCCCTTATCAATTTGTCTTGGTGGCCCTACCACATTTTCCAAACACTGTTATGGGAGTGCTGTATTACTTCATTGATACCAGAAGGGAGTTTGTAAAGTCCTTTACCTCTACAAAATTAACTGTAAAATAACAAACTAAACCCCAACAGTTGCAATCATTAAATGTGCCTGTTTATCACTTTATCAAACTCATTTCAATGCCATTTGCATAAGTGGAAGTTTTTTTTGCTGCAAAGCAGCAAAGGTTTAGTGCAGCACTGAACAAGGGCTGCATACAGAAAGAGCAAATAGCTTTGGAACAGGAACAGCAGGGGGGCAATTAATGCTGGCAGGAGGGATGGCTGGAAAATGTGAAAATCATTGCATGGTAGTTTTAATGTTTTGATTTAAAAAGAATAGTATCAGAGAGCCTCAGCCACTTCCTGCATGATAAGAATGAGATGCCTCCACAGTGCAGTCAGAGAGAAGGAAGATATTACAGTAAAGGACTTTTGGAAATAAATCTCCGTTTCCCGAGGCTAAATCATTCCCTCTGCCAAGGGCTCGTTGTGACGCTGTGGCAGCCAAATGGAGAGCACTGAAGGTGATGAAGGGCTCTTGCATTCAAGCACTGAATGTCTCTGCTCAGTCCCCTGGCTGACAGCTGCTAGTGGAGAAGCGGGAGGCCCACACCAAGCCACTGTGCCCTATGTCCCATTACCTGCTCCTGTGAGCAGAGGCAGGACAAACTGTGGGGTCACCAGGAGGGATTGCACATTCCTGATTTCCAGGTCCTGTGCTGAACTCCCCAACCAGGCTACAATTCCCAGGAGGTGACTTGATGGACAGAACCCAGCCCGAATTCCATGACCAACAGCCAGCTTGTGCCCCCCTGCAGTGCTCCAACATCCATGGACCTCCCTCTCCACTTCACCAGCATCCCCTCTGCTGGCTGAAGCAGCACAAGAGCAGCAGGGCAGCTGCTCCTGTGCAGCTGCACTCCTCCATCCAGCGCAGTTTGTCCTGGGACCTGAAGGGTCAGTGCAGTGACCAAATCAAACACGTCCCTGAATTCCACCCATGCCTGCTCCTCTGCCACACAGCTCAAGTCCTCCAGTGCAAATCACCCCAGACTCTGCCATTTGCCAGTGGGATGAACAAGGAGAAGCACAGTCATTATGATCATGGGATTACACGCTGTAGGCAATACTTATTAACAGAGAAAGGCTGTCCATTTTTACTGGAGATTAAAAAGAAGCTCCTTATGCTTCAGACAGCAAACCTACATCCTTTAATAATGTCAGCGAAGATCTTAATTATTTCCCATTAAACCAAGGGATAACATGACATTTAGATCAATTTTGTTACTTCAGTAATCTCGGAATTTGCAGTCAGGCGAGGAATATTGTAACCCACCTTGAGATATGTGTCCTTTCTCACTAGCTGCATGAGGGAAAAGTCCACTACTGCCTACCACTTTGCCTCTGCAGCAACATAGAAAAAGAAAAGGTCCTAAGGTCACACACAATTTGCCTGGTTAAAAAAAAAAAAAAAAAAGAGCCAAGCTCATTTCTCAGTTTTCATTAAGTCTAATATGCAAAGTTAGAGATTTTGTGCCTGTCAGCACAAAACCCAACATGGAAGGCAAGAATGTTTTCTCCCTTGGTGCAGGCTAATTCTGTGACCCTACTGCCACTTTTCTGGTGACCCTTCACAAGCAAAGATTTCCATTCCTCCTAGAAATCCGTTTGCAGTGTGTTGGTCTCTCAGGTTCTTTTTCTCAAGTGCAGCTAATGAGCAGACAGATCTTCCCAAGAGGAATTCCCAAGTAAAAACTGGAACACGAATGGGAAAATTGAATTATGCACCCTCTAGTTTCTACAGAGCCAGCAGCCAGCTGTTATTCAGCTACTGCATAAGAGATGACACATGGACTTGGCACAGGATCATGGCTTACTTGCTTGTTCCTGAAGCAAGGAAGAAGGGAAAAGCCTCAGGGAAGAGCCAGTTGGGCAGATGGTACATGCAATACAGTAACATCTCATGGTAAAGCCATGAAGGCAAAGCAAACAAAACCCTAACCCCATCTTTGCTCCACAGGTGGCAACAGTAGACTTGGGCCAAATTGAAGTCCTACTGGAATCAGTGGAAGGCACCTGTATGTCAGGCTTCCTTATGAAGGTGTAGATGATCCAGGCACAAAGCAGTGAAGCCAGGGCTGTGCTTGGGCTGGGAAGGAGGAAGGCCATGTATGAGGAAGGTGTGGGGAGGCTGCCCCTGTGCTGAGGATCTCCAGTGCACAACAGGTACTGCAGGTGTTCCAAAGGGGCAATTGCCACCATCCAGAGGAGCCAGGAACTGCTCTGATTTTCACCAGGGCTGCTCCTCTCTTGCACAAGAGCTGTGCTGAAGTTTCAACAGCTTATTTAGCTGACAGCTAAGTCCATCAGTCTTTTCCAATTTAAGTATAAAATTTCTGGTGCAATATTTAAGAACAATAGCGCTCAAACATCTCTGAGAATTGCCATTTTCCAGTTCTTAATGATAGCTGACTGGGACCCTTTACATAACAATCCTTTCCATATAATCTCATCTAGTTAAGCTCCACCCTATCAAAAATCTGTAAATACATGTCTTTAATGAGATGTAGCTTGGTAACTTTTTTCCTCACAATTTTGGTTTTCTTTTCTTTTTCAAAACTATGCATTTAAGAGCAGCTACTCCAAGCTGTGATATAGTAACTTTCTGATGGTAGGAGTAATCCTGTATCATAGATGAGGTGCTCCAATCCCTTTAGAACCTGATGAAAGAAGGCAAAAAATTTCTCAGCCAGAGCCACAATATAAGTCTTTGGAAGAGAAAGCCTATCTTTTGGCTACAATAAAAAGCTACAATTCTTTGGAAAAAGGTACCTCAAATAACATAAAAAGTAACTTCGAACTACAATGGATTCTTTCTTGACAAACCCTTCAATGAGTCTTTGGGGGAAAGAAAATTACTGGTCTTTTTCTCATGGTAAAAAAGGAGGGAAGGGGGAATCACCATCACCACCTACTAGTAAAAATTATACAACACACTTGTTAAATAAAGTAGTAAACTTTCATGTTTCCTATATAGTAAAAATTTAGTAAGGCCAGCAGCCATCATATCAATACTACATCATTAGCAGCAACTTTATGAGATGCTATTGCATGGCTTTAAATTCCTAAAGTAAAGACCACACAATTACTGCTGGAACTGACTGTTTCAGTTATCAGAATAGGTTAATATTTGGTCAAAGTTGCAGATTTTCTGTATCGCAGCACCTTTAAGGGATATTGCGTAAAATATCACGGACAATAATGTCTTCTTGGCAAGGTTAATGAGCACATAAGGTCACCATAACCAACAAAGTGTGCAGTTGATACAGAATAAATTTTGGGTTTAGTATTTACCAATCTACCACATTTCTACAGTTGGGCCAAACAGAAAATAGCAATGTTCTTATGTTGGATAATCCTCAAGCAGATTATATGGGTGCTTACTTTACCTAAATTACTTGGTATTGTCAGTCAGGTAAAATAATGTAAAATTAATGAGAAGATTGAAAACTAAGCAATGCCCTCCTTGGGGTATAAAATGAACCACTGCAAATAACTTGATCGGATTTCTCCTAGAATTCTGCACTGTACGTTCTCCAACATTAAATGATTCATCTCATCCCCAATGAAAAGCCTGAAAAGTTGGAATCCAGGGAAAACTACATATGTGTGATAACAAGAAATCATGACAGCCACAAGTGAGCTTCAGATGTGCCTAAAAAAAGGCAGGAGGAAGAATCCCTCAGTTCATCCCATAAATCTCTTTTTCTCTGTTTCTTTTTCTCAGTTTCATGTTTTGTTTTCCTTGTTTCCCTCTTCCCTCACCTCCATATCTTGCAGCTTCTTGTAAATTCATGGTGCTGGCAAGGTGATTTCTAATCTAGATTTGATGGACTTCTTTGCCTCTAAAGCTGCTATAAAACATTTCACTGACACACTGATGATGCATGTGAGCTCAGAACTGGCTGCACTCATTCTTAAACAGAGGCATCACTATCATTTCAGTTTGTTACATACACCCAGTGAATGAGAAGTGACATATAATGTGCAATAATATTCAAGATAGAGAGTATTTTCAGTGTTTGTCTTCAGTAGGATGGAGAAGGGGCCTCTTGTACATCAAGACCTGCTTTTGGGTTCACTAAATCTGTCTCAGCCAGAAGCAGAGGGAGGCAGAGGCTTCACAGACTGTGGCAGGACCAGACTGCGTGCACGCACATTTTAGGAGTCTGTAAACACTGCAGGAGCAGGTTATCTTAGGCCAGCTCTCAGTAAAAAGTCATTCTGGGACTAAAACAGAAGGGCCACGAGTGCAAACATGCCAAGGGCTTGCTTGTCTTGTACAAAGGAGAAGTCGTTTCCATCCCTTTAGGAGTTTCTGCCCCGTTTCTGGGAAAGCCACGCAGGCAGAGCGCTGTGTGCCTCTGGCTGTTTATGCTTCCTTGCTGTGGATGATGTTAATTCAACTATCCATGTACCCCAGGAACAAGAAAAGGAAGGATGTGCTTCGATTAGCATCTGGACTTGGAAGTGAAATTTAATTATAAAGCTATCATTTCATTAGTGAAATGCCTGCTAAAATCTAAACTCTCCTTAATCCCTGAAGGGTCACTAACGCTTAAGCTTCCCTGAGACTTCAGCAGCTCTGTAAAACCCTGCCCTGTTTAAGATGTGAATCACAGCCTCCCTTGCTATCCTTGCAGAACACACTCACAACTCCCAGCACGGCTGGATATCCCTCCTCACTTGGCTAAGCCTTACCCAGGGCAGCCTGACAAGCCACTGGAAGAAAGGGAGAAGTTCAAATTATTTTGTAGGAGAAACAGAACAGCAAAAAAGACCTCCAAGGGCAGGTATTTTGCTTAAGTCACAAGCTGATCTATCAAATCAAGAACACCATTAAGCTTCTTTATCCTTCCTATAACACAAGAGTATCATAGCAGAAAAAAAGAAAATCAGTGTGTAATGCAGCTCATGAGCACCAAACTGACCCATCTGCAGTAAAAAATGAACATGCAGGCCTTGCATGAAGGGCAAAAGACTCCAAGAGAGGCAATTGGTCATTCAAAAGGCTGAAAGGTTGACTCATTTGCAATTCCTTGTTTTCCTGATCTATCTTCTTCTCTCACAACCCTGGCCTCCCACCTGTATTTTCTGTCCTAAGATAGAGAATATATCTATATATAGATATCTCTACCAACCCACCCTAAGCCAACCTACCACCTGCCCTTGCACTCTCCTCCAAGGCTACTGTGCTCCCAGATCTTGCCCATCACCACGTTCACCACCTCCCTTTCTCCTCCTCTCAGTGGGCCCTTGTAAAGGGGCAGTCACTCAGAGATGCTCCTAAGGGTGACAATCAGCTCAACCTTAAAATCCTCACTCAGGTATGACAAGTCCCTGGGCATTTTTGTGCTAAAACAAGCTGACATCTCCCTAGAAAGCCCAAGAATTGCTGCTCCCTCCAGAGCAGGTACCAGGGGAAGGAATGTGAGGAGCCATAAGCAGGATAAGGTGTCCTCAGAGGACAAAATGGGTCTTCTAGGAACCACCCAGGAACTGCTTCTGCCTGGGAATACCACCAGGGAGAAAGGAGTACAAGCTGCAGTGTCAGCAGGGCAGGTTCCTGGGCCCTGCATAGATGACTGCAGGTGTAATAACAGCATCTTTATTTCAGGGGTCACGCCTCCAATTAGTTACTCCAATTACCATTCAACACTCACGGCTGACAGCACACCCCAGCTGGTGCCTGACCAGTGTCATACAGCAGGCAACAAGCTGAATTTCCTACCCATGGAAACCATCACCAGTTTTAATTTTGAATGTGAACCTTGATGCAGGATTCTTTTATTGCCTTGACGTTAGGCTAATACACGAGGAAAAACCACTTAAAATTGCTAGAAAAGGAAGGCGGTTCACAATACAATCAGCAAAGCACTTCAGTAAACCCACAGCAAACTAAAAAGATGCATTTGTTTCTTCTGGAAAAGGAGTTTCTTCTAATTAACATCTTAAACAGCACAGGCCTATCCCTTTATCCCTTTAATCACAACTTCTCACAATTAATATAGCTATGTCATCTTGGTAAATAAGCCATTTCATTTATAATGCAAGAAGCACTTGTTACTCCCAGGCTTTTGTAATCCAACAAGTCTGACTGCATAATTTATGAACCCTTATGAAATGTCATATGCTGCTCTGTGATCCTCTGAACTTGCCATCACTTAAATGAAAAACAAAAGGCAGAAAGCAAATGCGCTGCTGGTTCTGCTGACAGAGCTTACTTTTGTGTTTTTGTTACAGAAAGTTACCATGGCTATCCCGGGATATGATTCAGGGTGAATAAAAGCCAATTTACCAAATAATAAATCCCACAACCTCCTCCCAGCTCCTAAACTTTTAAACTGGATATTTATTTTTCCAACAAAGCCATTGAAAATGAAAAAATTGGTACTCTGAGGCCTTGACTGTGGCTTACCTAGTCAAATCAAGTATTAGGCTGAAATAATTAAAGACCTGAAGACAAAGTTTGGTCAGCTTTCTGCAAATATAGGGTGAATATTTTCTGAATCTTTGTTTACTCAGCTAGTTCAATTTAATGACTATTTCTATTCAAGCTGCAGACTCCACCAGAAATTTAAAAAAGTATAAAACCAGAGAGATTTTTTCCTCTTCTTTAAAAAAGAATCATGTGAGAATAAATGACTTCATTTTCCAATAATATTTCATGTTTCTAAGTTAATTTAAAATACAAAATGTGCTTAAATAAGCTTATCTCTGTGCATATTTATTATCCTTAAGGTAATTTAAACTACTTTAAAATGGTTCTTCTTGGAAATGGTAGTTCCACATTTTTTATCGGAACCTTGAACATCTATGAATTCTAATTTCTATCTATCAAAAAATTCTAAACATGGTTTGACAAGGATGACAAATTTTTGAAACAATCCAGTTTTAAAAAATAATCAAGCACCACCTTTCACTGTAATAAAAACAAGAATGCACACTAAGCTCTCTATATGCTTCAGTAAATAGGCAAATACCTAACACAACCTCCTATTCATTTTGCTGATTAGGCACTGTAATAAAGACGATGTTTGCCAATGTGTGCTTGTAGACTGGTGACCCATAAGCATCATCATAAGGAACTAAATATGTACAAATCCAGAATATAAAATATTAATACATCACTTATGCCAAGATTTTCTTTTTACTGATTTAAATGAATAAGTGAGCTCATTACTTGGATTTAAACCAACCAACCCCATTTCTGTTTTCATCCTCAGATGTAACATTTTATATATTAGCTGTCTAAGGGTTTCATTAGAGTTGCAATACTGTCAGTGTGGGAATCCAGCCTTAGGTCACTAAACTGGATTAATAACAACATAGAAAGCCACTAATAAAAATGTGACAAATAAAATAAAACAATATTCCCATAATTTCAAGAATGTTATGGACCTGCTGTGTTTTTCAAAAAGCAGTATCTAAGTATTGTTGTTTATCTGTCCCATATTTTTAGCACTCTGGAAAAAATTAATTACCATGAGTTAGTTTAAACAATCTTAGTCTAGACAGGCAACCCTTAGGAAATATAGAAAAAAAACCAAACCAAAAAAAACCAAAAACAAAAACAAAACAACATAAGAAATGAATCATGAGCTAGTTACTATAGTAATACTTCTTCTAGACCAATAGCATATAATATTATTCATCACAGCAAATCCAAAGCGATGAAATGTCACACTGTTCAGCAGAGATCCTTGTTTCTATAAGATGCAGGAATCAAATACTCAGGGGTATGAGTTGGGGGGTTGATATTTATGCTCTCATCAGCCACAGGCTTCCCTAGATAACACTATATTTTTATTGTATACCACAGTATGGTAATCCAACAAATTTTTTGCTTTTCAGCTGTGCTGTATAAATCGATTTTATACTTCCCCAAGACCAGGCAGAACTGGATATGGGGACAATCAGGATTAATGTGTGAATATTGTAATATTAAACTTTTAAATGAAGTGCACACTAGAGAAGACTGAGAGACAGGGGATTTAAAATGCTGGTACAGACTAAAACAGGAGAGCAGACAGACACCGTTTCCAGCTTTTGCAATGGTTCCTTATCACAAATCCTCTGATGGGTACTCTGGCAGCTCTCGTGCTCTACAGTGATTTTTCCCTATTTGCACCTACCCATGAAACCATGGCCTTTCCTCTTAAATGGAGACCTCATCAAAGCCATCCATTTTTAATTCATCTTTTCCTCTGTGTACGTTTTACTTGCAGGTACTTATTTACTTAGCCTTGCAAAGTTGGGACATTATTTAGGTACAAGTCTAGAAGACGAGGTGGCCTTGTGGGTATTTCCCACATGAGGACTGGCACTGCACCTTCCACATTTGCTTCAGATCACCCTGCAAAGGATTTCTACTCAAGTAAAGCTTTTAGAAAGCAAGCAGATAATATCCACTGTGAAAAAAGAATAATACCCTAATTGATTTTGGTTCTAATCTGGACCCAAGGAGAACTGCTTTTCTTCTATATTGAAAAGTTCCTGTATGCTTCTGTCCTCTGCTAGTACTGTTAACATAAAACACAGCTTTCACTCTGTTTATCTTCATGAGAACGCATTTTCTGAAGAAAAATGGAACATAATCATCCTGCTCTTTTCCAAGTATGTGATAAACCCCAAATTTATACAGAAAGGCAGCAGGAATCTGGCTGGGCACTAATAATGAAGTATTGTCATCATATCCAAACACTTTTAACTTAAATTACTCATTTAAAGTACTCTGTCCTGTGAGTTATTCTGTCCATACTGAGAAGACTGGAAAAATCAGTGGGAGGTTAAGATGATGCAGGCACATTTTTCTTGTCTTTCATTTTGATTCATAATTGTGTTACACTTAATCCTCGTGTGCCCATTTTCCTCATAAAGTCCTTCCAAGGAACTCCCAACAGATAGAAAGTGATGGGAGGCTGCTCACAGCATCGGAGCAAGCAACTCAGAGCAAAGTCTCAGAAGAGCCAGGGAGAAAGATGGAAACATTTATAATTAAAATGCTGTGCAGCTACACAGCCACCATGTTTAACCCCCTAAAAAAAAATCGAGAAAAATGTCAATGACAAATTCCACTGGCATACTCAATCTCTCTGGCATCACCAAAAAATCACTGGTGTACAAAGTCCCCTCTGGTCCAGTATTTCCCCTTTCAGTGCAGTCTGTTTACCCTCTAGTCAGTTTTCTATCAATTCTCCAATTCTTCCATGACTCCAAATCTTCACAAATACTTTCCCTAGTGGCAGTTTACAAAAATCAAGGTGGACAATACCTACTATATTTTCATCCTTGGGAAACCAGCTGTTTTCTCAGGAGATTAACAGATTATTCTGACACAACCTTTCTTTTAATACAGGTTTTATTTTTTTAATAGGTTTTATTTTATATCATACCTCCAATATTTTTAGCCTTACTACCTTAAAACAACTCTAAAATCTCAAATTTTTGAATTTAGAGAGCCAAGTACCTGATTGCCAGATCTGTGGTTTTCTTTCCTTTTTTTTTTTTTTTTTTTTTTCCTTTAATCTGTGAATATTACAGACAGTGTATTAGGGAAACACTGGAAGTCGCTCCATTTCATGGCAGTGAACTTAGGCAGAAGAGGAGGAAGCTGAGGATGGAAGAGAAACCAAAGGTGGAGGCTGGTAAGACACTGTGAGAGCCTCCTCAAAGGTTAATGGCCTATCCTTTTGGATCAGAAAAACTTTTTTTTTTCTGATGACACCTCTAGAAACTACAGACTCTGTAATATACTTGGCGTTGACAACACTGAAGTGGAGACTGTCAGGTAATTCTGATACAATTTATGTAACATATACACATCACTATTAGTCAGCTGCAAGATCGAGAGTTAGGGTATTCTTGTGCACAGATAATAGGTATTGCTGAGCTACCTGATGCTCAAAATATTTTCATAAAAGCCAATCTGAAAATCACATATGCTAGTTAAATTTAAAGATTATGGGCTTTTGTTCTTCAGAAGCCATTCACATCCCTACTTTTCATGAAAATAGGTTCTCATCATTTTGAAGAAACAGAGGAAGAATAAGCTGTTATTAAATTGTTATGGTACTGTAAGTTGATTAACTGGGAACTAGGAAAGGTCTAGAGCTAATAAAGTGATAGTTCTTCATTCTTATTCAAAGGACGGGAGTTTTAACCATATACACAAGTAATTCATTTGAAACTTATTTGTCTTAATAGATATTCATTTGAGGATTTCTGCAGCCTCTCTTTCCCCAGAGTGTTAGATAGTTCTTTTCAGAGCAACAGCTGCAGCAAACCTAGTTAAAATAAAGAGCAGGCAGCACACAGATCCATACATATGCTTTGCAAGAAACAGGCAGCATATCCAGATTTATATGTGTGCCACTCCCCTAGGATATCATAATTGTGTTTGTTCTTTTAATAACTTTAGGCTCCAGTGATCAGAATAAAAATTCTATGCTGAAGCTAATGCTTCATCCTTAGTTCACCTCACTACCCTGAATTATATAGTAAGCAGACTTAAATAAATGCAGGAGTCTGGCTCCTTCCTTACACCAGACTCCAGCCACACACATAATAGGTTGCCTGATTTAATTCAGGGTCTCTCTCTTCAAATTTTATTTTGTTTTCACAAAATATTCTGCTCAGCCATTTCTTTCCGTGCACAGCTTTCCGAGCCCGCCTTCCAGCATTTGGTGAATTGCAGCCTCCCTGATAGGAGCAGCACATCAAGCTTCCTGACTTGCAAGAGCAGTTGGGTTATTTAGACAATCGTGTTCTTCCTAATTATTATATCTACATTTACAACCTCTTTCCACAAACATACCCTGAATAACTGAGTTAGTTGAGCAGATTATTAAGTAGGCATGGCCTTTCAGCAGCTATTGCAACTACAGCATGCCAGTCCTAATCTAATGATTACTTATGATTTTTTAATTACTATAACCAGGCTGCAGATTACCTTGTAATGAAGACAGATTTATACAATCTATACAGTTTCCTTATAGATTGCCAATATCTATGAGGGGCATTGAGACAGAGGTCATAGGTAGCACGGGCTAATGGGACAGTGGTGAGCAGAAAGCCAAACCCCAGTCACTCAGTGTCTAGTCCAATGTGTCATGCAACATAATGGCTAAAAGTGAGCTGAACATGCCTAAATATACCCCCATTTTCAGTTTCTGACCACCTTGAAGGACTTTTTTCTTACATGATCTGACACTATCTTGAACCCTATTTGAGACCAGAAACAACTGCTTTAGGAAGTTATAGAATCATAAAAGGGTTTGGGTTGGAAGGAATTTTGAAAACAATCTAGTTCCAGCCCCTGTCCTATAGGCAGGGACACCCTTCCACTAGAGCAGGTTGTTTAGAGCCCTCTCCAACCAGGCCTTGAACACTTCCAGAGATAGGGGATCCACAGCTTCTCTGGGCAACCTGTGCCTCACCACCCAATTCTTGCAAAATTCTTGGAGGCCTTGCTGGATTAGGCAAGACTATTTGTCATTCTTACATGAAATACATGGGTAGTTTTTGCCTCAAATAACTCAAAACCAGCTTCCCAATAAAACTCCAAGCAAGGCTGTTGATAATGCTGGTGGAAATAGAATGTTGATATGCACCAGTTCCCTGGCCAGCGCATTATGTTGACCCTTTTCTCTTCATCGTTACCAGTCTCACTGTTCTCCTGAGAACAATAATGCCCCTTTGTTTCCATATCTCCTCTACCCTTACTTAACTTTCTTCTATGGCTCTGCTGGGTGCCACCTTCCACACAACTCCCTTAAAATATTTTCCTTTCTTCCTTCCCATGGATGGGAGTCACCCAACATAATTTGACATCCAATGTCTGGTGCCAAAACTGCCTTTCTAGAATCGCCTTAAATCCCATGTCTCTGGTTTTCCCAGTAATGTCTCTGCCACCGTGTCAATCTCTGCCAGGACCCTGAGGGCACTGACTGGCCCCACTGGAACCCCCACTCACACCCCCTGCCCACGGCCAGGAGCTCCAGGTAGCTCAGCTTTGGGCTCCCAGACCTTGCCTGGGCTGTGCCTGTCTCCAGTCCCATCTTCTGGGTGAACCTCGGACCAATGTTGGACCCATCAGCACATTCTGCTGCTCTGACTGGATTCATACCCTGGCTGCTTCTGGGGCTGCTCCTGGACCCCATCACCAGCCCCCAGCTCTGCTGAGGCCCTGTGGGACTGTGCCCTGGTCAGTGAGAACACAGCCCCAGTTCCCTTCACTGTTTTCCTTTCTTTTCCTTGTGAAGTTCAATCCCCTCAGCCTGTTCTTCCTCAACATATGTCCCTATGCTCCATTTTTCCTGTGTCCTGATTTTCTTCCACTTTCTCCCCAGGATATCGTTTTGGCTGCTTTGTTTTTCTCAAGCTTGAATTTATCTTTCTATGACACCTTCCTATTCCCCCATTTTTCCCCTTTCAAGTTCACTTGTCTTTTAAACCCTACCTCAAAACTCCATTTAATTCATTTATTCAAGCTGCTTTCCCCTTTGAGGATTGTCCTCCATGAGGTCTTTGAGTCTAGGCAATAAAATTCACAGACAAGAAAGCATCTTACCACACTTGGTGGTCTCAGACATAGTCTGCCCTAACCTTGGACTGAAAATCTTAATCTTTTAACTATTTGTTCCTGGGAAAAGCCACCTTTCTTCACATACCATTAATTTTCTGTGACTATGCTGCTGTAACTTTAAACAGAGAGATTTTGATTGATCTGACCTGGCTTGTTGTTAAGAAATACTTGTTCCTGGGATGAAAAGGAGTCTCTCTGCTCATGATTGCTGACTCAAGCCACTTGGTAGCCCACATGCTCCTCACCAAAGACATATCAGTCATCACACATCAGGCAGGAGTGACCTCCACAGGTAGTCAGAAGTTCCCTCACTGAGATATCACACATGGTTTCACCCGAAGTTCTTTCCCACTCACAAAGCAGGCCTGTCCTCCAAGCATTCAGACCTTCTGCCCTTCTAAAATGCAGCATCTTGTGCCTGATCAGCAACCTGATGAAAGTAGGCACGGATATGGGAATGATAACTGTATTGTTTTTATTTTCCACTGTCTTAATGGAAAAAAATAATGTATACATATATGTCCTCATGCATTTTAAAACTCAGCATATTTCCTATATCATAGATACAATTATACACCACATACACAAGTCTAACTGGAAACTGAGTGAAGGCTGAGGAAAAAGTGAGAAAACTTCCACTTCTCAAAGTCTCTGTAGCAATCCTGGCTGAAACATCTCAGTTTTCTCTCAGGAGGCAAGGGATGCTCTCTCAGCGTTATCAGCTGTTCTACATGGTATGGAAAAAATACAAGAACAGATACTCCAAATTGGGATGAGTTCAGCATTTTTTTTACAGTTCATTTAATCAGTAATCAGGTAAACTTAATCTGGTGCCAAAAACCCGCATGGTTATACCTACTTTTGAAACCCAGCATACCCAAATGAGGGAGGAAATTGCTTTAGCATGATTTATAACAGCAATGAAGAGTTATATTCTTTTTGGTAATGACATTGTGTGATACATTTTCTCTTTGGGGAGAAAGGCTCTGAAGTGCTTTAAGCTGTCTCATCTACCACTACAGACTCCAGCAAAACTGTGGAATCCTCACGAGAATCACGACTGTATAAAAATCCAGTTATAACCCACAAGCTTCCCTGCACTTTGGTTGTGTTTTTTTGTTGTAGATTCTAGGCTCCATCAAACTTCCATGGAAAATTTGCCAGTTTTATAACTCATTGGGCCATCGAAAGGCTTTAGCTGTATATTTTGGCTGCTGTGTTTTTGGGCAGCTTTTAGAGTGAAAGGGGAGAGGCAGAACCCGACGAGGAGGGAGCGCAGCTTGTTCATGACCTACAGAAAATGAATGAACTGTGCAGCACAAACTCCCAGTGTACAAATGGGAAGGGCACTGCTTAAAACCAGTCCTTGCTTTGGCAGCTGGGAGGGTCAGTGCCACTTCCAGGGCTGGCAGAGGCTGCCTGGAGCTGGTGTCTGTCCCATCCCCCTTGCACAGGTAGCGTGTGGCAGCTGAGCTGCGGCAGCAGCCTGTGCACTCTCTTTGCCCATGAGATGAAATGCATTAGCTTCCACTTCCTGCAGCCACACTACTTACCAGATGGATTCCTAACAAACAGCAGAACCCAACTGCTGAATTATTTTACATATGCTTGGAAAGCCTGGGAGGAAAATAAACACAAAATAAATTACTAATGGGAATTGAGTGATGCATTTTTGAGTGCAACAGACCCCATCATTATTTCAAAAATCCTCTGTGCATTACAATTTCATTTAAGAAAAGTCAAAAATCAAAGTAGTTTTGCACTCTAAGTGAGATAACAGGTCTAATTTTCACTCAGTAGAAATATGAATCCTGTTCCTATCTGAGCACCTGTTCATTAGCAACGGTGTACAAATATGTTAAAGCTCATATTGTGCTGCAAATATGCTTCAGCTTTGCCGGCAAGAAATTCCCTTTTCCCTCTTCACTATGAATTTACATTGCTGCTTCTGTACAACAGCTATTATTATTATTATTACTACTTTTTCTTTTGGTTTGGGCTTTCCATCTTAGGAGGTGCTCTGGTTTTTTCAGCTTTAAAAAAAAAAAAAAAAAAAAAAAGATCCAAATGAAATTAACGCAGCCACGAGAGGGAGCCTCTGATGTCTTTGTAGAGAAGAAAAAGCTATTGACAGTGACAGAGAAATTAATTAAAATAATTATAGTTGAGAAATTGAATTCCAAGAAGCAGTGACTTTGCCTTAAGACCAAATTCTATTTCAGTGTAAGGTTTTGTGAAAAGATGTAATTTATAGTATAACTGCCTCCTTTCAATATGCAAAATATTCAGAGGAAGGACAAAAATCTGACTGGGATGAGAAGAACTTTGATTAACAGTTGCTTAATCAAAAAATGCAGCAACTCTTCAGCCACAGTGAGTAACAGAAGCAATTCAGGCTACTCAAGAGAGCCAGCCCTTTGCAAGTAGATATTAATATATAAATAACAGAAGGGTAGCAGAATAGTACCAAATTTTCATTATCTAGACATAAACTTTTTTATGGATTTCACAAAAGAAAACATGCAGCTTCTTTCTTCTGTGTGAAGCCTGTGTGAACACAGGTTTTGTATATGTCACGGCTGCCTTGGCAAGAAGGGGATGAAACTAGAGCTCTCCAGAAAAGACAGAAGAGCTTTCTCAGACCTCCCAACATCTTGCATAACCCTATCATGTTCCCTAGACAGCTGACCTTCAAAATGTCATAAAAATAGGCAATATTAAAAGTACACTTCTACAGAGTAGCATCTGTGTTTTATATCCTATTCCTGTCATGGCTCTTCAGAAGAAATCTTCCTTAAAGCATATTTTGCTTAAAGGATAAAAAAAGGATATAGTATGTTTGCAACTAGTATCTTCAACAGTACATTTAGTGAAATATTCATCACTTGTTCTAGTCCCTGAACTACTTCTGAATTTCTTATGTCATTTTTTAGAAGAGACTCACCATATAAAGACCTTTTATGTTGGTATTTTTTAACTATCATCTTTCTAACCAAGAAATTTTGCCAGGGGGCTTTACTTCACAATTACAAAAACTTATGTTTTAGTTTACTTGGTCTGGAACTGTGAAATTTCCCTTTCTCTTCCCACCAATGGAGGAAAATACTGCCAGGGAAGTACCAGATTGATTTCTCAGATGTATAGTACTTACCATCCTCCCTCAATATGCTTGTCATGCATGCTAGGGGACTCAGTTCTGGGCTTTTCTTTCCCATAACTGGCACAAATGTGCTACTGGAACCCACACCAGTAACACTGCTCAGTTGAAGCTATCTTTCATTCTCACATCCAAAATAACTCTGCACAGGCAACCCAAGGAGTAACACAATGGGCACAATTAGGTATTTAAAAAATCTTGTCCTAATATTTCCCAAAATCCGAAGCTATTAAGCCAGAGATAAAACAAAAACAAAATTTCATTTAAATGCTGCACTACAAAGTGACAGGGCACTGAAAGTAAGGATTCCTACTGAAGCAGCTTTAGCTACAAGCCTCCCTGCCAACTCCACCTTCCCCAACACAGCACAACCCCTCTCGACTACACATCTGTTCATCACACCTAATATAATCTCAGTTATATAAGCAGCTCCAGCACAAGGCACTTGATATAAATGTTGATGTCATGGTGATTTTTAAAAACAACATTTCTATTAACATTCTGTCTTCAGCCTTCCCAGTTGGCTGACTGCAGACCATTTCCCAAGATGTTCCAGTTCTTCCCTGCAGAGCTTTCTCATGTATCTTAATAATAATTCATAACATTTCTATTGCACCTTTTACTTTGACTCCCACTGACATATTCAGCTGTGACTTCAGAGCAGCAGTAACACTGTTGTAGCTGCGATTGCCTCCAGGATACATCAAGGCAACATTTGTCAGGAAAAGAAATATATTTTACTAGACCAATTAAGATAATTATAAAAAACAGACCATCTCACAGCCACACAAGGCCTTCTTCACAAAATCTGCTGTATTGTCTCTCCTGCAGTTATGAACTAGAAAACGCCTGCTTAATGGTGTGCTGGCCAGAAGATTGAATTGATTTGGAATATAACCTAACCTCATTACAGGAGTTATAAGTTTGCAGAGATTTTATATTTCGAGCCGGGGCAAAATCTAATCAAACTAGAAACATATTTTCAAAAGCACTTTTCCTCTCTCTCTCATCATTAGACTCTTCACTGACCTCCTTAACCTTTTCATATATATGTGGATCAGTGAGTAACTATTTACATTTTACATGCTGAAAATTAAGAGGCCAAGAAATGCATGCCAGAACAAAGAAGAGAACGTAGATCAATCTGATGCTAAAGCAATCAAGGAGAAAATTAGGGAAAATCACTCTGCAGATCTGTTCCAGCATTTTCCCTCTGCAGTTTCAGGAATGAGTAAAACAAGCAATCACATGCCACAATAAATTAGCCTACCTCCAATAGCATACACACAAGGCCAAAAACCAGTGAGCAAACATCACTGAACATAGTCTAAAAAGCGTAAAAATTATCTTCCTTTTGGCAAAGATGTAAAATGCTATGCAGTAAAATACCAGAACCCTTAGTAGATGGTGATTGCAAACTTCTCCCATAGCCTCAGCAGTGCTCTCTGATCCCAAGGAGTTAAATTCTACAATCAAGCACAGTTCAACTTCCACAATCTCATCCAAAACTGGCACCTCTGATGAGGCTGTGAAAGGTCACGAGGAGACCATGTGGGATACAGACACCTGAGCAACCGGAAAATCCATTTTACACGTGTGAGTTCATTTAATTATCTACTTAGATGGCAGGAATCTCTTGTCACTGTTGAACTAAGGTCATTGAATCATGAGCTTAAAATACAGTATTCTTCATCCCTCTGTCCAGATTCAAGGTTTCAAGGCCATCATGGCTTTTATGTAACCAACTATGAGATGTTGCCAATGGAGCAGTCATTTCATCGCTACACAAGGGAAACGTACCCACACATTCAGAATCACATATGAGAAGAAATGTCTCAAAATGCAGGTATGTCTGTGAAATCAGTCACTTTGCAACTTCTGAACATTTTTATTTCTGTGTGGTATGTCCTTGCCATATTTGAGAGATGTTTGGTGTAATCTGTGCAATGGAGAATTACATCTAGGACTGACTGCTAGACAACACCTAACTGTAATAGCCAGCATATTCCAATGAAAGCCAGTTCATTTGACCTTCGGCATCTTGTTTCAACCAAGCCAGGAACACTCCTGCTATGCCATCTGTTCCTACCACGGAAGCAGCAACACAAGGACACTGAAGAAGACGAGCTGTGCCTGAGCACTCTGGTCCTACTTGAGCCAAGGCAGCATACGGTCATGTTGTGTGTTCACCAAGACACCAGTGCAAAGAACTTCCTAATTTCAGCTGAGGAAGGTAGCCAGGCTAGCTAAAAACAACTGTGTCACTCATAACAGCAATAACAAGGGTGGTAAGAGTAACAGCAACAGCAAACCACGACAGCACTGCCCTGCCTAATGTCTTTATAGTTTTAATTTTCTGCCATTCCCTTCACTTACATTGGAATGCAGATATTTAGCTCTGTATTGAAAGGGTTGCTAAATTGTTTCACCCTGACTAAGTGCTCCATTTATCTAGACTAAAGTTAGAAGAGATATGAAAGGGAGGAAGATTAGTTACATGTGGCCAAAATTAAGTATTTCTTAGGCCATATTTCCAGGCTAGAATTATCCAGTTTCTGAAACATGAGCAAAAATGTTCCCATGTGTGTATACAAGTCTTGCTGGATTCACTTGAAATTTCAAATAGCAGGTCTGAGATCTTCATCTGCTTCTTCATGTTATGAGTACACCACAGCCTTGCACCCAGCTTGCTGTAAGTCCATGTACTTTGGACATGACCTGCACATCACATTCAGCCATTCCATAATTATACAATGTCTGTATAACAGAGTGTCTCCCACACTTCTCATTTCCCTCTCAGGACTGATGGACAAGTCTGACAGGGAGGCTTCCTCTGATGTGTGTTGATATTTGGTATCTCACAGAACAGCAGAACTGCTGAGGCTGGAAGGGACCTTCTGATCATCCAGTCCACAGCCCCAGCTCGGCCAGGGACAGCTGGAGCAAGCTGCCCAGGACTGTGTCCAGTACTTGAATATCTCCTCGGATGGAGACTCCACCACCTCTCTGAGAAATCACTGCTTGGTCACCCCCACAACGAAAAATTGTTTCCAGATGTTCAGAAGAAACCTCCTGTGTTTCAGTTTGTGCCTTTTGTCTCCTGTGCTGCCAATGGGCACCACTGAAAGTCTGGCTCTGTCTCCTTTGTCCTCCCCATTCAGGTTATTTTTACACATCAGCAACAGCTTCCCTGAGCTTTCTCTCCTCCAGGCTGAACAGCCTCAGCTCTCCTGGCCTCTCCTCACAGGAAATAAGCTCCAGTGCCTCTCTTCCCCAGTGCAGCCCAGGATGCTGTTGGCTGCCTTTGCTGCAAGGCCACACTGGTGGCTCATGGTCACCCTCTTGTCCACCAGGACCCCAAGCTCCCTCTCTCCCAAGCTGCCTTCTATCTGCTCAGCTCCAGACCAACTAATAGGACTTGTAAGTGTCTGAAAATGAATTCCCCTTTAAAATGTGTTTCTGCAAAACACCAGACTTGGATGTAGATGCACAAATGGCAAAGAAAAAAAGAGATCCTTTAGACTAGACCAGGCAGTGGAATTTGTTACAGCCAACTGTGAAGTGTTGATGAGTCAAACATGAGACTTGAAGTGCTCAGCTTGCAGCTACCCTGACTTAAAACATTCCTCTCAGACATTCACATAGGACCAGAACTGACAGCTATAGTCTTCTGCTTTGAAAACATCTCCCTGGTGTAGTTTGATAAGATTCCACTCTCTCCTGTACAACAAAAGAAGATAAATACCCATGAACACCAGTTTTATGCCTCCTACGAAACACAACTCATCCTCAACCTTCTACATCCGTCATTTCAAACACAGAGATGAAACTTCCACAGGGCTATCTTGATTCTCATGTCTGGCCAAGGAAAAAGTGAATCCTCGAAAAGGAAAATATTCGACACAATTTGCTACATCATGAAGATTGCTTCTAAAATCAAAGGTCAGTGATCAGTAGCCTGTTGCGGTCTGAAGTGTCTTCTGGATTCTTAATTCAATATCCATATGGCTTCTGTAACTATAAAACCTCCCTCCACAGTTAAAGGCTTCTTCCATGACTTGAAGACATGGTGAAAGCACACTACATCTTTCTCTGGATTCACTCTGGATCTTCTGGATCAACTACCCTGTCCCACTGTACATGGCAGCAGACTGAAGCTACGGAGTTCAAAACTAAGGGAAGGAAGAACACATACATAACCCAGTATGCCAGGAGCCAAAATCAAATTGATCTTCCAAATCATGTAGTGAGAAGGTTGCACCCTCTCCTGGAATTGCCCCTTCATGGCCACAGCAGCCTTCTTAGGATCAACACTCCAAAGGCAAGACCTGCAATACAACAGAGGCAGTGACAAAGGGCGGCAGAATTCCACCTCTTCTGCAGAGATCTCACCTATGGAATATGATTGTGATCTCAAAACTTACTATTACCAGAATGAAGCAAAAGGCTCAAGTCACACTAGCTCACAATTCTATAGGAATTTTCTCAATGAGAATAAATGGAAAAAGCATCAATAAAAATTTTGCCACGTTGCACTCTTGCTTAATGCACTGCAGAGGAAAGGGGGAATATATATGGTCAGTGTTTCCTTTTCTGATCTTTTTTTTTTCACAGAAAGCTCTAGTCTTAGACATCTGCGCACATTAGACAGATGCCCAAGGGCAAACAGGTTAAAAATGTGGAAGTCTAAGTGCATGGTTCACAATATTTCTGCAGTTCTCTCCCAATGCAAAATTCTACTGAATATCAGTCAGATTAATTCTTTTGTTGAAAAATGAGTGCAGGATTGATTACCTGTGACCTCTGCATCTCAAAGGACTGTACCTAGTACAAGGACAGACTGTAAGCTACAAGTGATCACACCCTCCTTCCAGGAGACTGAGAAGACAGTGATTTAGAAAGTGCTAGTCTTCAAGAGGCATTCAAAACAAAGAATATCTTGAGTGTTCAGTTTTGAGGATGATTCTAAAGAAATATATGACTTATTTAACATATTTCACAATTTAAAACTTTATAACCCCAGATCCGTTATACAAATCAGAACTTTCCAGAGTCAGAAACAGAGCAATCAGAAACCACGTGTGCATGATTGCTTATAAAACCAAAATGTTGTATAAAACACATAGAGGGTATAAAGGAAACTGAGGTGGGAGACCAGCTCCACTAATTTCTTCAGCCTACACAGACATATGCCCAAAGGATAAAATGATCATCTTCTGCATATTATATCTATTCTGCACCATTTTAATTTCTAAGCAGTCAGATCTTTTCCCCAAGGAGTCTTCCAACTTGGCACCACTAACATGTCCCTGGAAAAATCACATATTCATTTCAAAATTGAATAGAAACACAATTTACTGACTATTACTTCAGCTACTTATTCCTCCAGATTTCAAATATAAGGCCACAGCTTTGCACCCCTGAAACAAACTCACCCTGCAGGCAGGATAAGGGTTGGAATCCCACCACTGTGTCCCAGTGAACCAAGGTGCACAGGGACGTCTCAGCTGCTCCTGCATGACAATTCCCACATGCAGTGGAATTAGTGGATCAGCCCATTTGGGGCAGACTAGGGACAGGCATTGCCTTCACTTCACACAGCAGCTGTTTGCTGTGGCCATACAAACCTGAGAACAAGACAAATCAAACACTACAGCAACTAATTCCAAGGGTACCTGGAGGGCACAAGCAGCCCCTGGAGAATTCACATGGCAAGATCAGAGCAGGGACAGCATCTGTGAGCAGAAGTGGTGACCACTTCAGAATGGGACGAGGGCCCTCCTGCACATGCAGAAGACACATTCATGAATAGTGAGGTGTTCATCCTGAATAATCAATCTTAGAAACTGTCACCTGCTCGGGTGGAGTGGATAGAAGATCCACGCTTAAATAAATATAACCTGTTTGATTTAAAAAATCACTGCCTCCAGCAAACACTTGAGTATATATTTACATGAAGAACAGAGGAATGAGTAGGCAGAATACAATATTCCACTCCATTCCAGAAGCACATTGCATAAAAATCCCACAAATACAAGCCTGGAGCAATGTCAAGATTATTTCGCTGCCTACTTAAAACCTGCAATTTTGCTGTTATGCTTGATGTTTGGAGCAAGATTCATTAATGGTCTAACAAGAGGTGAAACTACTCACAGAACACAGTCGGTTTTGGTAGCAAGGGACACACGACCTCACCCAGAGGCCGTGGGAGAGGTCCTCAATTCAGAGTCGTAGCTGGATTCAAAAGCAGGGAGACATGTCTAAGAGCCACTGCTGTTAAAAGGGCAGGATGATGCAGGCACTGCCCTTGTTAAGCAGGAGCAGGTCTGTGAGCAGTTTTGCAGACAGAGTAAAGCAGAACTGAGGAGCGTGGCTGAAGAGCAGCCCTCTCATGGGCTTGGCTAAGGGGATCAGACTGTGTAGTTCCAGTTCTTAACATTTATCCATTTAGAAACCTTTTCGGCTTATATCATTCAACTCATAGCATGTACAGCATCATCTATTGACAAATAACCTTTATAACATTTAAGCACAGGAGCACATCTACCAAAAACCCGTCAGATTTAATATTTTCCTGCTTGCAACTGACTCATTATGTGACCTGAACTTTATATTTAAATCCAGTGTGTGTGTGCACAGCGTGTCTCTTGGTATTTACTTTGGTTTTTCAAATATGTTGTTAAGTGAAAAATGTTCTGCTGTACAAGCCAAAGATGCTGAACACAGTAAGCCACTGTCAGTCTTAAAATACATACTAACTTTTCAACTGCTACATTGCATAAATAGGTATTTAGAGGCTGTTTAAAAGCAGATTATTTATGTAACTGTTCATAATAAATCCTGTAGCAACAGTATCATTTTCATGCAAATTTGAACTGAATGCCTTTTAAAAATATACTCCTTTTGTCTAATATACTTACACAAAGGTAAAGCAGTTCAGAAAACAGTGTTACTGAGCTGTGCAGTTCTCAACATAGATCAATTCTGTGAATATATTGGGTCAGATTCAGCTGTGTCACAAGTCCAGAGATGTCAGAATATTCTGTAATTAGTATTTCCTGCTCTTGCAGAACACTAGGCAGATGGTCACATTTTACAGAGATTTCAGTACAGTGGCCAGAAGTCCTTCCTCACTGATGGTGCCATATGATTGAGGTGTCTTAGGTCAGGATCCAGTTTCAAAAAATGGCACAAAATCACAATTTCCATAGACTTTTACTAGAAATTTGGGATAAATCGCCTCTGAGAATGAAGTCCTTCAATTACATCAGTGGTCTCCGGTGCTTTTTTTTTAATATTAATAACATTTGATTTTGAAATGCCACCTTATGTGTCAGGGCTCAGCCCCAGGCAAAGATTTTTCATTAAATGGGAAAATAAATGCTTAGTGGACAAACTCTGGAACCTAAAAGAAACTCAAGTCATCAGTGCAAATAAACTGGAGTCATAATCTAGCCTTCAGAGAGACCCAGGGTCTCCCCTGGCCAGTTTTATAAGTTACAGGATCAAGTAGGGCAGAAAAGTTCTGCTGTGTAGGCACTAGCCTGCTACGACTGAAGTCTATTGTACAGAAATATCAATTTCTAAATTGGCACTAAGTTAAAGAAAATTGAAAAGTGAGCTAAATTTTCTATTTTCAAACGCTTTCAGTGTATCTATCTCTAAAAGTATGATCCTAAATGGATTATCCATGGGACAATCTGTGCAGAGCCAGGAGTTGAACTTCCATGATCTTTGTGGGCCCCTTCCAACTCAGAATATTCTACAATAAGCAATTTTTCCATAGAAATTTGGCAACCAAATTTCTCTCCTTAATTGTGACATTTCATTTCCGATGCAGAACTCCTGTGGTCTTCACTGAACCAGGCAACACTCAGAAAATACACAGGGGAGGCCACAGCAGCCTTGTGGGACAGCTGGTGCTGAATGTCAAACTTCTAGGGATGGCAGAACAATTCCCTCTCTTTGCTGACTCAGTACCGGCTTTTCCTTCAACACTGACAGCAATTACTGGGAATTAGTGTCAAATGGCCTAGGGCTGTGGGACAGACAGGTCTCCCTCAAGGGTATGGTAAGAGAAGGCCTCCAGGTGAAAGGAGCATCAGATTTGGAGCTAACAAGTGCTGACCTACTGAGGGAAGAAGGATCGATGATCAAGTACCAATCCCTGTCGTGCTCAGCCCTCTTGAATATACAACCACTCAGTATTAATCTTCCTTTTTTTTCACAAGCTGACATTTCAACCCCCTGCTCCTATTTCTGGCTGCATAACTTTGCATCCTGTATTCCCCATGTATAAAGAACAGGATTCTTGTGTACAAGTATATTTTTTCCCCCAGCAACGCACAAAGGAGTGGGTGTTCACATATGTGTAAGGCATATGTGTGAGTGTTCACCCACATTAACATTTTTGGGTTGTCAGTGGCTAGGTCTGTGTGCAAGTAATCATAAGACAGGTTGAGACACAACACGGAAATCTGTCCCATCTGCAAAACTGAATCCATCATGTGCTGTCAGCAGAGATTTAGCTCACAAAGAGCTTGAGTCTTACAACATGGTATTGACTTAAAGGCCGTGTTGGTAAAGAAAATGGTATCAATTAATACTCACCACAATATTATATCCTTCATTTAAATGTCTAACAGAGGGGCAAGCAAACAAAAAACATGGCTGTCCAAAAATGTCAGGTCTGTGGTTCAGTGACTAAACCAAGGGGACTGGGATTCTTTGGGCAGCTCACCTTACACACATCAGGGATACTATCTGGGGGTTTTTTTACCTGCCAGCTCAGGGGGTTTTGCATCCAAATAGTGTATTGCAGTTGACACAATTTCTTCTCTCTGAGGAGCAGAGAGAAAAGAAGTCTTCTGAGTTGTGCTTCTCTGTCTGCTCGGGGAATCTGAGGAAGCAGGGAGAACAGATGGGCAAAGTAGCATGTGCAAAAGCATCTCTGAACCCAGCAAGTCACTCAACAGAAGATCTAGAAAGGACCCTTCAGCTGTCACTTTCCCAGAGGTATCACATAACATTTTTGGGGCTGGGTTTTTGTATTTTTGGTTTGTTTATTTTGTTTGTTTTTTTTAATCACAGGCATTTTAATACATTAAGCTGAAAATGAGAATATATGAGTGGGACTTTTAGCATTGACAGCATTCAGTTAGCCCAAGAAACCAACAGGCTCTGTCCACTGGGCCACAAATTATGACCATTCAGGAAAGGGCTATGGCTCCAGAACTGCCAAATTCTGCTATACAGAAATCAATGCAATGAGCATGGGGAGGGTACAGCTGAGTTCTGTTCCCACCATGGCATTTTATTTCCTGAGTCTGGGTAGCTCCTCACAAGAAAAAGGAATTACATCCTAGCAGCATTTACCACCCACAGACCCTGACAGATTTAGCAGGAGGTACGGTGATTCAGTACACAGAGGGTGGATTAAAAATAGTGACGTTGTGGCTAAGTTGCCTCCACTGTGTCTCTAAACACTGACAGCCTCAAAGCAGCCACTTACAACACTTGAAAACTATCTGTGCTATTGGAATTGTGTGTCCACACACCAAGGTCATGAAACATCTCCTTGGGCATGAAGGCGACGAGGCCAGGCAAAAGACAATCTGGCCAAAAATCCTGGTTGTACAGATAGTTACTAACCAAACCCCCTACTTCCTACTCCAGGCATTACTGCTTTAAAAACGGATGAGTCAAGAAGGCAAGTGGAGAGAGCAGCACAGCACAAGCCCAGTAGCATCACTGTGCCCCAGGATATAATAAAGTGGATAGAGAAGAGCTCAAATATGCAGAGAGACTGTTTTACTTTCACTATCTGCAATCAGTATGTTTGTTCTGGGATAAAACAAACATCCATAATCAATACTGAAGGAATGCTGGACTGTGTCTCATATACTTGAGCAACTGATCAAGAAATAATTTATCCCTGTGCAAGTCTTGCCCTTGTAAGTCTGCCAAGGTCAGTGTCACTTCAGGTTATCAGCTGTTGGAAGTGCTGGCTAAGTTAAACTGCCTAGAGCAAGCTTTAAACTTACAAACCCAACTTCTTTGACAAAATGTCTGTGTCTTACTTTATCTGAATTTGCAACCTCCTGATAATGCAAGGCACATTCTTCCCCTGTGCTCCTTACTCTGTGCCCTTACTTCCCTTTTTGGCTCAGATAAGTCTTCCATGTGTAGCAGACCAAGACTTCACTATGGAGAACATACAAGAATCACTCAGTTGACATTCACCATCATATGCCCCTCTTAAGAGGTAATTCAAATTAGATTTAAATCCTGGTAAGGTGGGGTTTTTCCATTAAAAAGTAGCTGTATGTACAGATTCTTAAGGTGATGAATTTCTTTTTCTTCAACTCACTATAAAACCAGTAATCTCTTTATCAAGTATGCTGCATCACCATTACAAGCCACAGACTAAGACCTAAACCCCACTATTCAATAACCTGAATGCAGGTTTTTGCTTTGGTGACAGTCTTAGCAAAGTGTCCCAAAGGCAGCAGCACCTCTCTAGTCTGCCCTGTACCTTCACAGTGCCTCAGGCCCTTTGTTTCACTGGAAGTTTAGGGACTTCAGGCTTATTTCAGTGCTTAAGCTAATTCTAAAGCAGTTCTTAAACTCCAAAATCACTTCACTGCTTTTTTAAGGTGTAAACATGTTTTTTCCTTCAAATCTGACAGTATCACCACTCACTTTTACTTAGAAATTCAGTGTTAGAAACTGGAATTGCTTGGGTGCCACAGAGGATTTTAATGACCGGGTATTCCCCAGGTAATCCTGGCAGAAGCAGAGGCCATACAGCCTGGTAGGCTTTGCAGCACTCCATGAGATTAGGAGCAAAAGCCTTCAGGAATCAGTGCACTTTTCCAAACTGAATCTGGATCGGTTATTCCATGGGAAAACGTGATTTTTCCTTTATTATACCAGTACTACCAAATGCCTCACTTCCAAAAATCATTCTTTAAACATAAAATAATTAGCACTCTGAAGAAAAATGGAGAAAACATTTCTATTTTAAATAGGACAAACCAAATCCACAGACTTCTGTGTTGCTGTTTCAATTAAGTCTGTCACATTTTCTATTTCGGCTGTTTCCAGCAACAATTCAAGTTGCAAAGTCTCTGTCCTGTGCAAGGCCCTGTACAGAACCAGAGGAGCAGAGAGCCATTCTCTCAAGGAATGAGCCTATTATGAACAGAAGCCAAACAGATGCATGGCATCTTGCAGAAACCTGGTTAAAAAACAGAAAGATGAACATTAAACCTCTCAACAATATCAGATTGTTCAACAAAAGGCACAGCTGGTATGGAAAGATGAACCTTTGCTCCACTGTCTCCTCTTCAGAGCTAAAAATAATAGTGAGTCATGCCACTAGCAGTTTTGCTATTTAGCTTTACAAATTCAGGTCATTAGGCTTGGATGTACAGCATCATTCCCTTCCTACCACAGATCATATGAACTGATAGTAAGGAACACTCAGGACAGGACACTGACCAGCCCTGGCTTTCAAAACTCACAAAGATAGCCCAGAACAATCCAAATCACTACAGTCAAGTTCATCAGGGAGTCAAGAGTGAAACTACCACTACAACTAGGAAAAAAGAGGAAGCTTTACATAAAGCTCTGAATAATACATCCCTTGACTACCTTTTTCCTCATCTAGCACATCCCTGTCTTGTTCTTCTGACTCTTTTTTTTGTGTTTATGATCAAGGCAAATGGTTAAAAAGTGTGCATGAAGACATTTTTTAAAAGCTAGTTGATCTAGACAGCAGAGAGACCACATGATATGGAGAAGGCTGAATGGGAGCCAAATTACAGAAAGAGACATATTAAACATTTTTTAATTGCCTTGTAGCTTCCCAGAGAATCTCCCAGAAAAGGCACTAGTCCACCTGTTCATTTTATTTTCAGGTAAGTACTTTTAAAAATAAGTCAGAGGAAGAGATAAGTATGACTGAGATAAGATAAGGACTGACAAGGATGTAAGGGAGAATGATAGAATGAGTGGTTTTCACATGCTGAAAGGAGAGGCTTACATCCCACCAGAAGGACCAGCATCATCTTGTGCTGTAGGAAAAATAGATTTTCCTCATCCCCACAGGTAAATTGAGGGGGGCATCACTTTCAAACTGTTTCATGAGGTCAAATCTCTTCCCTACCTCCTCCATTCCCAAGGTCAAGTGTAGGAGGTAACAGAGAGGATCCAGATTTGCCCTTGTAGGAAATTTGGCTGTGCTGCTGGTGCCCAGAGTCCCCACGGCCTGAGTGACTGCGCTGGAGCAAGATAGGAAATTCACAGGAGAAATGGAAATGATGAATAGGAAAATCCCTACATCATCCTATTTCCAAGCACGTTCGGATCAGGGAAAAACCAGCAAATGGATTTCCAAGCTAACAAACAGCAGTCTCATGTTAACATTCACAGTAAGCTGCCAGTCCCATTGGCTCCTGGAACCCTGCTGCAGCTCCCTGCACTGCCTTGGGTTTGCACTTCAGAGGAGATTTTACAATAACAGAATCACTTGACTGCAAGGACAGAAAATATCAGCATATGAAAAATATTCTTTCTAACACTATAGGTATATTTGCACTACCAAAGGACTTTTCCCTCTCCAACAAAACAACCAAAGAATTAAACTGAGATTAAGTATGGCAAAAAGGGATCATAAACAGCAAATGCTAAGATGACTACAGAGTTGCAGCTGGGAGCTGCTACATTGTTCCTTTGGAAAAAAATAATTATCAGATCAGATTTATAAAACATATTAAAAAAATCAGGGTAGATTTACAACTGTTTTCGCTGAAAATCTACATTTTTAAATCACAGCTTTAAACAGGCCAGGATGGCAAATGTCATGAATCATTTACCTGTGATACTAATGCACTGCAGCAAAACCTCTAGTCGAAATAATTCTGAGCTACTCTAAATGAGTGCCCCCTTACATTCATTAATATTCTAATAATGTCGGCTTTCTAAAAAAAAGTTCAAAATACTCTTTTTTTCAATCCTGTAACCTTGGCCTGGCTGACACACTGACTTCCTGGGCAGCATAGCTCTACCTGCTCGAAGTACTAGGTTTCTCAGGCAGCCTTTTGGAAGAACCAAGAAAACTCTTCCACATGCAGAACCCAGGGTTAAAAAATACACCTGTTAGGAATCACAGCTCCTAGTACATCAAGACTACTGCAGAAAGGCATCTTTCATCTTGGTTTTGACAAAATTCCTCTCCCCGCAGTGAACGCAATTTATCTGATGGATTTCTCTTTGAAATGAGGAATGAAGTCCATCTCCGTAACGTTACTGAATATGAAATAAAAATGAAATAGAATCTAAATATACCCAACACTATCCTGCTCTCCATCCCTCACATGAATCCAGTATCACTCTTGTGCCTAAAAAGAAGCATTAGAGGCAGTGCTCATCCATATTTCAGTTTACAAAGCAACCTTGTAAATGCTAAGAACCAGCATAAGAACTTTGAAAAGACTGTCAATGAGAGTAGCATATTTTTTGCCGTTTCATTCCTGGGTCGTGGGTTTTGGTTTTTTTTTTAGTTTCTTACTCTTATTCAGCATATATGCATACATCTCTTTATTTATCTTCCTCCCTACCCATCCCCCTATCTGTAAGATTAATAAGGGGCATGCTAAGTGCATGGCTGCATACAAAGACAGATACGTATCCCTCCTTTATAACCTGCAATTTCTTCCACTGGCATCCCTTACAGCCACTGTGCAGAGGTGTGTCCCATCATGACCTAACTTCATAGGCATAATGGAGTTGGGCTTCATCTATACACATTGTGCAATCATTCATATATTTTATCTGGTGAATATTTTCACTGGGATTTTCTCTTTGAACTAAAATATCCTAGCCTCTACAGACCAGCCTAGTCTTGACAAAACCAGTCCTGAACTGGTTTTGTGCTGGTTCTCGAAGACAGATGCACTGGGTAAGGGAGCAGTGACAGGTGATGCACAGGCTACCAGCAGGGAAGGATTCTGCTAGACTTGAAAGGTGGGTTCTTCCATCTGGGCAAACATTTCTGAGTGTCAAAAGAGAAGAGGGGAAGGCCTGAAACAACAGCCTCACTTGTTGGGACAGGAATCCCACCACACAGAGTGAGGGGGAGTTTTAAAATGTACTGTCACAACCATGTCACACCCTTCAGCTCACCCATGTAACTCCATTTGGTATTAACCTGGAATTATGTCTAAAGAAAAGAGACTGAATCCACCATACTTCTTCCCTGGCCCCACAGAAGAACCTCAGGCCTTTGAAAAGAGAACAAGGAGTGCAGAGAAAAGAGCATGTGATGTTATGAGTCAGCAATGGAAAGAACTGCCCAGGATGATTATCTCTGAACCCAAGGAGGGATAGAGCAGGACCCAGGATTGTGGCTGCAGCAGCTTGATGCTCCCCCAGAATGGCTGTGACTGTACTTTTGGGGGTCATGGTCCCCCTTCAGAGGAGAGAAGAATGTTCTGCACTTTTACAAGATCAAGACAAATGTCTGTGTATTTTCATTTTTACTATTGCTCATGATAACACCATTTTATCTTAATTCCTTCAAGATTACTGCAAAGCTGGTAATTGCAATCAAGCTATTTTATAAGTCCAATTTACAGGAGACCAAATTATTTATTATTTATTTTCAGTTCTAAGTGGATCATTTGTGTTTTCTCTGAGTAAGATGATGTGTACAAAATATCCCTAAAAATGTCAACTAAGTGGAGAGATACAGAAAAATGCCTCTCTGTCTCATAAGTACCCATTGCTTTCAGAATACAAATCATTCTTACACAAACACAGCAATAGCGTGGCAGGCTTCCACAGAGTATTAGAAACACATTAAAAAACCTCACTGTGTGCTATGAAGTTCTTACAGCTAAAAGGTTTACCCAAGCAAGCAGTGCTGTTGACTTCAGTCCTCACACCATCGCAGGTCTCCTCTTGCTAATTCAGCTCTTAGTGCTGCTCTAAATCCAACTTCCATTTTAGCCTAACCAAGCAACTCTTCCCCACGCACTCTCCAACATCCCCCACCTCTCCCCCTGCCATTCCTGAATGACACAGTCTTTCTGGATACCCACAATTAGAAACCATTTCACTGGAAATGGGAACTCAGGCACTGGGGGTGACAGCTGTTAAGCAGCTGCATATCAAAATTCCAGTTAAAATTGTTTATTTGCAAACACACATGGAAGTCTTAAGCTATTGACTGGCTTTTGTTTGGATCTAATCTATTACCACAGGGCTGTTCAGTATATACAACTTCACTCAGTCTGCAGAAGTAAAATACAAATTCACTTGGGTGCAATTTACTGTGGCAATAACCATACTGTTTACATCATGATCAAGTACAAAGAGTTGGTCTAATATCCCCAAGGAGAACAGGCTGTGTAAATAAGCATCTTTTATGGGAGGGCTCTGAGATTTATTCCTGATGCTTTCCAATTGTGACTTTGGAAAATCCTTGCAAGCCCTTCAGAATGAGGAAGGTAAAGCTGACCTTTTTGATAGCTGCTGGTAAAATATGTGATCTTGTGTTAAGCACAAACATAGCTGTGACCTTCACAAAACCAGAAAAATGGAAGTTCCACCATCGAGAACCACAGCAGCTCCTTCTGTGCTGGCAGCAACACATGAACATCGGGCAGCTACAGCTAAACTTCAGCTCCCAGGCTGTTAATTAATCCATCACTTTTGAAAGACTCTATGCTGGGACAGTCTGCATTCTTCCAGCCTGACCCAGGAGAGTGACAGCAGCAGTCAGTACGGCCCAAGACACAGCACTGATGGCTTTGCACTGACAAGCAGCACAGTGGAGGAAGTAACACTTGGGAATCCCACACTAGAGATGGAAATCCTGAGAGTCCTATGTTACAGCACTGACAATTTGAGTTAGACTTGACAAAAACATTTACAAAGGTTAGAGAATGAAGCATTTGGATAGGTGGTAGAGTTTCCAACCTAAAGTCTCAAACGGTAACATGCCTGAGGTAAACGTGTTCTGGGCAGGAAGATAAACTACAGGCATTTCTGAGCTCTTTTCCAGTCCTATTTCTGTGACTGCTCTCAAGTGTGTTGTCCCATGTCTTGAAAGATAGAAATGAAATTTCTGTTCCATAGGTTTTTTTACCTGGAATTATGTCTAAAGAAAAGACACACTCGCTGGTGCTAATGATAGAAGAGAGAACAGGACCCCATGTTTACAGGCTTCTTTTTCTGAGCATCTTCTCCTCCCTCCCAGCATGTATGGCAGCTTTTCTCTTGAACCTGTATGGTGTTCTCCAGCCTCCTAAGAGATAAACAGCTATGAGTTCTGTTGCCTTTCTGCAGTGCCAAAAAAGATCAGAAGGCTTTGCATTTTCAAAGACAACCTCTTCTTTTTAGCGTGTTCTCTCGGTCTCCAGAATGGGAGTCCAGTGATATAATGATTCCTCTGATTCATGTGCATGCCATATCCCATTTTTTCTTTAGCAGGGTACAAGAGAGTGTATTTTTAGGATATTATCTCATGATACACTTGAGTTAACCCAACTCCTACATAATCTAACCCTTAGTAACATAACCTATTTTCTTCCTCAGGCTATTGTAAGATGTTTCCTCTTTTCAGTTTCCAGATTTTTTTTTCCAGATTTTGTAAATTTTTCTAGTTGCAGAATTTGGCTTTACACAGAAATGCTGCTGCACCCTTAGCTGTGCTTCACCATGTGCAGAAAGGATCAAGGGACCAGACCAGTTTCATCCTCCTGTGTCCTCTGCATTACATCTTGTGTTTGCATGAGCAAACATTTGTAAGCTGAACCCATATTTTTATGGGAGCACATCACACATCCACTGATTTCCAAAGTGGGACAGGCAGTATAAGGCAATGGCACTCATGCCACAGCCCACATGGAGCTGCCTGTCATGCAGTGATCATGTCCTCTCTAACTGTTCAAAGTATGTTAGAATTAATTTAAAACAGATGCAGTACTCCTCTAATGTTGCCCTTTCATGTAGACTGTGATCATGAACCTCGTGACTGAGCAAGGCAGAAATACCCTTCCTGCTAACATGGGCTTTACACCATGAGAAACCCACATAATACCATTTTTCAGGGCTCTACCCTATCTCATGACACCTTTTTTTGGTTGTTATTCTGAAGATGGTTTTGGTGTCTGGAAAAATGCCATGTGCTATCTCAGATATAAAGGAGTCAGGCAAATAAACCACACTGGAAAAACTCTCTGATTTGCTTAAGTAGCAATTTAAGTGAATAGGAAATCTGCTGCTCATCTCAATTAGAAGACAGTCACAGCCAAAAAATCCTATTATAGAGACCATATTATAAAAATGCGGATTAGGAATTTCCCTAAATTCTATTTACAGAAGAAAGAGCCAGATGAAGATCCAAAGGATCTATTCCCTGTATATGGCAACATCTGTTTCTTATGTGAAATGTGTCTTCAAATCTTTCTGTAGTCATTTCTCTGTCTACAGAGGAGCATAATAAAACTTATGTTCCTTTATAAAGTGGTTTAAACTCCATGGATGAGAAGAGCTATATGAAAAAAAAAAGTCACATTTTTATTACCGTTGTTACTATGAAGCTACCACAAGCAATAATATTTGTCAAATTATGGGTTTAATGAGATATGTTTATCAAAAGTAAGTAGGGGTGCTGGAAGAAAAGCCCCTATACTCCTTTCTGAAGTTGGTCATACTGACAAAATCAGTTAGTACAGAAATGTCCTGATAAATTCTGGAATCTCCCTAGCTAAAAAAAGCTTGGTACAATCCCTTAAAAACAAGCAGAGGAGGAACCCAGGATGGACACTGCTCAATTTACAAGATTCAAGGGTCACAAATGTGGAAACACATTTGCCCCACAGGATCTCAGGAAGAACAGATGGCACCACCAACCGCTCCCACTGTTTACAGTACGAGGAGAAAGAAACATCCCGACTCACATAAATCCCATCAGCAGCCCAGCTGTTCAGGAAAAGCCATTGGGAGCCCCCTCTGAAAAGCAGGAGGCCAAACTTGGTGTCAACAGAAGCCATGGGGTAACACAGTCAGGTAGAAGGTGAGTGTGGACAGCAAAAACTGCTGTTGTAAACCACGCCACTTTGAGAATTAATAGATGTACTGCCCACAATTGGTTTCATAGGGCTCTGCTTGTGCCACCTCCAAGGAAGTAGCTGAGGAGACGTAAAACCAAGTGAGGAGATGCCAGTTTCACAGTTAAATTGCTGAATTTGGTAGGATCCTTGTACCTTCAGTCCTTTAATATGTTAGCAAAGCAAATTTTTCCACTTAGTGAATCAAATTGTACACACTACACCACTTTATCCCTCGAGCTCATTTTCTGACTAAGCAACGCTCACCAGTAAGTGTAGCCCAGCCTTCATTCACATTTGCACCAGCACACAGCAAACATTAATTCAGGCCACACTGTTTTTCTTTTCCTGCCTAAAACCCCATGAAAATGCACAGCACAAGTGCAAGGTTTCCTCCTTCTAATAATGTGCATTTTTTATAAAAATAAATGAATTGCAATCAGAGTTAGACAATATTTGAAATAAAAAGTTGAGTACGTGATCAATGCTGTAGAAAAAAAAATCTATAGGAATCTGTAAAAGTTAAAAAAAGATAGCATTTTCCTAATTCTGGTAAGAATATTTAATTATTAAACCCCACAAAACCCAACAACAAAAATCATGAATAGTAAAGAATCTTCCACTTTGATAAAGCTCTGTTTATACTTTGCTAAAATTCCTATTTCTTATTCCAGTAACATTTTCTTTGGGAGGTTCTCGAACTCCCTCATAACACACCCACAAAATACATCGCTTATCTACTTTACAGATGAGAAAATCAAGCAAAGCATAATTAATTAATTCTCCAAAAGTTGTAATCATCCCTGATACAGAGATCAAAGATACTCTATGGCAATCCTGGGAGTAAGGGAGCAAAGCAGAGAAGCAAAAGTTAACCTCAGTCTCCAAATGACACAGCACAGCAGTGATAAAGCTCCTTCTTGCAGAGTGCTAAGGAACTGATTTAAGATTAATCTATCAAATATGCCCACCTCTCTCAAGGCTGTAGGCAGATGGATGTGCCACTAAGACAAATGATGAACTGCCATCCTCTGATGTCACCGGCCTTGCCACTTGCAATCAGAACAGCACTGGAATGGTACTTAACTGCTGAGAACAGAGGTTGCATGAGGCACATCTGGGACTGAGATCCTCTCACGGTGAGAAAAATCTTTTCCTTCCAAAACACTGAGCTTCTCCAATAAGCCAGAGGTTAAAAACAATGCTGCAAAATAACTGATGATTTCATCAAATGTACAGGGAACTCAAGACTGAAATTTCTATTTTGCTTGTCAAGCAAAGCAGACACACTGAGAGGGAGACAGTAAAATACATTAACTACAGACTTAGTGAGAGGGTATCAGAAAAGACTCAAAGTCTTCTTTATAATCTCAAAATCACATGCAAGGCAGTTATGGCAAATCTCTGGCAGGCTTTTCTTGCCAGAAACAACTGCAGGTTACCAAAAAGTCAGCCCTATCACAGGCCTGCACCATCAGCACACATCAAAAACTTGTATTACCCCAGGGAAACAAGTCCACCATCCTCAGAAACCTGAGGGATGTGTTTTTGATCGCCACTACATCCAAAGTCAATGGTTAGTTACCACAACCACAGCAAAAACAAAATTTCAATCAAATGCAATACAATCACAGAGCAGTAACAATTCAGCCTTGGTCTAGATATAGAAGCTCACCACTATTCTTCATGGAATCATTAAAATTCAGTATATTTGATGGTTCCACAACATGCCAGATTTTTTTGCCATCATGCATGATGTACTTCCCAGCTTAAAAGCACTACTGATGTGCAGGGATGTTGCTGGCAGAACATGCAACCAGGGAAGCACCACAAATTGATTATAATGCCAATAAAAACCTTTTTTGCCCTGGAGCTATGGGGAACCAGAAGCTGAATACAACCCAGCATCATCCTATAATGACAACAAAGGAACCCAGGATGTCAGAGCAGGAGCAGAGCTCCAAGGCACAGGATATTCCTCAGCTCTGTTCAGTGCCAGTGAGGCACATTCCACAGGGAAGTGGTTCCATGAGAGCAAGCTCATGGTCTGAATGACCAGCAATCCAGAAAGTATGACAAAAACTTAAGAAAGTTTCAGAGAAACTGGATCCATCAGGCTTTGGAGGAACTGGAGTGTGCATTTCTGCAGCGGAACATCAAAGAGATGAAACAGACCATGAAAGACAGCCAGAATGTTGACCCTGCTCAAGCCCAGGAGGCAAGACAAGGTCATGGCTCTCTCCAAGCCTATGGTGATGTGTGCTGCAGCCCTGAGACTCCACACTGAGCCCTGCAGAAGATACTGCAGAGGAGCAGAGTTCACCCAACTGATCCATGACAACAAAGTAGACACATGCCCAAATCACATCTGGGTACAAGACCACATAACAAACCTCAAAAACAGAAGCTTATTGAACTTTTTTTCTCCCTCTCCTTTTAGATTTTGTCATCCTTCACTATCTTAATATAGTTGCAGGATTTTGAAATATATTTAAAAATTTATTGTTACAGCTGTTATCCCCATACTACAGTTTTCACAGTGAACTCAGTACAATACCTTAAAACTCCAGAGTAAGTTGTCATCAGTTACATCCACTATGCATTTCATTTCTCCTCATACCAGCCTTCCCAGTCTGCTCCTGCTTTGTCTCTTTTTTTGTCCCTCCTGATTAGGAGCCGCTGAGGGAGCTGGAGAGGCTCAGCCTGGAGAAAAGGAGGCTGAGGGGGGACCTTATCACTCTCTACAAGCACCTAAGGAAAGAAGGGTGTAGCTAGGTGGGGGACGGCCTTCTCTCCCAGGTAATGAGCACCAGGACAAGAGGAAATGGCCTCAAGTTGCACCAGAATAGGTTTAGATTGGATATTAGAAAAAAATTCTTCACCAAAAGAGTGGTCAAGCATTGGAACAGGCTGCCCAGGGAGGTGGTTGAGTCAGCCACCCCGGTGTATTTAAAAGATGTGTGGATGGGGCACTTGGGGCCACGGTTTAGTGGTGGGCTTGGCAGCGCTGGGTTAACACTTGGGCTCAATGATCTTAAAGGTCTTTTCCAACCTAAACGATTCTGTGACTCTGTAAATAAAAATGATTAGATGAAAGCCACAGGCTGAAGTATGAGAGATACACTTTATCCTCGGCATCAGCAGAGTTTTAAATACATCAGGGACGAATGAGGGATATTGATAGCTGAAAGGTTTGCTCACTTGAGTTCACTTCTACAGCAAATTTTTTCGCTAGATTCACTTTTGCGAAAGTCAAAGTGTAATAAACAAAGTTATTCTCTGTAGGGTTATTGACAAGAAAAAAAAGAGTTATAAGTAGTATTGATTTGAGGTGAAATGGTAGAACGTGACAATCAATAGAGCTTAGTCAGATATAAAATAGAAGGAGTCACACAAGCCATGACAGGATTATTACAGGAGACAAATCCTGGTATCAGCCAAGGAAGGGAAGAAGCTGTAAATAGGATCCAAAATATAAGCTGTAGATTGTTTTCTAGAAAAAATAACCCTAAATTATTCATTTTAATGTTTTAATATGTGAGGTAGATTTTATTTCGGCATATTGTCAGTGCTGTTTTTCTAAAGCTTTTGAAACAAATTCTTTCCACCTCCATAGTATTTTCATTAAATGTCATCAAAGCTCTTTTCAAATCTCTGAGAGAAGTATGATTATCCTTATTTAACAGATAATGAGAAGACAGAAAGAGACTGGAGCTACATTTCCCAAACCAGTCAGTAATGCCACGTGCCTTGTGTCTAAATACACAAATCCATAAAATGAGAGACCTACAGAAACAAATTTTTCAAAGGTCCCGGGAAATCACAACTTTGGTCAACAGCTGCTTACAAGTTCCCAAACTGTGGGTCGCAGGCTGGGGAGCCAAAAGCTGAGCTCTCACAGCAAACACAGCAAGCTACGTAAGCACAGTGAGCTGGCTCACAGATACAACAGAGCCCAAAATAGGAGAGATGCTAATTCACAGTCCTCTGTTCTAATTACAAAGCTCATTATTTTTACCACCCGAATGACTCAGGGTGAAAGAAACCCAACAACCGTGTATTCTACCACACGAAAGGACTGTACATTTGCTGGGATTTACACAGTGGCTACCTTCTGAGCACAACCACACTGGAAAATAACAGCAGTAATCAGAACAGCAATGAATGTTTTTCACTGGTGATTATGCCCATGCACAATCGTTCAGTGCATTGCCTTTTCCTAGACTTTGGACAAAAAAAAAACCCAAATTATTGAAAGATGCTAAAATGATTTACAAATGAAATTCGATACAGAATTAGTTACACTACTGAGGTGAAAGGCAGCAGCGTTAATAACGATCAGCGTCACACAGCAATTTATTGCAGGCTGTGATGGAAACTGTTCTATTCCAGGGAGATATAAACCATATTTTGAAGAACCTCTTGCACTAATCCACTAAATAAGTGCTGACAATCAAACTGTGGGATATGCAGAGCCTGAGGGAGGAGGGGGCCTTGGAACAGCTTCATTTTTATGAATGGAGCCATAAGAAAGAGGTTAGAGAAGGACAGGAGCATGCACAACTCCAGTCCTGAGAAAGGCACAGGACAGGCTGAAGAGCACCCCCCACACTGAAACATGAGCTGCCCGGGAAGTCAAGGGTTACCTAGTCGCAACAAAATAATTAAAA
>VXBN01013002.1:79616-97949 GCA_013397395.1 Sinosuthora webbiana
CCCCAACACTGCCGAGGGTAGGGGAAGGCGAACTTAAGGCTTCGCTCCCGGTAGTTTCTGCTCGTTTTCACCTCAAACGGGGTTTCGCGGTGCGCAGCTCTGACGGAGGATCTTTGGAATGCCCTGTGCTTCGTCACGTAGGCAGAACGTTAGATACGAGGCACGGTTTAGCAGCGCTGATGGCAGTGCTGCATCTTTCACAGTTTTGGGGAGTGGGAAGGTGTATTCCCGAGCACTCTCACCCATCAGCTGCCATTGGGGAGAGGCAGGACGCCTGGGCCTGCCGGCTGGAGCAATTTGCTGTTAGGAATCGGCATCCAGCTGTATTTAGTGAATCTGTGAAATTCACAGCCACGAATCACTGAATCAGAGACGCGGTCTCGTGGCTCCAGCAGCTGTGGTAGCTCTGTGTTTCCCGGTGCCATTCCAGTGTGCTGTTAGGGGTATTGCCCCTTTGCCCACAGCTGGGCATTGCATCTCTTCCCTTACTCAGAGCAGAGTGTGTCCTCTAGCTGAAGAGGGCTCTGCTAAGCAGATTGAGGTGTTTGCAAGGGGAAGAAAACCAGGGACAAGGGAAGACACATTCGTAATGAAACCTACCTATGCTCAGTACAAATACAAACCTAAAGGTACGTGGGATAATATTAACAGCATGTGGACACAGCACATCCTGATGCTTCAAAGTTAATAGTAAATACTGGTAAAGTTGAAGTCCTTTTCAAGTGTCTCAGCTACCTGATGCCGTCTCTTCCAAGTTAAAACTTAAGGCTCTTCAGGAGAGATTTTAGTTCAAATCATGTATCTGTTCAAAGGCCAGCGTAAAAAGCATAGTTCATTATCTCCCCTGGAGAAAATGGGCATCTCACAGTGAAATGCAGGTATTCTGCTAAGAACGGGGAAGTATGTGGCCAATTTTCAGCTAAGAGAATGTATTATCTCTGAAATACCTTTGCTTCTCCTTTTAAACAGGAAAATTTGGAAACTACAGAGCATTTTGACCAAGCATCATTTCCTGATCAGGTCAGTTTTCATGTCCCCAGCCAGCCCAAAGGGGGAGTTCAGGTCAGTAGCAGCCCTCGTAAGCCGTGCAAACACAGCACAGGCACAGTTACATGATACGGGTGTTCCTCAGAGGAAATAAGCCATTGACTACTACAAGTGGCAGGACAGAGAAATAGTGCAGCAATTCTTATTATCTGCAGTAAGAGGCTCTTTTTGTTACTGGTTTGGTGGCTTTCATTTTTGAAATCAAAATAGCAAAAGATAAGGTCCCGAGCAATCTGATGCTATTCGTGTTCTCCATCAATTAAAATGTGAAGTGCTGGATGCAATGTCTACCTTCAGTGTAGCTGGAGCACCCAGATACTTCTGAGGAGGAAGAGGCAGATGAACTAATGTCTGTCGGTGTTGATAGCTACTATTTAACCCTTGTTTCTGCCATTTACTCCTATCCCCACGTGTTCATCTGCACCTCTGGCACCATTCATCCTGAGGAAGGACAACTGAGTGCTCCAGGCACCTGTCAGTCACCCCACGTGACTGTGAAGCACCGCTGCTTCAAACAGCACAAGGAAATCAAGGTTTTCTTGTGCAGCAGCTCTTCCTTCGAAGTCTTAATGAACTGTAAAAATTCACATCTTGCTGAGCAGGGCAGGTATGTGCAAGGTGGTGGCAGTGGCTGAAGGGGCTGGGGGGGGCTGGGCCCCCCAGTGGCTGAAGGTGTTTAACAGGAATTTGTGTCAGCCAAGAGCAAGGAAGGGCTCCTGGAGCCCAGGAAAACCTAAACTGAGTGAGGAGCAGCAAAAGCTGGAGGAGGATGAAGCCTGAGGCAACCCCGACCACAGAGAGGCAGAGGGGAAGGAGCTGCTTCACTTTGGCTTGGACTTTGTTTCTGGAAGGGATGGATGGATTGCCTGAAGGGCTACAACCGCTCTGTGACCAAATCTGACATCTGTAATCAATTTTAATGCATCCTCCTGAGCTGCAGTGGGGCCAGAGCAGTGATCAGGAGGTTGGACCTGAAGCTCTGAGCTGCTGTTACATAGCACAGACTGTAAAATACAGGAGGATTTGTCCCCTGGTTATCCCACACAGATGTCATGATTTCTGTGCCTTCCTACACTTGCCTGCCCCTCCTCAATTTTTTTAAAGCAAGTTACAGATGAGCCTCAAACCTGTGGGGACTAACTCTGAATTGCCTCTGGTGGGGATAAACTCTCCCTAGTGCTGGTGCAGACAGGCTGGAAACAAGTCTGAGAGATTATGTGACTTTTTTTTTTTTTTTTTCTTCATATGTACTCATAAAGCTGCTTCCATCTCCCTGCACTGCTTCTGCAGCTAAAAATGCCACCCCTCGGAATGAGGGTGAAAAGTGCCAGTGCTCATCTGCACCCTCCAGGCTCAGGTTCCTGTTGTTTGGGCCCAGAACATCGAGGTGGTGGTGGGAGTGGGGGGAGAGCACGTCGTCCTCGTGGCACGTTGTGGGTGCTGCCATGTGGTGAGAGGCGTTCCTGGCCAGCTTTGCTCTCCTTGGAGGGAGAGGCTTCAGCTCTGCTCCAGCTGGTGCACACAGTCAGCTCCTGGCTGCTTCTAGCAAGTGCAGGGTGGGCATCCCAGCCAGATTCTGGCTGGCTGTGAGCTTACAACACATCTTCTCCTGGGGTTTTGTAATCGCCTTCATGAATAAACAATTGTGTATAACTCCTGTAGTTGCAGGATTTTGGTTTTGTGTTGCCATACACATTAATCTGCTCCACTCTCTTATTTTTATCCTCTCACATGCCCTCTTTTAGTTGATTATCTTATTCTGAGGTCTGTACTGGATAAAAAGCAAGATTGGAAAATTCAGTTGAATGCATCCAACCCAGGAAGTGGCCCCTCACTCCAAGCCAAGTGACAAGATCAGCAACATTGGCTCTGCCCAGGACTAGGAATATGAAGGCCATGCCCACCCTACACAGCATTTGGCCCTGAGTCCTGGACACAATGTAATAATTTTCTCTCTATGTCAAGCAGTAGGGACTCTCTTTCAAAGCATCCAGTGTAGGAGTCTGTGGCATCACCAGTCCAAGTGGTGCCCTTGCAAGGTGAACCTGTGTTGCACAGCTGCTGCCATGGCACATGAAAGTGCTCAAGAATGCTCAAAAACCAGGACAAAAGTGGGACAGGACCAGCCAAATCTGCTGTAGGCTCATTCACACTGCTCATTGGGAAGATGTCTGGACTAAATTATTTCCAGAACTGCTGACAGATTTTGTTTCAAATGGAACAAATTAATTCACAAAAAAAAAAAAAAAAAAAAAAAAAAAAAAAAAAAAAAAAAAAAAAAAAAAAAAAAAANGAATGAATGAGCTCACCCAGTCCTCCACCATCCTGACAGGAAGGGGAAGCAAACTGGGGAAAAAGAGAAGAAAGTCATGGGTTGAGATCAGAACAATTTAATAATTGAGATAAGAACAGTTTAATAATTGAAACAAAGTAAAATATAGTAAGAATACAAATGATAATAATAATTAGAATGAAAGAGGTGGACAGAGAGAGAAAGGAATAAGCCCCAAGAGAAACAAGTGATGCACAACACAGTTGCTCACCACCCTCTGACTGATGCCCAGCAATGACTGGTCCCTCCTGGCCAATTTCCCTCAGTTGATGTCCTGAGCATGACTCTATGGTGTGCAATATCCCTCTGGCCAGTCCAGGTCAGCTGTCCTGGCTCTGCTCCCTCATGGCCTCTTGTGCAGCTCTTTGCTGGCAGAGTATGGGAAACAGAAAAGTCTTGGTTTAGAGTAAGCACTACTCAGCAACAACTAAAACATCAGTCAACACTGTTCTCATACTGAACCCAAAACACAGCACTTACCACCCACTAAGAAGAAAATCAGCTCTATCCCAGCCAAAACCAGGACACTGTGGTAAGAGTCAGCTGGAAAGGAGGCTTTGAGGTCCAAATTCTTGGACAAAAAACACTCTGGTTGGTCTCAGTGCATGCATGAGTGGTCATGCACATCTTTAATTTGCTAGCAAAACGTAACCCAAAATACTGGGTATTGGATTAAGTGTTTGAGGGTTTTAATTATCACATTAATATATTCCTTCTCCATGTTTTACCTGCTCAAAAACAAGGCCAGAAGGAGTTGTCCTGGTGATGTGGCTGTTGGGTAGGTAAGTTTCATCCTTAAATTGGACTTCAAAAAGTGTGAAAAGGGAGTGGTGGGGATTGGAGCTGAGGGTGAAGAGAGAATTTGTCTGTGGCAGTGTGGAACTGCAAAAAAAAGTCTCCAGGGCATGTTAGTGGCAGTTGAATAAGTAAAGGGATGGTCAGTCCGTGGGGAAAAGAACTGCTAAACACAGAAGTCTGCAATTAATTATTTTAAAATATAAAATGGCAATGACTGGCATTGAGATTTGGCTGCAGAACATCAATCCAGACTGTAAGTACGTATTGTTGCAAAACATCCTCCAGACCCCCTGGCCACAGACCAGCTTCCTATTTCATTGGCCACGAGGAAGAGCTGCTGCCTCGAGCTCACAGGTATTTGTTGGTGTAAACACAATTCTGCACACAAAATTAAGAAAAAGAGCTCAAGCGTCATCTAACAAAATGCAGGGAGTTGCTAAAGGGAGTTCTGAATGCCTTGGAAGGCACAAAACTGTTCAGGGCTAAGATTCATAATGACCTTGTTGTGTCCTTATGAAAGATAATAGCCTGAGATAGGCTGTATTACTTGTATTCTTAACAGGCTCAAGCTTTCAAGCATTTTCAAATAGAAACTCATTTGTTGAACTCCCTTATATATCAGATAAGGCATTCAGTCGCTTCCTTCATACCTGGAGTACACAGTATTTCCCTTTCAACTTAGAAATATTAATGAGCCGATATTTCACAAAAATAAGGTGTGCATGGGTGACCTGGGGAGGTGCCCGTTATTAAACCATGTAAGAATGAAAAGATGCTTTGCAAAGAAAGGTTTTATCTACTTAGATGTTAGTGGTGATGTCTTACTGTCAATATTCAGGAATTAACGAGTTCCTGAGTGCTTTCCAATCTATTCCCAAGCGTGCTGTGGTCTCCAAAAGGGTACTCCTGGAGACCCTCCTCTTCACCATGACATTGTCTTTGCTTGATTCTGCAGGAGACTGACCCCCTACACGTCTCTGGGTAGGCTTGCACTGGAAACCTTGATTTCATCCTTTCCCTCCATCCATGTCTAAAAAGACCAGCTCTCTCACCCACCTCAGCCTGAAGAGGGTGATTGCTGGACACGCAGCAATTGCAGGCATTGCAGGAAAGCAATTATTCTAAACAGGATACTTTAAGGTGATTGCTTATAAGAGAGGCTTCCCTCATAAATGTGCTTTCAAAAACAGGTAAGCCATTAGGAGGATAATTATTTTGATGAATTCTGAGCCACTAACAGTTATGATGGCTCGAGAAAAGCAGCCCTAAAATTGTAGAGTCCTGATTCTGCAGATGCTAAATAGTGCTGGCTCCTTTAAAATCCTAGCAAATTCAAAGGAGATCTGAAGGCATTCATTTTCTCACAAAGTCAGGATTTAAGAAGAACCTTTCTCTTCCCTAAACATAATCACTCTTGTTTGAAGGGAGCAGGGGGCACCCTGAAGAAAATGACAGGAATATGAAAGGAGAATTCTTTTTCCTTCACTGAGCCTTTAGTACTGACAGCCATAAACTCACATCTGGGACCAATACACAAACATTAATAACCAGCCATCAGTGTAGTTTTACCAATTAGTGCTAATTACATTTCATTAGAAAAACTGGCAGTGTAGGGAGGATGGAGTTTGAACTACTTTTTTGTTTCCTACTGACCTACATAAGTAATGAAAAGTTTTATTTAACAGAAAACCACGCTTTATTTTTATTTCCATCAACACAGTTTAGAGGACATCACAGAAATAAATGATACCTGGCTAATTGGAGAACTGGACCAAATCACACTTACTGGAGGCCAATTCTTCAGCTGAACACATGGAGATTTTTGTACTTTTCTGATTACAGCCAAATTGAACTTGCCACTAGTCCTGTGACTACATTTGGCCCTTGCTTTCCAGTAAACAGTAATTTCCAGCAGAAGAATGTAAAACAAAACAATTCCAGGAGCTGAAACAATTTAAATCGGTTATGAGTGCTTTTCATTTCATCCCCCCAGACCAGAAGAGGCTCGAAAACACAAAATGCAATATGTAGTGTTTGATTTGCAACACCATTCTAAGCCCTGAATTGTATTCATCACCCTTAAGTATAAACTCATGATTAATTTCCCGATGCCCACAGCACTCTTGGCACAGTTCATTTCCTTTGCATTATGATACCCGAAGTTCTGCATAAGAGGACCCCAGTGTCTTTCACCTCCAGCTTACAAGTTCATTACTCACTGGTCTGTTTAAATTAAGGTACTCAGCCCCATCCATTTACCCTCTGGAAAATTCCCAAATCCCCCTTTCTGACCTTTTCATCAGCTTGGCAGAAGCAGACCTGAGTGCCAGGGTGCCTTTGGGGTGGGTAGCACAGTCCCTGGTGCAGGGAACTGCACAGGGACAGCAGGACACAAATTCTTTCCCACCACTGCCTGAACTTAGAGCTATAAGCAAGGTCCTCAGTCTCAGCTCCCTCAAAAGGCACCTACAATCAGAATTGCAGCCTCCAGACCCCAGCTCAGCTGCAGTTTAAGTCCAAGGCACTTCACTATCTCTTAGCAAAAAATTCCCAGGAGTTTGTGGTTGTGTTTCAGGTTGTGGGCTCAGCCCTGGCAGCAGGGATCTTGTGCCTTGTTTGGTAGGGTTGTACCTCTGTGTGCTGGATTCACAGCAGCTTTCACAATGCTTCTGATAAGCAAAATGTCAAACCAGAAGGGATGTGCCTTCCTTTGTTCAAACAAAGAAGCTGAGCTTTCCACTCAGGTGCAGAAGAAATTGGCCTCCACATGGCCCTTGGATTCTGGCCCTTGCTTCTCATGTCTCTGCAGAGTTGGTGCAGACAGAATGTGTTTGCCCAGAAGAATTTAACTAAGCCATGTAGAAAAGTAAAGAATTGTGCACTACCTTTTCCCTTGCATGGAGAGCAGCTTTATGTATTCCTTGAGGACACAAGGAAAGAAGAATAAGGAATCGCAGCAGAGTCCCCATGAGAGAAGAGAATGAGAGGGCTGAAGCAGATGTGTTCAAACATATTCTTTGAAAAGCTGTTACAAAAATAGAGCAGCTGCTTGAGAACCCTTCCAGTGCAAATATCTGTACCTTTACAATCCTAAAGGTAGAGTAACAGAAAAAGTTAAAATGTCACAATTTTATAGCACTGCATAATGACTTCCTAAGATGTTGAGATTTTTTATATTGAGTCCTAGCTAAATGCCATGCAAAATCGTAGCTTCATAACATATGGTCAAATATGAATTCAGAGAATTAAGAATTAATTTACATGCATCTTATGTATTCCATGTCTACACATTTTTTATGTTCCTTGGTAGGCATACAGCAATTTGCATTAACTTCATTTCCTAGCAAAACCACAGAAAAGCTGCAAGAGGATCATTCTGTAAGTGTTACACTAGAATTTTTGTAACTTCCTCTGGCATCTGTTCTGATGCACACACTAAAAACCGCCAGTATCGGGCTCTAAAACTGTTCCAAAAGTCCACAATGTGAAGCAACAGCCATGCAGTGTGAATTAGTGCAGCCAGAAGAAAGGGATCGGAAAGAAAGGTCCTAGACAGAATTCAGTATGAGCAGACCCTGAGGATGCAGAGATTTGGATTTGAGCTGTTTTCGTCTTTGATTTCCATGTTTATTTTCTACTTTTTTTCACACAGACACAAAAATAACTCTCTTCTGCTGTAGCCACATTACCACTGAGTTGTGCCGATTGTATCAGCTGTTCATCTGGCTCTCAGTACAGGCAACAGTTCAGGTTTGTTCAGGTTTCTCCCTGCATGTGATCCTTTTCTTCCTTTTTGCTGATGCATTTTTGTATCTGTCAGCTCTTATCAGGTGAGATAATAACAAATCTGAAGCTGTCTGGAAAATACATGATCACCATTCCTGCTTGCTGTTGCCACCCTGAAATTCATAGCAACAAGAGGATTAGCTTGAATTGAAGACTAAACAAGATTTGGTTTGATTAGCTATTCTCCTTTAGCAAAAGAAACTCTAAACAAAACAAAACCCCAAACAAACAAAAACGTATATATATATATGTATATATCAGCAGTTCCTAAAAGGAGAAAAGGAGGGGTGCAAGAAGGTCAGGAAAAGTCCAGCCAGAAGGTTATGCATTGGGTTGTGACTTTGGTGGCTGTCCCTGCCCTCTCTGGTCCACAGGGGTGAAGCTGTGGGTGGAGAGCAACAGAAGGTGGGAGAAAAGGGTGAGGAAAAAGGAAATTGTTGGAATTGGGGTGAGTTACCCTGTGATAATCTGTTTAGGAACAGAAAACATGGGAGTGAGAGAAAACCCTCCACAGTCTGGAGAAGGAGAGGGCAGCAGCCTGCCAGGGACACTTTGGTGCAAGTGGCAACAGCCTGGATTGGAAAGATCTCTGAAATGGTGTTGCTTTCCTCTTTTCTTCATGTCCCTGCCTTTTCTGCACAAGGTCTACTGCATCCCCTAGGGACAGCAGGTCCCCAGAGCAATGGCTGGAACCCAGCCTAGCTGCACAGAGAAAGGAAGTCTGCCTTTTTTTGTCACGCATAAGATGACTTTCAGATATTTAGATCCCTATGGGAGTCATCTAATTCTTCATGCTTCCTAATGAAAAGCAAATCCAGCCAGGTTTAGTCTTCCTCAACAGATTAATTGTCATAATAATAATTACTCCTTTTTATGAAGTTTTGTGCCATTTAAAGCTTTGCCCTTCTTTGTTCTTAGGTGTTAAGGCTATATTAATTGTATGTGATTGGTTTGCTTAAAGTGTAAAACACAAACTGAAACATAAACTAACTTTTTTTGGTATAGCAATGCAAATACAGAGTTGGTGCAATAAAGCATCAGGTATTAAATACATGGATGGGACAATGTGTGGTGGTGAGATGGCAAGAACTTCACATGACAGGCTTTCAAAATCTAATGCTAATTACATCTTCATCAGCTCAGAACCTCTGTGTGTCCCTGACCTCTGTTTCTCTCAGCTGCCCCAATATATTTTGTATGCTGAAGCTCATTAGTGTCTGGTTAAACTGAAGTTTCCAGGTCATCCAGTTTACTTGTGTTAGTTTGTTCAACACTCGGTTACTTTCCGTGTGAAAATAAGATTTCCAACTATCCAAATTAAATTTGTCAACTTCAGCTCTCAAACAATGAGAGCTTTTTTTCCCTTGGATTTCCCCTTACCCTCATTTGGAGTCCCTTCATAACTGTACCTTTCCTCATGAAAATACTTCAACAGCACATTTGAAGAACTTCACAAGATTCTTCAAGGTAAGAGTGAGGTCTTCAAATTTCTCACACTGAGAGCATGAAAAAGAAGCTTTGTTTGAGCAGCTCCAGGGACACCTGACATGGAGAAGGCTGAGCAGGGGCAGGACCCCCAATGGTCTAGATGATCATTCTGTGGTTCTATCCTGTGACAGGGGTGTGCCTGAGCTGGTGGCCCATGTGATCTGGACCTGTCCAAGCCACCTCTGTGCTCACCACTGCTGTGACACTAAAGGAAAAGCATTTCTGGGTAAAGCAAGCCTAGGCTGAGCTTGCTCCTGCATTGTGAGCAGCAAGGAGAGGTGGGTTTTGGGTCCCCACCTTTGCCAGCCACTGCCAGCATCTGGGCTCTGCTGAGCTCCTGTGCAGAGAGGGAGAAGCCTGTGCTGGGGTGTAAAATTCTTTGCTCAGTCCTGACAGGAAAGGGCAGGAAGAAAAAGGCATTCCTTTCTTAAGAGGTGATTCTTTCTCTTCTTTGGAGCTACAAACTTCAGGCTTGGTTTCACTGTTGAGATGTTCATAGTAGCCCCTTTTTCAAAGGGATTCTCCATGCTAATGAGGGCAGCCACCAGGCCCAGCACTGGGCTGTCCTGCCCCTAAAGAAAAGCCCAAACTGCCTTGTGCCCAGCCTGAAAGGAACTGAAAGTTTTTGCTGTCATGTCTTTTTGTCCCTCCTCCATTCCCCACACTTCATGAATTCTCATCTATAATTGATCGTTATATGTTGCCCTTATTTATTGATTGTATATCACTGCTTATCCCTAATTACTGCTTTAATTTTTTTTCCAGAATCTGGTTTTCAGGCAATACTGTCATCTTTCTTGGCATTGGAATCACAGCTTTTTGGCTGCTTAATGAGCTCTTCTTGAAAGAGCTCACAGTTCTCCATCACATTTGCTCCTTCTGAGGTTTTTTTCTCACTATCACCCTCTTCATCTGTGGGAAACTAGTCCTTCTGAAACACTAAAAATGTGTCAAAGTCTGTTTTCTTTTTGCCCATTGTAAATACTGGCAAGCAGTGATTACCATTCCATGGCTGGCCACGTAGCTTTACCTGTAACAGAAGGGTCCAGACCAGATTTTTTGGCGATGGGTGTTCAAGATTAGAAAGTTACACTTGTAACTTTTAGAAAAAAATGCCTTTGGAATAGTCTTGAAGGGTATTGCAGGTCTTTCTTTACACAAAGATTATGAAGAAAAGGGGGACTGAAATTTTGTTGTAACTGATTTGAATCCAGGAGTTCTTGTTCAGTTCATCATAGTCAAGTCAGAAATTATTTTTCTAACATTTGAGACTGTTTGGGTAGGAGGTTGTATTTCAGCTGATGATTTATTTATAAATCTGAGGAAAAGGATTATTTATGACTGCAAATGCAGGATAAATTGTGAAATTTTACCTACAACCAGAGTTACAAAACTTCACCATATATTTTATTCACAAGCCTCCTTCCTTTTCCATTATTTAGCAAACATCACGTTATCTCATTATTTGTGGTCTTTGCCCCAAAGAGTTTGCAGCCTCATTCAGGCATCAAAGATTTTTTAGCAGAGGAAAGCATAATGAAGTAATTAGTTTTCAAATAAACAGACATCATTGCAGATTAGAGAGGATGCACATTAAATTAAGGCATCATCCAGAACCCTTCTCCTGCAAGGCGGGCGTTCTGCACCAGTCATGGCTAAAGATGTTACAGAAAGGACTTCACTGAAAGCAGAAACATTTCCCTTCAGATTATGACCGTGAAGTCATTTTATCCATGCCAAGATCTTAAGGCCATCAATAAAACTGGGAGTGATTTCAAAAGCCATACATTATGTTTAGCCCTCCTTACAATGCACTCAGAGCACTTCCCTGTGGTTTGATTTTGCTTGGAGCTGAAACCATTGAGGTGCTCAGTCCTCAAGCAGAGTTACAGCACCAGGAATTATTCCACCACAGTTCAGTGCCATTTACCACACCTCATCATACAGACAGTCCCTGAATGCAAATGGGAAGAATAATTTCATTAAATCATTTTTGTAACTGCATAATTTTGGTAATTAAAACCTTTACTTATACCTATTCAGGAACGAGCAGAATATTATATTAAGGCACTGCACTTACTAAATTTTTAAGGTTGACTGGTAAATTTAGGGGTGATGCAAGACATAGTTAAACACCTCTGCAGAAAAAAATGGTCAAACAGCATTTTGATTAGTACAAATATGTGGGAATTGTCTCCCCAAATTTAGTTTGGAGGGAACAGATGGGCTTTTCCACGTACCTGATTCTATGGCTATTTTGCTGTGCTTCAGATGTTTCTGAGGCACAGGTGTTTCTAGGCAACATTTACAGAATTCCCAGAGGAAAAATATCAGCATAGGAAAAGCAAAACTAAAAGCTGCCTGACCCAGCCCCTGTACTGAGTTAGCATGCTGTCTACTTCTTCAGTCATTCAAGGCCGAAGAAATACACTTATTTATTTCTTTGGGCTTTGTGTCAAGCTTTTAGGTTATGGTTTGCAAAAACAGTGGGAAACCCAAACAGAGCAAAGCCCAAGAGGCATGTAATGAAGACATTCATCAAATACTGATAATCAATCTGACATCTCCATAAGCATGGGCAGGACACAGAAAACAAATGCAACAAAGCACACGCAGTACATTAAAATCCTGATATTATATATATTTTATCCTAAAAAAAAAAAAAAAAAAAAAAAAAGAGAGAGAGAGAGAGAGCAAGGCTCAATACAGATTTAATCACAATATCTGATCCTGGGTTAGTTTAAAGGAAAATGAAAGAAATCATCTCACCTTTCATAATTCATTAGAAATGTAAGTTAGAACACTACAATTGATTCAGATGAGTACATGACACTTTTTTCATTGCCTCTTCTTTATTTATCTGCCAGAAAGCTCTTATATCTCGGCTTCTTACAAGATTGCTAAATTACTAGTCAGAAGAACAAACCTTTGTAAAGATTTAGAGGTTTTACCTTCTGGATTACATACCATGGTAATTTAATGCTAACAAGCTGCAGTGCTGACTAAGGCAATTTGATTCATAAGAATTTATGGGCTATTCAGAATATATCCCAAAGCATGATTACAATTATCTGACAAATTGTTCTGTGAGGAGTGGGACTGATGTTGCATCCATGTCCTCTTCCCATCACAAGCATCCCAACTTTCTGCTTCCTCCAGCAGCCCTTGGCTGTGGCTGGGGCAGAGCTGCAAACATCCCAGCCATTGCTTCTGGGGCCAGACAAAACCTGCAGTGTGTTGATTCTACACCTAAAGCCAACGTGCACAATAGAAGGAAGAACTGTTTAATAATCCTGGCAGAAAGACGCTTTCTTTTCCTGGTCCCTTCACAAGTCTGTTTATCCTCACTGCTACCCAAGCAAAGGCAGGATTGCCACAATAGCTTTAGGCACCTGCTGGAAACCGAGATCACAAGTCCTTTGTAATTCATGGGGATTTGCCTTTGTCCCCAGCAGTTAGAGGATCATTATTGAAATCTTTCAGCAGTCTGTTTGCTCCTGTTTGCACTAGCACAGGTTATCTCGACTGTACCTCCTATGCTTGATCACATTCCAGCTTTACAAACAGAAAAGTCCTTGGGAATATACAATTCTGAGAATATACAATTTACAGTTTCACCTTATCTGCTATGACTACAAGGTAAAAATTCGCAAAGAAAAAGACACAACAACAAAAGAGTACAGTGGGGTGAAATTCTGTTTTCTCACCCTGGAATCACTCCCAGGAGCTATGGAGCTGAAGTAAGTGGATTTACACTGAAGTAGATTAGAGCAGATTTAGTTCCTAGACTGTCACCCATATCTGCCTCTTATCTCATCATTGTCATGCTTGCACTACACTGTTAAAACTATTGAGGAATGATACCTTCATTTAACATTGCCCACAGATCTGTAATTCCAACTGTACCACAACAAGGTTTTAGCTGCTGCTGAATCGGGCTTCTACTTCAGTTCTTGTAGGAAAAGAAGGTGCTCATTGCCCTAACATTTTTCCTAACCTTTGTCCAAAGTGATTCTAACTCGTATCAGCACTACCTTCACTTCAGCTCTGGTCAAGCAACATCTTGGATGGCTTTGGAAAAGGAGAAATGCAAAGTGGCTTCTGTTCCCTCTAGTAGCAGAGCAAATGAGCATCCTAGGACTTCTGATCTGAGCCACTTTCTTTTCAGCCTCTGCAATATCTTTATCACCTCTGGCTGTTACATTACATATCCATCTGTGATAATCATTCTGGAGTCATTTCAAGCTCTTATTACTTGGTGTTCAGGTGCAATTGTTGTCAATAATTCTAAAACAGAAGAGTTCCTGCACTCTGAGAAGCTAAACTGCTTAATGCTCTGAGACTGAGTTTCCTCTGGCTGAATTCTCTTGGCATTTAGACTGGCTCTGCCAGCTCCCCAAAACTTTGCTGCCAGCTTTGTTTATCAGAGACTGCAATAATTAATTGCCTATTACTTTCCTGTGATGATGGATGAACATTTTCAAGGATCTGAGGGAAGACTCCAGCTGTGAAAACACAACCACGGTGGGAATTGCCATTGCAGGCACCAAGGAAGTCTGAGAGTCTGCTGCCTGCTCAGAGAATCCCCGAGTGAGCATTTCCATCTAAAGTGCTTCACACCATGCTCAATTGCCTAGAATTACAGATTGGAAAGCTGAAGGCTGTGCACTGACACCAGTAAAATAAAAGGTTTTTATGCACAACAGAAGAAATACTTGACCAGTCTACAGTCTTTGTAGGAAAAACAATCTTCAATCCCATTCCAACTGCAAAAGGAGGAAATCTGTTAAAACCAAACCACATTATAGTGTTTATGCTTATGTCTTGCATAAATTTCTTGCTCTCTATAAAGTTTGACTCTGATGAGAAGGAAAGCTGTGTTAGGAATGATTATGTGCTTATTTTCGTAGAAATGATCCACCAGTTTCTGAAGAAAACAACAGAGAAATATGCTTGAAAGATACCAGCTCTGACATCACGTTGCCACACTTGTTTTTTTCTACAAATACCAAAGTCTTGAGATGAATCTGAAAGTTCTCTAGACTCTTAGACAAAAATGAACATACTCAGTTGTGAAATGGTAAGTTTCATACTGAAATCTCAAAAGCTATGGAAAAAAAACATCCTTTTGTGGTAATATTTAGGTTTGTGTTTTGTTTAGGGTAGAGTCACCGAAGAATCTGATCTATGACAGCAAAGTGGATATATCATCCTCTACAAAGCAGTCATTTTGAGAGAGAAGCCAGCAAGCAGCTGGTTTTCTCTCTTTACTCTCTCCCCACTGGCTAAAACACAAAATAGCAAAAAACCCCAACCCAAGCCCCTATACTAAACAAAACACAGATGTAGTTCTACATTTGATTTAAATAAGCATTTGTTTGAAACCATGCAAGCCTTAGTATCCAGCAGCACTAAAAAGCCTGAAGCAGAAAACACGTTTAAAAGCAATCATAACTCACATCCAGGTACAAAAGGATGCTGCTCTCCATGTGCAGTTCACCAAGCCTTATTTAAATAACTTCTGAAAACACTGCCCCATATTCTACTGCTAATCACAGAACAAAGAGTAAAAAGGTTACTTCATATACATCTTAACAATCTCATCTAGTTTAGCTTGAAAGGCATAAGGTGTTTTCTAGGCATCTTGGACAGGATATCTAAATTTTAAATCCAGAGAGGGTCATTAGGCATTATGAAAAATTTTAACATTTTCCCTCTTCATCTTTAGTATTCTGTTTGCATTAAATGGTGAAGTTCTCATATTCCCTAGTGCCAAGATTTTGGTCTTCCAAATAATGCCCTGCAGATTTGCTGGACAGAGAGATAAGTGAAACAACCAGTTTCTTGTAGGGTGTATCACTGGTCCCACTGCTGTGAGGATACCCTCTGTAAACATAAATGGTTTTCTGTGTTGTAGGAATTTTAATATCTCGGTACTCAGACCACTTATTGACTTTCAAAATCTGTATGGCTGAATTATATGACACAAAACAAGTCTTTTATATTTAAATAGAGCAAACAGGGAATGCCACAGTGGTATGATGAAATGAATTTCTTTTTATAACAGGAATGTTGTTTGCTGCAACCATTGCAATAGAAAGATAACTGTATGAGCTTGCAAGTTATTAATTCCTTTTCATTGTAGAAAAACCTAGTGATAATGTATTTTGCTTTGCCTTTCTAAAATGAGCTTGAGTTTTCTTTAGTTGAATCCCTTAACATCAGGGGAACTGTTCAGCTGAACTGGTCATGCTGAGTCATAACAATTCAGAAGCTGAGCAGACAGAAATATAATTATCCCCCCAACCCTCACCACAGATCAAGTCTCTCTGGGCAAAGGTTGGTGAGTATGACTAAATGACAGTGGAAATCTTATCCATTCAGCTTCTTCAAGCTAGTTATTGCACTAGGGATCAAGGAACTGTCCCAAACCCCAGTTTTCACACTGCCTCCTGCAATTTCAAAGTAGCTAGATGTAATCTGAACATACAGACGAATCTGCATCCTTTTTAGATGGCATTGTGCAAATTATGTCTGCTTTATCCACAAAAACTGCAGCCAAGAGGAATCACGTACCTGATACTATCAATGTTGTTGTGGCTGCCCCTTCAAGGGAGGTGTAGCAAAGAGGCAAGGCAGGTTACACCAGTGGAGCAGTTCCCTGCAAACCCAACACTTCAAAGTGCTCCTCCCTCCTTGTGGCTGTCCAGCAGGTGGGCTCAGGCTCCTCTGCAGAAATCCTCTCTTCTACCTTCGATGTTGATCACCAGACCCGGCGTGCAACCCAGCACTTGGAGTAACACTGACGCACTCTCAGTGCTTTCCTGGTGGTCTCAACACTTCTGTGGCAAAACCTCAAGAAAAAGGATCACTGACCTCGAGAAACTTCAGATGCTGTGGCTGATGTATATGGAGGACATGGAATAAGAGGCACGTTTGAATAGCGTGAGGGAATAGAATGAAGCAAATCACCCCCTGAACCTACTCAAGGAGACACACACAGTGGATTAACTCCTCATGGGTGTCCTGGGACAATTAAAGCTTCAGTATGGGTTTGGATACTGATAAATCTACATTGGGGGACCATCCCATCATCTTGTTGTGGTCTTCTGCTGAAGGTCTGAGACCATGTTAAAATCCTTGAGAGAAAAGCAGATAATCATTTCCAATCTGAATTAGACTGCTGAAATCTCATTAGAAAAATGTCTCACCTCAAAAAAAAAAAAAAAAAAAAAGTATTTTTTCATCCTTTCAGCAGTTTCCTAGGATATCTATGATGTCTTGCATAGCACATAGACCACTATGTCTTACTCCTAAAGGTCACTGACCGTTAATTAAAGCTTCACTGTACACCCATCTTTTGAGGACGTCTCCTCAGCTCACCATCTGCAAGGTTAATGATGCACAGATTCGCAGGCCGTGCTGCAATGCTCAGATCCAAAGATGGATTTCAGACACCACTGATTGCAGCAGCTTTTCAGAACTGCATTTTGGGTGGTTTGCATAGGAAGGGCCCTTCTGAAAGTTTGGGTTCAGTGTTGAGGCTTTCACAGGGTTCCATTCCAGTGCTGGAGATGCCAATGTTGGCTACTCGAGTGCTGGGCATGTAAATAATCAGGAAGGGTCATGTGAAAAGATAACAAGGGGTTCTCTGTGGCTATCTGGGTGGAGAGAGCAACTGAGTCACCCCCTGGGACTGCTTTGACAAGCAAACAGCTTCAGCCAGTTTTGATGCCACCTTCCCTTACATGACACTAAGCCTCAGGGCTGGAATTCAGGGGCAAGTAATAACACAGGTTACATCTTCTCTTTTAGCACCAGAGAGAGAAAGATTAGCAAAAGCTTCCTGAACAGTGGACTTTCATAGCTTCTCTGTGACTCTTTTGAGTGGTTTTGGGGAATTTCTGGTGATAGACTCACAGCTATGGCACTGGAAATACAACCCCCCTGGGATGGCATTCCTAAGCATGTTTAACCCAAACTCTTTCAATGGTCTCAGCTCTCTCTTTTCCAAAGAGCATCCCACTTCATTCTATCTTTTAGTATTAAATAACTCATGTTTTCTTGTGCCTGGCATTTGTAAAGGTCTCCAAAGCAACAAATCCTGAACTTTAATATTGGTGTGTGGCTTTGTCTTCCTCTTGCAGCCCCAACTAATTTACCCATTTTTGCATCCACGCCCTTGTCTAAGAGGTGCAGAGAGGCACAGTGATATGTAACCCAGGAATGCTGCTCATGCTTGGAAAATGGTGTAGCACATCTCACCCTATAACCCATGTAGGGCTGAAGTCTTTTACCACACACAGATCATCAGCCACGGAAGGGCAAAGGCGTTTGATCAAGCTGAGCTGTCCCCTGTGCACAGAGTCTTGTTTCCTGGTAACATGTTACAATCCATATAATAGAAAAACAGCATCCAGAACTGTAGGCAGCATTCCCCAGAGAGGAAAAATTTGCAGCTAGAGAAAAGGCTGCTATTTGGTACATTATTCTGGCACTGCTTAGCATTTAGTTCTATTTTTGCTTGGAGAAGACAGCTCGTGATGAAGAATGTCTCACCTTATCAGCAATGGACAGCAGCTGCTGCATGGGGATGGGAGGTCTTTAGGTGATCAGCTGCACTGGGAATAATTTGAAGAGATGAGAGTTAATTAGTCCAGGATAAACTAAGAAGGGATCTGATTAGCCAGAGTACTAAAAGCCAATTACTTCCAGAACACAGCTAAATGGCTTTACAAAGCTAAAAAAAGACAGCATCTGATAGCTTTTCTAACACATGAGCTCTGATCACTAAAAAAATGACCTCTTCTTGCCCTCCTCCAGAAAATTTAGTTCTGGATGAGAGCAGACGTGGGAGACAGTTTGCTGCCTTTTTTTTTTTT